>JADDOH010024687.1:0-35549 GCA_016648135.1 Agrypnia vestita | reverse complement strand
CAGCCAAACCATGCCCCAAGCGAAAATTGACTTCAAAAAAGTTACTTGTGAGCGTTTGGTGGACTAGTGCTGGTGTCGTTCACTACAGCTTTCTTACATCTGGCCAGACGATTACGGCAGATGTCTATTGTCAGCAACTGTAAACCATGATGGAAAAGCTAGCTGCTAAACAACCGAGGCTGGTTAATCGCTCTAGGCCACTGCTGCTTCATGATAACGCTAGACCACACACTGCACAACAGACGGCTACCATATTAGAGGAGCTTCAATTGGAATGTCTAAGACATCCACCGTACTCTCCGGACCTTGCCCCAACAGATTACCATTTTTTTCGAAATTTGGATAACTTCTTGGAAAGGAAAAAATTCAACTCCGATGGGGCAGTCCAAACCGCCTTCAAAGATTTTATTGATTCCCTTCCGAATGGCTTTTTTAGTAAAGGGATCGATGAACTACCTATGAGATGGCAAAAGTACATAGATAGCAATGGTACATACTTTGATTAAATAAATATATAATAATAAAAAAAAATCGGCTTTATGTTCCTCCCATACTAAACGCCAATTTCATATGTAAGGACCTAATATATATTAGTAATCTTTCTAAGAAAGAAAATATTAATATGTGTACGGGTATGTATATCGCTCATGATAAAATACGAGTAATACCTCGCATATCACAGTTTTGTCACAGTTTTTGGAAAAAGCTTGTATCTTAAAAACCATTATTTGTGTCTCTTATTCCATCATTGCGATTCCTCGCATTTTATTTATCGTAAAAAATCTAGGTATTATGCAGTATTTTGGCTTCTCTGTAAAATTTGTACTAAGTGGCTTACGAGGTATCGTTTTATTATATGCGATATACTATCTAGGGCTTTTTTTAAAAAATGATTAATATTACACGCGTATTCAGGCAGGTTTACAATGCCTTCATGTTATGAAAAACTCTCCGTGTAATCTTTTAGTACATCAACTACCTAACTAGCAATCACGCCGTTTCTCCGCAGGGGTAGGCAGAGAGGACAGAGCCCATATTCTTCTATCTTGGCACACTATTTTTTCTACGGCTACAGTCGTACATCTTCTCACGCATGCTCTACGATTGTCGAGGCTTTTAAAAGGGCCGTCCTCCAAAACTCCTCTTTCTGTTACCTTCAACACTCGCCTCATATATTTTCTTAACCATCCTTTCCAAGCTCATACGTTCTACACGACCAAGCCATCTCAGTACTCTTTTCTTTATTCTACCTACCGCACTACAACCAGCATTTCATTCACTTCTAATTTGTTTATTCCCCACTCTGTCGACGAAAGATTTTCCACACAATCGCCTTAGTGACAGCATTTCCATCGCATTCAGTCTGCTTTTAATCCTTTTTTGCCAATTCCAGGTATCACTTCCACACATTAGAGTTGGCACTAGAACGCCATTATGACACTATGAATTCAAATTATTCTGTTCAACGAGATGATACTAAATATTTTTTGGTGAATAAAAAATTTAATTAAGGTTTGTAGTCAATTTCGCATTTTTTCAACAAACATTTATCGGCATATAATATATATTTGATCACGTAATAAAAAATGAAGGAGGCAAGAGCGACTACGGAATGTCACCTAATTAAAATGGAAGAGCAGCCCGGAAATTGCAAATCATCGGTTCTTAGAAACTGCAACCATACATCATATACTTCGAGAGATGTTTATCTTAAAGGAAAGCCGCTTTACATTTTCAAATGCTTTATTATACCGCCAAATTAAAAAAAGAACTATAAAAATCCCGCATACTGGTGTGTAGGTAAGAACCTACTGAGAAGAAATTAGGCTTCAGTACATAAACCAGGCAATGTACTTTGAAATTTATTCCCGTCTTTGAAATTCTAAGACCCATAATTAGGGCATGCATTAAAGGTTTTAGATTAACCGATTTAGCGATAATAAAGGCCAATTACATTACAGGTAAATAAATAAATATTTACCTACCTACCGATAATTTCGATAAAATATATATTTTTTTAATGTACAAAAAAACATTTTTTTGAACTACGATTATACAATATGCAGAAAGCAGGACCATTGATTGGAATTTTCTCGTCGTATTACCGTCATGGGTCGTGCCTACGGGATACAAATACAAACACAGGAAATTAATTAGCGATTTATTAATAAGTTGCTTATTATTTTATTAAATTGACAAAGTCACTTAACACGAATTTAATTTTTATTTATTTATTTCACATTCAATTTTACAAAGGTTAGTTTTTTTTAATACACTATTCTTGAATTCACACTATTTCACAATTTATCACTCGTCTATGAACACTTTATTATCGCTGGGTAACACTTCATTTATTATTTCTAGAACATTCCATTCATTCAATAGAAATATTACGAGGGATTCTTTTCGTAATCTCTTTTACCGCACGTCTGTTGGGGATCCGAGACTAACCATCGCAAAGTTACTAGTCAAGCTGACGGTAATTTATGGATTATTCATCAATTAGCGTCTATTCTGTTATCCGAAAAATACTTATTTATGTCCTCTAAAGTCCAGTTGCATTATACTTTCTTTTTCAATATTTTGTCACCGCAATTTCATCAATTATAAAATTGTGATTTCCTTATTTGTGGAGCAAGTGATTTTAGAATTATCTCTATATTTTATTTTATTATTGTATGTTATTTTAAAGGGAGTAAAGAGTTCTTATTAATTCCTTACAAGAAAATCGAATTTATTATGACCTTTATATATTAATGATGTCTTAAATAAATAAATAAATGGATGCGTTAAGACATCAACTTTTATTCTAATAAAATTTGATAGTAGCCGATTTTTTTAATAGAGATGCGAACACGGAAACGTGTCGCATCAATTTTTTTACTATTCTCAAACTAAGCCAAAAGCCTGTGCTATGAAAATAGGACTAAGTTATTGGTATCCTAGTTTCTTATAGGTAAAATTGTGTATAGTATAAAAAGTCATCTTTGTGTAAAATAAATATAAATATGTAACAACTTATATTTATTGAACTGTTTTTTTTTCAATTTGTTGTTTTATTTGATAATATGATGAAAAATTTATTATTTTGTCACACTGGTAAATTACCGAGAAACCCGTATTTAATTCAGAATTTTACATTTGCATGCTTTACCTGTAATTGACGGAGACATTTGTTTTTTTGAATAATTTTGCCGTATTAAGTTACCTTATTTTGATAGAAACTATTTAAATTTTTAACCGTGTTACATTATTATGGCCCATATAAATTGAATGAAACAGGTTGCGATATATCTCAGAGATAAATCTCAAAGATAAATCCTAGAGATAAATAAATGTAGTTAGGATTAATTTTATAAGTAAACGCTTTGAGATTTTTATCTACAACTAAATTCAGAGATCAGCATTAGATTGATAGGAAGACAAAAACATAATCGTATACACGAACTTCACTAAGAACCATATAAACCTACTAATCTTTATTATGAAAATTTTGACGACCGGAAGACGTTAAATTAAAAAACATTTGTTCCGATTTTACTGCTGCTGGAGTGCATCAAACTTACCCAACTAACGAAAAGAATATTAATCGCTCAGCAGCAACATCCAATACAAGTATGTTAGTTGAAGTAAATGGCGTCCAAAAAAACCAATTTCAGTGACCGTGCTTTCGCGTTAGCTGAACCAAAGTTATGGAATAAACTATCTAATAAACTGAAACAGATCATAAATAAATCTAATAAACTATATATCTAATAAACTGAAACTTATCAAGTTCAAAAAACATCTACCTAAAGACGCACTTGTTTAGACAATCATAAAAAAAAACCTATAGAATCAGACCGTTACAACACAACCTAATGTTTCCCACTCGTAGTATGCACTCCGCGAAAATACCTGATTCTTCCTGGCACTCCCAACAATTATAGTTTTAAGCGTTAATTCCATTTTTTGCATGTCATCCAGTGAATAAGTAATTGTAAATAAGTTTTTCAGCCAGTAAGTAGTATTGTATTTTTTTTTGTGGGAGGCGCCCTTGAGGTGAGTACACACGAAAACGGGGCTATATAAATGATAGAATTATTAATATTGTTATTAATGGTCTGTGTAGGGGGATGTGAAAAACAATAATTATCTCCAGGGGATCTCATCAAAAGAGAGTGAAATCCGCGTCTAAAACATTATCCCGAGTCGAAAATCTCACTGGTGGATATGGGCATAATATAGATATAGATAAAGTTACATTTTGATATAAATACATGAATACGCTGTTTCTTATTTTAATTCCAACTACACCTCAGTTAAATCATGTCAAATACCGTAGGATGGATTGCATGAAAACTCTTGATACGGACCCAAAGTTACAAAAAACTTTCTTGATATGGACTAATTAAAAATTCCGAAACATAATTTATTACATTTATCATAACACTAAAAACAGGGGCGTGCAGTGAAAACAAGAAGCGTGACTTTTATTTAAACATATAAATGGAAAAAAAAATCGTAATTGAATATTTATCTGGCAGAATATTACGAAATATTAAAATGTGAATAATATGTTAATTATTGTGGTTGGAATATAACAATACATAAGTTTATTTCGGTTTCTTCTCAAAATATATGTTTAGGAAGGTCATATTTCTTGTTTTTCTCTCCCTTGCTAAACAACTGGTCCAACAGATATAAATAAGATATTGGAACTACTTAATTGTACAAACACTCTTTCCGGTACGAGCAATTTCTGCCATTAGAAAGAGTAGGTAACTAATGTAAATATTTGTGCACCATGGTTGAACAAGATTTAAACAACAAAAAAAGAAAAGAAAATGTCACAAGCAAAATAGGTAGCTACGTAAGTTAATCGATATTTTTTGTTATCTGTGTAGTATTCTGAATACTTAAACGTTGATAAATATTTATCATGCTTTATGCCAGTCGATACTCATTTATTTAATATTAGCTGTAACCCGTCAAAAATGATGGAACATTTGTTCGTGTCTTTGCTAAACCTTAGTATACATTTATACCTACTATGTTTTGGCTACCCACGGAGAGGCGGCCGTAGCAACATGCGTGAAGCAGCCGGTTCGGGGTTACTGACCCGGGGCTCAAGCCCCATCTATCTCCGGCCGTTTAATTTGGTTTCTTTAGCCGTGAATTCGAACTTAGTTACGGGACAGACAGACAGACAGACGGACGGATGAACTTTTTTGTATAGTGCGTCCATAATATCAGGGGAAAAGTTTTGTAGATATTGTATGTTACCCAAATGTAGAAAATCATTCCTGAAAACTGAAAAATGAGTCCAACGTTGGAGGATCAATTTTCGGTAAGTTATCGGATTTTCCTTGTGAAAATCCGTCCTCCATTATTATAAATGTGTTCTTAGAAAGTTATTTTGATAAAATAGGTCACAAACACGTCAAACATGAGTAAAAACAAAGCGAAGATGAACAGTGAAAATAGAAAATAAACAAATTACAGTGACATACAACATAGATCACATATGGTTTATCTATAATTCTTACTAAACAACGTCACAACCAATGATATCGCGTTTTAATGAAATGGTATTTTTTATGATTTTTATTATAAAAATTATGAATTTAAATATTATCCCACACCATCCATACTGAGTTACAAAATATAATTTATTTAATTATTTTTTTTATTATTATAATTAATATATTTTCATAGATATCTGTAAAATGTGAAATTACCCTATTGTGTTCCATCATTAATTATATTTCAATTTCATTTTATGGTAATATATAGACACTATCGGAAAAATGCGTTTCCATTAGGTAAATTAAGGATAGAATCAAAATCAACTGTTTTATTGCCATACATGTGATTGTGGAGTTCTACAAACTTCCCTCGGAAATAGTGATGGTTATACTATTATTTTAACCGGTTACACGTGGTGCTGTTATTTGAAATTTGTAACTGATTGTAATCTATGATTGGTAACTGGGATATAAATATCATGTCGAGGTTGCTAGTCTAATTTCGACAAATCAGTTATCAATCATGAATAAAATCAGACTCAAATCTCAATTAAAGTTTCACCGGTTAAAAGTGAACAGAGTAAAGAGCAAGGAATGAGGAAAAGAGTAGCAACGGGTCTGTACTGTTTCTCTGGTAATTTCACCTTAACAATGGGTCTGTACTGTTTCTCTGGTAATTTCACATTAACAATGGGTCTGTACTGTCTCTGATAATTTCACCGTAACAATGGGTCTGTACTGTTTCTCTGGTAATTTCACCTTAACAATGGGTCTGTACTGTTTCTCTGGTAATTTCACCTTAACAATGGTCTGTACTGTTTCTCTGGTAATTTCCCTTAACAATGGGTCTGTACTGTTTCTCTGGTAATTTCACCTTAACAATGGGTCTGTACTGTTTCTCTGGTAATTTCACATTAACAATGGGTCTGTACTGTCTCTGATATTTTCACCGTAACAATGGGTCTGTACTGTTTCTCTGGTAATTTCACCTTAACAATGGGTCTGTACTGTTTCTCTGGTAATTTCACCTTAACAATGGTCCTGTACTGTTTCTCTGGTAATTTCACCTTAACAATGGGTCTGTACTGTTTCTCTGGTAATTTCACCTTAACAATGGTCTGTACTGTTTCTCTGGTAATTTCCCTTAACAATGGGTCTGTACTGTTTCTCTGGTAATTTCATCTTAACAATGGGTCTGTACTGTTTCTCTGGTAATTTCACCTTAACAATGGATCTGTACTGTTTCTCTGCTAATTTCCCTTAACAATGGGTCTGTACTGTTTCTGTAGTAATTTCACCTTAACAATGCATATTATTTAATTCATTCCACGCTTGGTGTTTGCCTCGAGCGTAATATTTGTCAAGTACCGTGGACGCCGAGTCCATCCGCAGCCTCGGCGCTGGCGCTGGGTCGGAGCGGCGAAGCAGGTGGACACTTAGCCGCACGCAAGAGTCGTAATAACAAAGGCGGGCGAGAGCTGCGTGGAGGAACCGTCACGACTAAAGTGGTAAACACCGCGGAACTGTACCTGAAGAGCGCGCACCGCGCGCAGTCGCCGGGCGGCAATAAATCATGCAGGGAAACCGTCGCAAGACGGAGCGGCCCGGCGGCAGGTGGCGGGCGGCGGACCTACTCCATATAAAATAGCTTTCTCTTCCTATTTACTTAATTACTTCCAATCCAGATGCATATAACTATTTTATTACGTTCATACTGCACTGCGACCGCATCCAGAATGGCCTAAGAGCTGTGGCATTTTTATCGATTGTTGCGCGGTACGATCGATAATCCTGAAATCATGCGAAGCGTTGGTTTGTACGTTCCCGATAGTTACCTTAGACAGCGACAGCGTTGATTGTTTCACATTCCAATATACAGGAGCAACCTGCCGATGGTTATACTTGTTGGAAGAGCTACCGCTACCTACGCTGAACAATATTACTCTCGGCATTGATCTGGTCCATGTCTCTGAGAGGGTTTTCCGAAGCGGGATTCTCCTACGCCTTTGATATGAATTAATTTATATATGTCTAATATTTTGTTGTCTGTACATTTTTTCGCTGTTTATAACATTAACGAATTAAACATATGCTTATAATGTAAATTTTATATAAAAAATAAATAAATTGAATTGAAATTGAATTGAATAGCCTCCGTGAGAAAGTTCCTAAAATCCAAACGCCTGACCAGAAATACCGAATTGCGTGTCTACAGTATTATCATCAAACCAGTGTTACGTCATGGATAATGGAGGTTGTTCTGGTTTAATAATAAAGTATTAACGATAACACTGGAACCTAGACCCGGTGTTGCAATTGGCACGTGGAGTTCAGGAGCAATGCAGAAGTTCGGTCACTCTCGCAATAACCTTTCGTAACCAGCACCATCAGATGGCTCTTGTAGAGCTCTAGCCGCCTGGATGAGGCCTTTCCACTTCTTCCTATCCATTGCCTTCTGCTCCCATTCCTCCTTCTCTGCATCTTCTCCAGATCAGCCGGTATAGTATCCATGAAGCGCTTCCCACATGGTTTACAAAAACGAGCCATTAAACTAGTCGGTACTACTGCAAGTACTTATCAAACATTATAATTTCGTTTTCTGTCCGTCCGTCCGTCTGTCGGTTCCGTACCTTCGTGTAACGTCCGTAATTTCATTCGAATTCACGGCTAAAAAAACGAAATTAAATTGAAAAAGATGGGGCAGCAAACCCGAACCGGCCGCTTAACGTATGTTGCTACCGCTGCCTCTCTGTGGACCGCTAAAAAGATACTATAATTTACAAGGGCTTACGGGCCTACCACATGCACAAGTATCACCATAATTTTGCCTGCGCAGGCCGGGTTGTATACGGAAAACCGTGCGTGTGGTTGGTAAAACTGTGAATAAAACTGTTCATGCGAGAAGCTTGCGCAGGCAAAAGTGTGGTTATACTTGTGCATGTGGTAGGCCTAATAGAAAAAATAGGAAACATTTCATGTTCCGCCCAGCACAATCATCAGGATAAAATAGTACCTACAATTAACTATCGGCAGTGGAAATAAATAAAAATATTGATTGTCTTATTTGTATATATCTACTTCTTTTATTTGATTAATTATCACCAACATGTTTCAGAAAAACCTTTCCATCGTCAATACAACACCCTGACGATGGAAAGGTTTTTCTGAAACATGTTGGTGCAATTAATCAAATAAAAAAAGTAGATTTACACAAATAATACAATCAATATTTATATTGCTGAATCAATTGGAAAAAAAATGTTCAAATATTTTGGTAAAAGTCGTTATTACTATTTCATGGGTGTCGACTATAAATAAATAAATACTTACTCTTGAGAAACCGACATGTAAAAGAACCGTCATTTTTGACGGGTGCAGCGCGCCATTTTTTTCCAACCCCCCACTTCAACACCTTATAACATTTAGAGATTTCAATTTTTTTATTTTTTATGTATTGTTAAAACATTAATAAATATCTTGTTAAAAAATGGATGCTAAATTTTTTGTTGTTTTTTATTTACAGCACCCAAAAAAACACCTCAAATTCATGCCTCTAGACTAGAATACCCCCTTAATGTGTGAGAAGAACATTCCAAAAATTAAAAAATTCTAAAGATAATTCCAGCCATCCGTGAAGCAATGCTCATCTAATCAGCTGCCTTCTCTTGTCTCCAGGTCCCCCATGGCTGATGCACCAGAATGTGACTTGGCGCACGCAACACTGATTATTATGACTCTGGCAGACAATCCCCCAGAGCGATGCTTCCGATGAAGCTCGGCATTCAATCTCAGCGATATAAATTCTTCAATAACAGTAAAATTTCTTTTACATAACATTATTTACGTTAATAAAATAAACTTTTTTGTATAAAACTACTTTATATTGAATTATCAACATGTTTCGAAGCCTATGGTTCCTTCATAATGATGCAGCATTTACTAAAAATTCAAAATTCAAAATGTAGACGTTAAGAAAACCAAAAAACAAATATTTGAAGTTGAATAACTATTGTGAAAATAAATTTAAAATTTGGTAATAGGACTTGATTATTTTTATAAATATTTAATCAAACAGAATAATTTTTCTGTCTGTCCGTCCGTCCGTTTATAAGGCCGGTAATCGTTCGAATTCACTACTAAAAAAAACAAATTAAACGGCCGTAGGGGCTTGTACTTCGGGCCAGCAAACGCAAACTGACCGCCTAACGCATGTTGCTACCGCTTCCGCTCCGTGAACCCCCAAAAAGATACTATAAATATATACTAGCGCTTAACAAAGACGTGAACAATGTTCCGCTATTTTTGACGGCTTACATCTAGTTTTCTTTTCTTCTTCTTCTTCTTCTTCTTCTTCTTCTTCTTCTTCTTCTACTTCTTCTTCTTCATCTGGGACTACGTCCTGTCATTGCTCGGAGCCTGGTCCTGGAATACAGGTGTCCAGCACTATTTTTAAAGTTCTAATTTATCTATCTGCAATCTTATGTTTAAATTTCTAAACCTTTGTTAATATTAAAAGCTGGCTTCCAAAAAGTGACTAGTAAATTCATAATAGTTATTGCTATTTAATATTATACTGTGCTCCTGGTGCTCCTAGTGCTCCTTAATTCTAATGTAAATTTTTTACAAGTTTTACCTATATAAAAATTAAACGTGTTGATTATGCTTATGATGATAGTTTATGATAGTTTATTTTTATTAGTATGAATAATATTACTACAATGTTATTTGGTATTATTGAAGATAATAAATAGTTATTGCCACTGTGAAATGAATTTGGGCAGACATTAATACATTATTATTGAAAGGGGGTGAAAATAACGTAATGTATTAAAATATTTTATAGATATTCAGTTGATAGAGTATAGTAATTAAACTACTAGATTTTATTAATGCTTTTAATTAACCGCAAATTTAAAATATCACCCATATAAAATATACGCACATCCAATGTTTTGCAACGTTCCAGAGGTGTCCCGTTCTGTTTAAATAATTGTCATTGACGAATGTCCCTCTTTTGTACAGGTCTTCACCAAGAATGCCACCCTCGATTTATTACCACGACTAAACAAGAAGCCAGCTTCTCAACAGACTTACATGTACTTATTAATTAGTAATATTAATTTTATTTAAATCACATTTATTTTTTGAAATTAAAGTTTTCACCAAAATTTAATAAATACCAACCGTGTAAAAATAAAATATACGTACACGAATTTCTGTAAGGTAAAACCAGTGCTTGCAAATTAGCAAGTTCAAATTCTTTAGAGTGCACTTTGAGAAATAAAAATGCCAATTTAGTCTTGCTGTGGCTGGCTCGGTATCACAAGGTCACAAAAAGAATGTCACATCCTATCGATGATATAGATCTTTTAGTTATAACGGATAGTAGTAAGTAGTATAAGTACTACTTGCTACTATCTGCTAGTAAGCTACTAGTAAGCTACTATCCATTATAGTAGTACTTCATCGTTAGCATGTGAATAGACATCCACTGGATGTCCAATATAAACCACTTTCAATCGTATTCCAGATGTAAAACTTGGCGCCCAAGTGTCTGTCTGCTTAACCTAGAAACACCAACTGGTAATGGGAGATATGATTGGCCATTGTAAACAGTAGGATGATTATAGAAACATCACATAATAATAAAAAAAGTATACAATCGTGTCATTCTAGGTAACAAAGTAGATACTAACTTTTGTATTTCAGAGAGGGTGGAATACTTGAATTTCATAACTTTAATGTTTAATCTTATACTAGTTAACGTTATTAATTAAAAGAAGACATTGGTTTGTATTACGGTGTTAAATTGAAAAAGCAATTATATTTGCATCATCATCACATGTAACGTTTAGCTTAATCGGTTTTTTAAGGCTCCTAAAAATTCTTTCTCTGAATAAAAAAGAAACTCACAGAACCTGTATTTTATATTATTTCCTGACTTATTTTATTATGCATACGGCCTATTCTCTCATCCATCCGAACGTTGTGGAAATTATTATGCATGAATAGGTAGGTATAGTAATTATTAATGTGTGTCAAATATTTTTCATTGTCATCATCTTTGAATGGAATACTCGCACATTTATAAAATTACATAATTTTGATCGCACACAAAACTTTGTACTCTTACAGATCATATTGCATCGTCTATATTCTCAAATAGTTTTTTATAAAAATTAAATGTGCTCAAAAAAATTAAATGTATTCTAATACTTTTAAGTAATGTATAAAAGGTGAAAATTTTAAGAAATTAACAATATTTTATACTGTTGTATTTTTCTATTACTTTGTGGTTATTCATTATGAATATAATTAAACTAGTTAACTTAGTTTACACCACTAAAATTTATTTGGTAAAACCAACCGGTTTCGGAAACGACGTTCCTTCATCAGGGTATACCCAATACTAATTGAACTTTATAAAAATTATAAACAATCATCTTCAGTGTTATGTGTCCAAATGGGGGTAAATAGTGGGGGGTGCGAAAGAAACAGGTGATAGGGTGAAAGGGAACATATTCAAAATAGGACTGTAAGTTAAATTTTTTTGGTTGTTAATAATAGATTCATTATTATTTATAGCTTTCTTAATCTCTAGGGCCTCTTATATTAATTATTATATTAACAATATTTTATTCATTTACATAATTCCTGCCAAATTCATATCAAAATGATATGTTTTCTATGTAGGTACTTCTGTATTGCACGAATTTTTTTTTAATCTCAGGCTCAGACACCTCAATTCAACAAATCAATTATTTTGTAAATATTTTAGGAAGGAAAACAGGATTGATTTTGTAACTTCCTTCTAACTTTTCAATATTAATTTTTAATATTGATTTCTTGCTTCAAATCAAATCATTCATTTAAATATAAATAATTACTTATTATCATACGGAAACTCAAAAGCAGCATTCTCAAATTGCATTAACATTGATTTCTCCACTCCAAGCGCAGTAAATATGACGCGATGTTGAAATTCCGAATATTTTTCAAATTGCGTTATAAATCACAAATTCCTTACTTACATTAAATTTTATTTATTTTTAAATTTGTCTGGAGTTTACAGTATGTTCCCAGCGTTTCTTCACGACTGCACGATATTTCATTGGGAATGATGTCAGGTACGGAAGTTGACGAGTTAATACCTATATGAGGGGTCTATGGCCTTTAATGAAATATACAATTTATTTATTTATTTATTTATTTATTCGGAAATATTACAATATTAGTAAGAGTTTAAATAGACAGTATTGAACATTTTAACTCATATCCTAGCATATTTCACAAAGACAATAATTTTGAAAAATACGTAATGCTAATAAAATAAATAAAAAAATAAATAAAAGACAAGAGTACTAAAATAAAACACAAATTACTTTCACCACTTTATTAGATTAAAAAATCTACATGTTTCGAGAACAATGTTCTCTTCCTCAGGATTATTGTGTTCTCCAAAAAAAAACAAAGTAATTTGTGTTTTATTTTAATAATAATGTCACCACAAAGTTCAAGCCTTCATACAGAAGAAGAAAAAATATTCTTCGAACAGTTAACAAGAGTACTAACAATAGTAAGAAAAACATAATAAAATAAGTAACAATATTAAATATAACATATTAAAATAAGTGAAACTTTATTTGTATCTTGCATCGCAACATACAAACAATATTTAATTATTAATTAAATATTAATTCAATGTTGCGACGCAGAATAATGTTCAACTGTAATTTTAGATCATATGGAGATACAAGATAGATGTCAACGTCGGTGAACAAATCATTGTAAGCTCGGCACATTCCCACTATGGGTGAGCGTAATGCGGAGGTAGTGCGAACAACAGGAATGTGGAAGAGGCAGCGTGTTCTAGTAGCCCTTGCTGGGACGCGGATGTTAATAAGTGATAATAGGGGTGGACAATTAAATTGGTGTCAACAGATCTTATACAAGTTGAAAATGTCAAGAACTCTGCGTCTCGATTTTTAAATTTATTTCAATAAATCTGCATAGTGCTGCCGCGGAATGTGCAGCCTAAAGCTAAGCGTTCTTATGTATGTTCTTTGTATTTTTTCAAGTTATGCAAATGTATATTATATTAGGGATTCTAAATGCTGAATGCACATTCGAGCTGCGGTCGGATAAAAGTTTGGTGCAGGTGAAATTTGGTGACCCGAATAAATTTTTTTTAGGCCATCAAAGGTCAGGTGGACTGAAAAATAAATCCTGTCATATTTTGTGTTTAACTAATTATGCTTTCTATGCATATATGGAAGCGAAGATGGGTGTCAAAGATAACACCTAGGTCTTTTATTTTGTCAACGGATTCAAGCTCGATTATTAATAAATTACTTAAAGTTTACGTTTGAAGGATGTATGTAATAATGATATGTGCATTGATAAATTTCATAAGCGTTACATATTTTATTTTATTTTATTTCGCGCCCTTACTTATTTAGCCCCTTATAGACTAAGAGGCAATCATTCTGCACCAAGGCGGTCTATCTTGAAGTGTCGGATCGGGCAATTGGGTTTTTTGTGTCAGTTTTGTCGTGCGAGAGGATTCCTCTTCCTCTTTTTACTGCCGGCAGAACCAGCGCTTTATGGTTCGTCATTTCTTCTCTTTGCACATTTCATAAAAATTAAACACGTAGTACCTACTAAAAACCAAGTTTTCATCAAATGTTTGATACTGTTTAATCATTTTGAAGAAGTAAAAAACAAGTATTTTTATTTCCATATGCGTTCTAATACGGGATTCAACATGCAAATTTATGTCAGGTAAATTAAGCCTGCCTACTCCTGGGTAGTGTCACAATGCAAATTTATGTCAGGTTAATTAAGTCTGCCTACTCCTGGGTAGTGTCAAAATGCAAATTTATGTCAGGTTATTTAAGCCTGCCTACTCCTGGGTAGTGTCAAAATGCAAGTTTATGTCAGGTTAATTAAGCCTGCCTACTCCTGGGTAGTGTCAAAATGCAAATTTATGTCAGGTTAATTAAGCCTGCCTACTCCTGGGTAGTGTCAAAATGCAAATTTATGTCAGGTTAATTAAGCCTGCCTACTCCTGGGTAGTGTCAAAATGCAAATTTATGTCAGGTTAATTAAGCCTGCCTACTCCTGGGTAGTGTCAAAATGCAAGTTTATGTCAGGTTAATTAAGCCTGCCTACTCCTGGGTAGTGTCAAAATGCAAGTTTATGTCAGGTTAATTAAGCCTGCCTACTCCTGGGTAGTGTCAAAATGCAAGTTTATGTCAGGTTAATTAAGCCTGCCTACTCCTGGGTAGTGTCAAACTGATTTCCGACGCATGTCCCGACTTCGGAGTTCTCCGCGCAGCCTGCGACGCGGTTCGACCAAGATTCGACAAGACGTTTGGCCCCGAGAAATGAGACGAAGCGATCGCTCGCGGAACATCGCACCGGCGGAGCTAATTTCTCCCAGTCTGACCCTGTTTTCCACCGCGGAACTCGATCGCCTCTGCCGAGATCGGATGCACCGGCCGCTGGAGCACGAAGCGGCGCGGGCGGCCGCGGACCGTGGCGGCCCACTGCGCGGCCGCGCTACTTCCAGCCGGTGCAACTACGCTGACCGCAAATGTAAATATCAATTTGCATTTATAATGTGTGATATTTGACTGATAACTTTTCATTGAACGCGAAATGTGTGACAAAACAAGTAAATCAAAAAAAAAAATTAAGGCATGTTGACATTCTTTTGTACGATTTCTCTGCGTACATTCGTAATCGATTTTTTAACATCACTCATGCGGCATCCAAGTATTTAACAGGTTGTTTTAAATAGTGACAGTGTTTTAACTGGTGACAAACTAACCGTTTTTTGACATTATATAATATAATAACTCGGATGGCCCTATTCTCCTATGATCTATTTCATTTCATGTACCGTCTAGAAAGGCCAGTAAAAAAAAATTATTTCATCTTAACAAAATCAATACTATTAATCAAAATACTTTATTATTAATAGACTTTTAATACTATGCAAAGAGCACGCGCAATTAGCATTCTTTGTGTGAATTTGAGTCGCTACTTAATAATTAATTCAGTACTTGTATCTTATTTTAATCTTTATTTTGTATATCTCATTTCATTATATGTGGCGTGTAAAAGCAGAGGCAGCATTATTATACATCCAAAAAATTAAAAAAAAATTGAATGCAGTCACCGAGTATGCAGATACCTTCGAAAATCATGTTTCCTATAATTTTCCTCGATGACTGCATTAATTTTTTTTGTATAATGCTGCCTTTGCTTTCATACCTCACATATGGCATTTGCTTTTATTTTTCAGTAAATTTATTACTCGATAATACTGTGTAGGTATTATATATAAGTATAATATGTAACTAAGTACAATGGTTTATCTAGTTATATTATATTGTAAAAGGTATTAACCCTTGAAATCAATAAATATTACACTTAAACACTATAAATTTTAGATTAATTTACAACTATGCAATTACATATTCATACATATATTATTGCAGTTAGTTCTTAACTGTTATAATATGTACAATTATTTTTTAAAAATTGGGATCATTAAAAAAATATGACTAATATCTTATTTTATTTTGCAAGAGGTGTTGGAGATTTTATAAGTAGTGTTGGAACTTCAGGCATCTTCAGTGATATGTTACATAAATATATTCACTTATCTCCATGTGTGACGGCATGAGTTTCGAGAATCGCAGGCATTTTTAACGTCCATGCATACATATGTTAATTGGTTTTTAAGGCACCTGAGATAGCCACCTTTGAGAAATAATTTTAATTGGTCCTGACTGGTTTTTCATGATCAATCCTTACAGCCTTCTTAATTATCCGTAATGCCTCTCCAAATGGAGTATCTGTGCCGTAATAATAATATAATGAGTACTTTTGATAACCCAGCCTCGCGAGGATTTATTGAATAGTTACCATATTATTGTTTACGGCACCGATCTTTTATTTGCGATAAAAGTAAGTAGATGCATAATTACTTACTAAGAAGGGGTGTTTAATTATTCATATATTTTTATATGGTCTTAGTAGAGCCAGGGGCCCAAAGATTCGACAAGGTGTTTCCGTATTCCCCTGTTTTGCGCTGCTTCTGCATGAGCCAATTAGTCTAGACCAGCCATACTCAACCTGCGGCCCGAAACACATTTAATATCAGGAACGTGATTCGAAAAATCTGGTATTGTTAGTTTTGAATATCTTGAAATAAGCACTAACAAAAGGATAAACTCCTGTCATTTGAAAACTGACGATTTCTATGGTTTAGCAACGAATTTGTTTCAACCATCAATAGTTTCAACCACAGAGTATAAGTTTTGTGTTTGTCATGTAATTTTTTACCCATTTTTTGTGATTCTCGAGTTTCACATTCACCATTATTGTCAGTAAAATCTCGTGTTCCAGTGTGTCAAATGCTTTTTTTTAAATCTATAAATATTATTCCTGCTTTTTTTTCATACAAATAATTCACACAATCTTTTGAGTACGTCCAAATCTTTATACAAATCGATATTGTATTTTTAATACATCGTGTCTTTACGGTTTCCCGCCACAATGTGGTCCATGCAACTCTGAACGTCTTTTCTTTTTATAATTTCGTCCCCCGTTACGTCTGTAATAAAGTGTTAGAATCCATACTCATAGATCATATTTTCGTATGCGTTTATTAATCTATTATTTTTGTTAAGATGATATACAAAAATAAACGATGGACGTTAGTTTTGAATTTATTTTTTTCATTATTGTATTTTGATTATATAGATATAATGAAAATAAATTTCATGTAGGAAGATAAGCAATAAGTATTATAATTATTCTGTTATAGTTAATAAAATACATATTTGTTGATTAATCAAGAGGCGGCGCCCTAATCTTGAATCAATGAATACTGTTTTTCCCCGTACCATTTTTTTTCGTCATATCAGTATAATGTTGCGGCCCGCGTAACTTAGCGAACATATGTATGTGGCCCGAAGAAAAAAAAGGTTGAGTACCGCTGGTCTAGACCCATTCTGTTTCCATACACATTTTTCTGTTACTTTTCCTTCTGTTCTGTTGCTGTTGGCGACCCACCAGCCGTCTTCCTTCCGGGGTTGCCAGAAAATTCTTCTTGGTAATATTTAAGAAAATGTTTTATTTATTTTTAATAATGTCCATAATGTCATTCCATAATCATAATTCAATTATTTGATAATACTAAAGCGAATCACTTTTATTGTGAAAATTATTTCTCGTGTTATTTATATATCATTGTATAAGGTGCGTTAGATAATAAAATATATATAATATCTTGTAAGCGTGTTAATGAGTTAATATTTAAAACAAATTTTAAACACAACCCAAAATTATATCCATTAAAAAATATTTGGTTAACTTTTCCTTGCCAGTTAGCCATTGCCACAGTTGCCAATCGTGTTAATTTGAATCATTTTTAACTCAGAAAGTAACTTATTAGTCCAATGGTTAAGTAATCGAGTGCTTCAAGCCTCGTTCCAGAAGACCAATAAGGTAGTCCTATTTCAATTGAACTAGCGATTAAAATAGTTAAATTATTCATGTGATATGTATTTCGTGTACTTTTGGTGTTTTTTATACTTTTTATATAAAAAATATTTAGTTTATAAACTTGGTTGTCATATGTTGTCATAAATTCAATTTTTTTTGTTAGTATACAATTGTATCTTGACGAAGGGGCCATGGCCCTTGAAATATTTTGATATTTTCAACACAAAAGTGGTGAAAACTAAATTAATTTTTATTGATTGTCTCAAAAAAAATTTATGATTTTCTTAAAGAAAATTTCCATTTTTATCTGAAATGTATATAATTCCTCTTAATTTTTTAATCATTTTAAAGTGATTACACAGCGTGATTCTAGGAATTTCATATGATTAAATCATATTTTTGGAAAGGAGAATCACGGAAATATTGTTAAAATTTCGAATCATGTATTTATAGGCTTATAAATTAACAAGGTTATGGAACCAATCATACTGCATTGTACATGCATAAAGTCTACGCTCTTATAAATCAAATTAAAACTTCAATGTTAAGGTAATGACATATATCATATATGGGCAAAAGAAATAACCGAATAAGTCAATAAAATCGAGTTTTGAATTAATACAAATATTCTTTAGATATATATCTAGCAAGGAAAAATTACATGAATCAGAAAATAAAATAAAATGCGACTTTTACTACGACTGTTATATTTTTACGTACCTACTTCTAATTACACACATTATTTTGCTATCCGTATTCTTACGTATGACATTTTGAAATTTAAAAAATTAAATAAGTGATAAAATGTTATTCATCTCTTCCTTCAAAATGTGTATTACCATGAAAGTACCATTCGATATTTAAGTGTCGACAATATTTCTATCTATTCCTACTTATAACCGACTTTAATCCCACGTTTAATAACCTTTTTTGTAAATCATTAAAAACATATCATCTTAAATATTGCCGTGCATAACATATTAGGTCAGTAATTAATTACCTTAAATCATTTTTAATGGCAATCCGTACGACTCGCAAAATTGCAGAGATGAAATTGCATTACTGCGTTTAAAAAAAATTAATTGTGCCTATACAAATTTCTGTTGGAATTTCTGACCAGATGTATCCCTACGCACCTACCCATAAAAAGACGGCCATAACTTTATGAATGTAATTAATCTGTACAGAATATAGCGGCATTCCTGAGATTCGTGTCCGGTGAGTTATTACAGCCATTTTTCGTGGCCCGACAGACATAGCGGCCGTCTCTCTCTATGGATGTATTTACACATACACGCATGCACATGTGTATATGATACTTACGTGGATAGGGTGTCCGTTATATACACGGAGTTATGGAATAGATGGATCACGCGTGATCGCTAAGACATGAAAACACATTTTCATTTTTTGTTCGGCAGAGCAAGAAAAAAACGAGATAGGGTATAAAATTTTTCATTTCTTCAATTAATCGGATCGTGATAACACAAACTAAAACAACATCACTGATTTTTCAAATAATCATATTTCCACAATGCAGATATTCTCATTTTAATCACTTTGCTTCTGAAATATTATATTATTGAAAGTGGACATGGGGTAGTAGTGGCTTTGGGAGACAAATAAAAATGTTGGAAATTAATTAGCGATTTATTAATAAGTGATTAATAAATTATTAAATGGACAAAGTCACACAACACAAATTAATTTAATACACTATTATTTCAATCACTCGTCCACGAATTCTTTATTATCGCTGGGTAACACTTTCGAGAAATTTCTGTTCAAATATCGCTCGTAAGTATTTCGCTTTATTAGTCAGCGCATCACTGGTATCACACACGCTTTGGTAACACTGATCGCCAAAAAAAAAATAAGAAAGTAAGTTGAAATGTCAAAATAAAAGTAAACTATGGCCGCGACACGGTTTCGCGTTTATAGCAAACATGCTGGCTTTCCGAATATTCCAGACGTTTTTAGTTTTTTCCCGTCGCTTCCTGACTGTTCTACACGTTCTCTTCCGAGAGTACGTCAGGACGCGGGTGTCACGTTGGTATATGTTTCGTGGTTGAATCTCTGTGGACTGTCGACCCGTGGCGCTTGAACTCGAACTCTTCCCATTTAGGGAGTGAGTCCATATACCTTCGCTCTCTCACTATCCCCCTTTCCCGCTCTAAATCTGTGTCCTTTCTTTTGGTTTTATCCTCACAGATATGTGACTCGAAAATATAATACTGTCACGAGTCGTGGCTTTGGAAGACAAATAAAAACCCTGGAGATTAATCAGCGATTTATTAATTAATGATTAATTAATTGTTAAATGCACAAAGTCACTTAATACGAATTAAATTAATACACTATTCCTGTATTCACACTATTTTGCAATGTATCACTCGACTCTTTATTATGGCTGAGTAACATTTTATTTAACACTAGAATATTCCATTTATTTCTCGCACACAGAAATCACACTTATTTATATCACCACTTAGATATTTCGCTTAATATCTGTCGCTCCAAAACTCCACGACTGGCCACACCGGCCGTCGTCCCGCGGCAAATGTGGTTGAAATATAAAAACAAAACTCGACCTACGCAGATGTCGGTCCCGCTTATATAAGCAAAACGTTAGTTTTTCGAATCTCCTAGATTATTCTATTGTTTAAGATATTGTTCTCGTCGTTTCCAGACATTTGTAGATGTTTTCCGAATGTTGCGAAAGTATTGTAGTGTGTCTTAGAAGGTGCTAGAGAGTTCTACGACATATTACGAGTGATTCTGTTAGTAATCTCTTTCACTATCTCGTTACAATACTGAGGATTCAAAATACAACCATTTTTAATTTGAAATTACGGATTGAGACAGTGGCAAACATTGAGTCTGCAAATCGATGCAAGAATAATAATTTGCGATCGACGACGTGTTTGTCACTCGTCAGTTATATTTTTAGGCGTATTTTATGTAGTCAAATGAAATATTATTTATTAATTTTAAGTTAATAATAACTTCGGTTTCGAAACCACTATATCTTCGTCAGGACGGACGCATACTGACTATTCATTACCCATTTTGTTAAACAGATTAATTTTTGAACGGGGGCGCGGCCACAGTCATGGTGGGGGTAATTGACAAGTAGACACCGAAATGGAGAATATATCAAACAGTTACCCAATAAAATTTACGATTTAATTTTAATCAATATCGTTTTATCCCTTACGATGAAGGTTGTTTTTAATTCTGACGTAGTTTGAGATGAATCAGATTTCACTGTAGCTTTCAATTCATCACTGACTGTAGTCTCCGGTCGTCCGCGAGGCTTGTTGATTGGTTCGATTTTGCCAGAACGGAAGCGATCAAACCTAAAACGCTACACGTCGTTGATATTGCGTGCCGTCTGTACAGCACTAGTGTCACAAGTGAACTCATATTCGAAAATAACGCGAATTTTCATTTTGTCCATGGTCGCGGACAACAATATCAAAGAAACTTTTGATAAAGGTATCGTAGCTTTAATATGACCTAATTTGAATTTGGGATTCTAAGTCAAATGCAAGAAATCGGAGCTTCAAACTGGCAGTATTAGAAAACGGCAATTTTATTGGCAAGGACCTAATATCATGAACCTACATATTTCATTTAGACTTGTTTACAAGAATTTCTAATTAAGCCCAGCTCTCTTGAATGACTATCAGCGGTGGCGAACATTTTTCCACAACGGTGTCAAAGTAAAATATATGCGCGTTTTTTTTTTAAATAATCTTTGCTTGTAAGACGAGCATGCTTAGGCGAATTAATAAAATAATAAATAAAATAAAAATATGTATGTCACTTAAAAATGACATCTTATGTTGAAGATCAGCGTTACAATACTTTGTAATAAACAACACAAAATGCACTTTTATATTATCAATAAAATCGTTTTTACGAAATTATTCTTCCTGATGCAATCATCCACTTGGTCTTTGTTGATTGTATATTCAGTTTTTGTTTATTATTTACATTCATTCTGATTATTATTGAACAAAGTATATTATGTTATTTTAATAATAATTATTAAAATAACATAATATACTTTGTTCGGACGCCGAGAATTTAAATTACAACGAGACTATGATAAAAGAATACAACAAGCTACAGATACATTCTATAGTATATTCACACGGTAGTAGGCGACGACATTTGGCCCACGATGAGACAAAAACACAGCTTTTATTCATATATAATTTGTTTTAAAAAACGTGTTCTCGACTGAAATGGTTTTTGCAAACAAAAATCAAAATTTTCCCGTGAGAAATGAAAAATGGTCCGCGTGGTAAAGTTTCGTCTTTTCTGAAAAAGATTATCTTAAATTTACACCTAATTATGTCATGCGTTACTGTTTATATCAATTTTATTAAGTAGATACCTCTTCGAGCATAGAACAATCTAAATATGAATTTCATCAGGTTCTAACGCAAATCTGCTTTTCAAAGTTAAGCCATGTATTCACTAGGGGACAAATTGTCCCTCAACAGCATGCGCGGCATAGAGTCTACGTGACGTTGCAACGTCGTGCACTGTTCCGCGACCTCGCGCACGACATAGCGCGGCATTTCTACGTGCCGTGGCAACGTTGCCATGCGCACGGTACCCGAGCGTACTCACTGCAACATTCCGCGGAGCGTCAGTACCACGTGGTATGTTTACAAGTGAATACGCATGCGCTGTATCTGTCAAGATGACAATGCGGGGAAACGAAATCGTTCTCGAACTCATCGAGCTGTATCGATCGAAGATCGCATAGAATGTCCGTCCTTCTTTCTCTTTGCAGTTAATAATTTCGCATTCTCCTCTTTTTTCTCCTCTTACTTTTCGATAAACTCATTAACATAAACAGATACGCGGCTATCATCATAACCTCATAGGGCGATATATTTCCGTGACGTCTGGAAAACAATAATTATTTGCAAAAAGGACCTTGTTTTTAATAATATTCAATTTACTACAGTAAAACCTCGTTAATATGAAATTGCGACCCAAAAAAACATTTCGAATTGCGCGGAACCCCGTTTTCGCCAAATGTGATACCGCAGCTGTCATCCATAACCTCATCGGATGACATTTCCGCGACAAGATATGCGAGTCCCGGTGTGTACACGTCAATTCACCGCGTCATTGTCCCCGAAACATGAGCGTAGATGTTGATGCGACATGTCGAGCGGAATGTTTCGCGATTTGTCCCCTAGTGAATACATGGCTTTAATCTACCTCAATGTCAATAACCAAACAATGGAAGCTTTGGGAAATGATCAGCCAACGATACGCTACCGTTCAATCAATTTTGTAACGCCTTCAAAGTAATTTCACTGTACCGGAATATGATAGTTATACAAACTTTTACAATACCTGTGATGAAGAATTGAATTTATTGGTTTTGTTTTTTATTACCATGGAGTGCAGACATTTCTCCCACGTATATGTCTCTGAACATACATATAAAAGTGATACGTCTGTTATTTTAAACATGCACCGACAGTTTATAAAGATAAAAGACAAGAAATAAACAAATTCAATTCATTCACTTTTCATATGAGTCCTTAAAAATATATTTTTGTTTAGTTTAAACAAAGGAAATTGATACATGAGAATCAAAATGATTCTAGAAAGATTTCAAATAACGAAATTCAGATAAATGATTTAATTTAATTTGCCTACTTATGTTTATGTATAAAGTTAGTAATGGACACAATTCTTGTAAATTTATAAGAAAAATAATAAAAACAACATGAACATGACCTGTGCATAAGAAGAAAACATGAAAACAAACTTCCTTTCAAAATTCAAACATGCACAGCGAAATGAAGTTGTACAGTAAACTGACGGGGACATTACGGATGAAATAAATGGACGCTTTCATTTGATTGAAATTTGTGTTTATTATTACTGTTTTGGATATATTAAGAAATATTAAATCTTTTTAATATTTTGCAATTTCGTCCGTGTTTTTTCAGTATTTTTCAATTTCAGGCGTTTGACGAATTTGGCATATACCTACACCCATTTTTTCTTCCTACCTGTTAACGCAGTCGAAATCTATCTATTGTCAAGCGTAGATCGTCTTTGTGTCAATTATTTATCGTATCGATTCTCCATCTGTGTTCTTTCGAAAGAATTTTCGTGCTTTCACAACAGTTTGTGTATTAAGTAGGAGATCTGTGAAGTTAATCGTCAAATTGTCGAACATCATAGTGAAGCAGACCGGGAGAAGAAATACTCTGAGTGGTGAGTTCGGCTATTTCATCCGTTTTATTTATATTTCAAGTACTTTCTCCTCAAAAATTACAGTCCTTCGTTCCAGAATTACCCCTCCACATCCCCATCCCGTGATCCTTCCCCGTTCCCGTAATTCACAACCCTTGATTCCAATTCGCGATTTGTGTCGGAACCACCTACTTAAAAAAAATCAATAATCCAGCCTAACTTGTCTGTGTATAAGAAAGTACTATATGAAACCTTGGAAAAATTTGAATTACGCAATTTTTAAATTATATGCGTCTACAGTATTTGATCTTAAACATATTTTTACAATTTATTTCCAATTTCCATTATTGTTTATTACCAAAGGTAAGGTTCTACAACGTTTTTTAGATGTTACGTTTTTAAATATTCTCAATCGGATACAGCTGGTGATGTCAATTTTTACAAATTAAAAATCCGTAGGGGCTACATTAGCCGTCGCTGTCCCGTCGTGCGTCTTCAATAAATTGACATTACGTTTTTTTTTATATTTTATCTTTTATATTACTGTTTATCTGACATTGATTTATTCTATGTTTCAAATTCTTTAAGATCATTACCAATCTCATGTATTGAGAAAACAATAATTTATTATTGATTTTTAAATTTTTATATGAGTATGTGCATTAGAAAACTTATTAAATTTTAATACACTTAAGGTACAGATACACATGCTTCTTTACTGGCATGCTAATGATAAGCATGCCCTAACAACTGTACACACTTGCTCATTACTGGCATGCTTATTAGTGGCATGCTCATAAATAAGCATGCCCAAAGGTAACAATCAAACACACATGCTTATTAGTGGCATGCTCTTGTCATAGAATAGAGACGATCTTGTTCAAAATGGAAACTTTGCAAACTGAAATAGAAAATTCAAGTCAACCAATAAATCAAAAAAGTTCCCGAGTTTCCATCCGCACATTTTTGATTTTAGTTTATATAATTTTTATTGTAAGATTTGAATCAATCATGCCTATTAATAAAGTTTCGTAAACATTATTTCTCACTATATTATTTTTACACAACGGTGACCGAGTATTCCACAGACATTCGTGATTCCTATAATAAATTACGAAAAGTAATGTTTTATCATCTCCCCAACGCACCATATTTGTTTCATCTGTCGCGGACTGAGAAGATCGCATCGATAATACTAGTCGTGAAGCCCGCGAATGACATAAGCATGCTCATAAATAAGCAAGTCTGTTCACACATGCTCCAAAGATACCCCTTCTCTATGGTGAATGACAGTGGCATGCTTATAAATCAACCGGCGGTTGATTTTTGAGCATGCCACTAGGTGGCATGCTCATTTCTAGCAATGTGCGTACACACATGCCACTAATAAGCATGCCACTGTCAAAGTCGATACTGCGCATGCTCACGTGCCACTAAAGAAGCATGTGTATCAGACGCCTTATGGATAGAAAAATGATGTACATATGCGCGTTTTAAGACAAACATGTTTCGATTTCCCGTTTTTTAGTTTTGATTGAATGACGGACAGAATAATAGAGCGTAATTGTGATTTTTGGTTCAGTAGAGTCACTCCTCTATATCAATTTTATTAAGTGATTACTTATATGAAGTTCTGAAGTGGAGACCTTGTAAGAGATGGGCCACCGATACAGCCGCTGTGAGGGGGAAGAAATAGCAAAAAGAAGCAAATAACAATGAAGGGATGGAGGCTGAAGAAGAACAAGAAGAACAGCCACTCCACTTAACAACCATCTCGGTTGTTAAGTGAGAATTATTATCTACTTTGCTTTTCACATAACCATAAAATTTCACAAGTTACACAACTGTACATCTTTCCCTAATTTGCTTTATGACCAGGTTCCTTGAAGGGAACTTAGTCGTTAAGTGAGGACTGGATGTATAAGGGAAGAAAATACTATCATTAAAACTCGGGATATAACATTGAAGATGATGCATCTACTCTAGGCTCTACCGCCAGAGAAAGAAAACAGAAAGAATGACATAAAAATTTTCGTAACACATTTTCATCAATCAATCAAAAAATTTTACACGCATGAAAACTTTATGTACAAGTCGGTACTGTCAAATTTCAAAAATGAATCGGAAATTTTATATTTTTATGTTCGGTCCTGTAGGACAATTTCAATGTGTGGTAATCAGCCGCTACTGAAACAAAACTGTAACGTTAGATTGGCGCGCACAAAAGGCACAAATACATATATCAAATGTATTGACCAACAAGGAAAATTATATATTGATCAGTGCACCCGTGCCAGTAAAACTTGTCGGTCTGGTGTTTAAGTGGTCGGGATTCTAGTCTCATTCCAGGTGACCAGCAAATTTTCATAGTACAACCAGCCTTTACAATAGTTCGATAGGAATATTAAAGTGACTCGTATTCTGTGTACACATCTCTATAAAAAAACGCCAACTTAGTAAATTTAGTCGAAATGTCATGATTTGAAACACATACGCAGCTCTATCTATACCAACCTGCCCCAATACGAGAAGATTGATTTTAATTATGTTCTTTTATGAAACATTGTTAGTTTTGTAATTATTTGACGTATAATATAATTTAGTTTGTGTCATTTTAAAAAACAACAGGTGTCTCTAGCGTAGACCATTGAAACATACGAAAGATTCACCACTGTGAGGTGAATATTTTGTATATTTTAATGCACCAGTCTTCATTTCGAACGTATACAGGATGTCCCGTATCTCGACGTCGAACCAAAATCGGGTGATAGGCCAAGTCATAATAGTTGTCAGAAAAATATTTTAAAAAATCTAAGTCATGTATTTTAAAAATTATAAGCATTAAAATAATTAAAAATCTACACCCCGTGACGGTCTTTTCACTCCTGTTGCTATAAATCTTTATTTTTCTTAATTTTTTTTTTATTATTATGTAATCCCAAATAATGCTTCTGTAAACTTTTCTCCAAAATTCAAAGCCAACTGCTCCAGCTTGGAAGAAAATGTCACTTTTTGACCAAACCAAGTATTCAAAATCAATACTTTGCCCTAAAACTGGGCTGACTGTTTTTTTATTTTTTTAATATTTTTCTGATAACTATTATGATTTGGCCTATCACCCGATTTCGGCTTGATGTCGAGGTACGAGACACCCTGTGTATAAAACTTTCAAACATTTGATAAAGTGTTATTATTTTCATATGTGTATTTATAAAACATATTGTATTGTATCATTAGTCGATTAAAATATTTTCATTAAACTTTTTGCCCTCCAGTTTATATATTATTCACTTTTTTTTATTGTTTTCGGTAGGCTGTAGAAGATTTTAAGTCCTTTGTACATCAAATATCGTGTGGAAACAAAGTGTGGAAACGTTCAAAACGGTTCAGCTACACCCCTGGCCTACTTGTCCGCGCAGTAATGTGCTGAAATGATAATGTGGCTCGGTGGAACACTGAGCTACATAACTTTATCGGATTTACTGTTTCACACATTTCAATTTTCAAAACTTTCTTCAGCGAATGCGACTCGCTTCCCAGCGCAACTGTACTCTGCGAGTGCCGCAGTTAATTATTATTTATTTCATTAATAACGTAACGACGCATTTTGAAGTATGGATCGCGTTCACTCAAAACTAGCTGTACTTTTTTTTATTAAAAAAAATATTAAAGTTTCGCGCTCTCATTATTGTATTAGCATATGTTTGGATTACGGTTTTATAATGCTTGAATTACCGTCATAAATTAAGTGCTTATCGCGTGCCTACATAGAGTACCTACATACATAGGTACTCAACTGACTTAAAGCGCCCTTTCGATAACATACTTTAATATATATACCTAATTATAAAATAAATAAATAATAATAATAACACATTCTGTCACGGGACGTGACTGTCAGAGGCAAATGAAAACATTCAAATAATTCAAAATTTAATTTTTTACCAAAGATTAGCTGGACACAAGTTAAATTGGAGTACCTACCGTTCTTAAATTTATGGTCACTAAATGTTTCCAGAATATTTCACACTTATGTTATACTGTTTCTTAATTCGCACTATTTCACGCTGTTTTTATTGCTTCGATCACTTTAAACAATATTAAAATTTAAAGTAGTAACTAAAATTAAATCGGTATTGGGTCGGATGAGATAAGTCAACTGGGTGAACTAAGACAGTTGAAATATCTCTCTTACAGAACTGTTATAAGGGTGGTCGCCCTCGTGTCAATACCTTCCAGCAAAACAAACTACGAATTTAGTATTAACCATTTTGTTGAACAAACAAATTTTAATTATGTAGCATACCTAAAGTACAGGGTTAAACTTATTTATTTTTTGACGAACT
The DNA here is from genome assembly GCA_016648135.1 of Agrypnia vestita. NCBI lineage: Eukaryota > Metazoa > Arthropoda > Insecta > Trichoptera > Phryganeidae > Agrypnia > Agrypnia vestita. The sequence goes on along the minus strand of JADDOH010024687.1, from coordinate 6,937 downwards.
AGGTGGCGTTTTTCATTAAATGCACACTTTAACTTTAAAAAAATCGCTTTATTTTATCTTTAGTGAATGACCTTGATTTCTAGATGTTAATTTGATTGTACGAACCTCAAAAAAAACAAGTTGCTTTATAAACTTTATATTAATACAAACTTCAAAATATTTTTTTTTCTTCAATTATACCAAAACGATTTTACTGTCATATTAATAAAAAGAAAATTCTTTGTATAAAACATACTGGATGTATAAAAGACGAAATAAGTATATGCTAGTTCAATAACTAATTAGGAACTAATGTCAAAATGAATTTAAAAGGTAATCTGCAAAAATGATTTGCTCATTTACGTGTAATATTTAATTTACTATTAACATTATTTCTAATATTTAAAAATTTTAATTTATCGAACTGTAAACCTAGGTATATTGTTTGTGTGTCAAATTTCTCCGTCTTCGTTAAATCTACAGAATGGTTTGTTTCCAAAAGAAGATTCGCAAATTCAAAATAGTTATTGCTGTTTTATCATCTTAAGTGCTTCTTTAATATCACAATTTTTACTTAGTTTTAACTGTACAAAAGTGATTGCAATCATTACAAATTAATTTGTAATCCATCGATTTTTTTAATATCATCTGAATCCTTGTTCTTTAATATATAATTATTTAATTTATTACTAAGAGAGCTGTTTGAGTGGAATTTGAGATGTTTTTAATTATTGAATATGATTATTAAGAAATATGATTTTTCTCCAATGCTTTTCGATATTAATCATTGGTTGGTAAACAAAAGATCTAAAGTACTTTTTCTTGTACTTTTTATTTAACATTTTGTGTGTTTATTTAGTTTTATAACCATTATGAATTGCAATTTGTTTAATAATATTTAATTCAATTTTGAATTTATTTACAGATTGAGGAACATTAACTAATCTAATAAACTTAGAATTAAAAGCTGATCATATAAAAATAAAAAGAGTTTTGGAGAGACTTAATTGAGGAAAATCTTATGCCGCTTTTCATTTTAAAAAAGCATATATTTATAATTTAGCAGACTTGTAATAAACTATTAAGAAATTTTATTAATTTAAAAATTATTTGATCGTGCTAACCTACTTGTCAACCTAAGTAAGTATTAATAGTGATGAAGTACATCTTTAATACGTGTACGTGTAAATAAATATAATAATTTCATTGTCTGTCTGTCGGTCCGTAAAGTTCGTAACTTGCTGGAATGTCGCCGGAATTACAACTTTAGATAATTAGAGTGTGACACGCAATCAGCGCGGGCTCTGGCAACACACAAAGGTCGCCCCCGCCAAATTACACGGTCTTGGCGTTTTTTATTTATGATACTATTTTATTATATTTGATTTTAGGTTTAAGCAAATAACGTCAATTAAAAAAAAACAAATGGTTTTCTATTCATGAATCTTCAGCTTCATAATCCTGTAATTATTATGTCCCGGATTTTTCACGGCAGTCATTATATATTTAGGTGCGTGTAAATAATTTAACGTAAATAATAATAATTTCGTTGTCTGTCTGTCCCGTAACTCCGTAAATTCGCGGCTAAAAAACGAAATTACACGGCTCCAGAAATACCTCGAGCGTGCAAACGGCAACGCGGCAACTAAATGGTAAAGTCCCCGCCGTTTCTCGCTGGCCCGTCAAAAATATACTATACTATACATTGTAAGAGCGGAGCTTAGCTAAGACACAAACCATTAATTTACGCCTCTTCCGTGATTTTTCACGGTGTACGGCTAGTTTAAATTTAAAATAAGCAAATTAAACGTAAACAAAATTTATTTATTTGTACGTATAAAAATCGTTCTCAGACGTAGGGTAAAACTTCAAGACACAAACTGTACCGAAACTATCCGCGCACAGTTGATACACAAAGAAAAAACGACACATGTCGTGATTTTGTAATTCCACCGTCAAAGCGAGACAGCGCCGTACGTTGCGTGAATGTATGCATTGTAAAAATGACTTTTCGCGTGAGCGACCGGGACGGCCGCGTGCGTCGGAGAGGGACGGCGCTCCGCGGGGTCATCGACACCCGTCTAGTGGGCCCCGCACACTTGACATCGGTGCGCGCAATAAATTATTGATTCATTTTTCGCGATCGCGCGTCACACGCGCAGGTGGAGCGCGCGCGGGAGCGTAGCGGGGGTGGGCGGCTCGACGGGCGCTGGCTCGGCGCCCCACAGTGGGTCCAAACCGTAATTTGAGGGACTTAGGGACCAACTTTCTTTTTTTACTTTTTTAAGTTTGCTGTTGTATTATTAAGTGTTCATTTAGTTAGTTTTTTGTCTAATTTTGTTGGATTTTTTGTTGATTATTTGTGTTATAATGTTCTTTACTATTTCATATTTTGTTTGACATAAAAGAAATTACGAAAATAAAAAATAATATTATAAATATATACGTTTTTTTTCGATCCATTTATCTGGTAGAGTTGCGAGTTTATGTAAACGTTCGTAGCATCAAACGATGGTAGACTAGACAAGGTATGAGAAAAAAAAGGTTTCAAAGCGGGGTCAGTCACCACTTTGCGGAAATTTATTTTCGTTTGATCCGCTCCGTACAAAAAATACAAAACTTTTTTTTTGCCCAAACTATTAAGTTCGGGAAAAAGTTTCGTAGGACAATTATTGATAAGGTTAATGAGCTCTATCCATCCGCATAAAGAAAAAAGTAAAAAAAGAAAGTTGGTCCCTAAGTTCCTCAAATTACGGTTTGGACCCAGTATGCGCCGTTAACCTTTCCCCTCCCGTGCCGTAAACTGAGTTAAAATTACCTGTAATGAAGAAGTTCCCATTTTCGAAGTTACCTTCTTTTGGCCCATTTAGGGAGAATTTTTGTATTTACATGTGCGGAATTTCTTTGAAAAGAATTTTATAGATTTTAGGTGCCAGGAAAGTATAATAGTTGTACTGTCGTCTTGAATTCTTGTTAAAAAAATGAAAATTGTAAATATGTAGAGTTGTCTAACCTCAAGCACTTGAAATTCAGAAAAAAGTCTGTCGAATGAATATCTATATTTAACTTTAATTAAAGATTTTTGATCCACCCCCCCCAATTTGTCCATAATTTATAATCGACTGAGCTAGGGCTACTATAATTTACTACCTACCACCTATTGCACGTGACACAGATCCATCAGTTTGTCGATGGTTAGCAGAAACGCAACCACACGTGGTCAGCGAATGGTGAAGAGAGAAGTACAATTGACTCAGTTATCTTCTGTGTGTAATTTTCTGGAATATTCTGCCATGTATATGTGACCTCTCTGGCCGACGTTTCAGATCCCAGTGCAGAGTCCATCATCAGGTCTGATGTGATGAGTATGTGTTAAAGTGTGTGATGGCTCCTCTTCTTCGCCTTACAGCTCGATCCTACTCCTAACTGAGTTTACGCCTTGTTAGAGGCAAACAAGCTATCTATCTACGTCGGGTGAAGGCTCTACGGTTTTTAACGTAGTATTTCCAAACACCCTCGCTTTATTCAAGACCTCCCCAGTTCACGTTGTGTAATTTTTTGTTTCGAACTATAGGGGATGAATTGGTTTTGTGGTAACCCTGACGCAAGCTAAACTTAAATTAAATACTGGGGTATGAAGTTCGTGAATGTTCATGGAAACGCAAACAAAACTACCTAGCACGTCAATTAAGCCCTACGGTGCAATTGCTAAACATACTATGTTCCGTGGCCCTATATTATTTACCTATCATTCCTACGGACTGAAACCACTGCAGCTGGTGTAGCTGCGCTTCCAGAGTGCGCGATCCTCTGCTTCCATGCCCTCTCCGCTCGATCCCCCATTGTCCTACCTGTATGGGATCGACCGCCATCCACTGAAAGGTTAGTGACGTGCCGTTATCACATGCGCATGCACATATAGAGTACATAGATCCTCTGAAAGCCCTCGAGTCCTTCGTAGCCGCTCCTATGGATGATTTCGTCTTCGACGCCCTCACTGATTAATAATTTTATCTTCCGCCGTTATCTCGCTGTGCTTATTCCCTACGATCTTTTATATTTACTCTGCATTATCTTTATATCAATTACATTGTTACGTTTATTTACTAGCCGGCCTAAGTTCCGTCACCTGTATCTGGCCCTATGTCTCATTCTAGTGGTACGTTGGGTTCTAATGGATCAGGGGTTTGTAGAAGGTATGTGTAAATGTATGTGTACGCGGAAAATGTGGTTGCTTTAAATTCGGCCCCTCCGTACCCACAGGCTCATCGGTGACTGATCCCATCTTCCTTCTCCCGACACGAGTTCCGGATACGTTGACCTGAGCCTGGATGCGCCTTTTCATGTTGGGCCTCTTCTGTGCAAAGTACCGCACCATCCCTCGCGTCAGTGTCTGGCGTCCGGGCTCAGAGCCAGTTTGCCCCCCGAATTCCAACTCCTCCAGGTTAAACTAAGTTAAACTACGGTATATATACTGAAGCTACTGTAAAGATGGTCCCGGGCCACCTGTCAAGTCAAAAATATGCGAGTGGGGAAGGGGAGTTTCCTAGGCTCCCCAACCCTCGCCTGTGAGCAACTGCAGCCCATTGGCCATTCGCGACACTACAGTGACTGCAACCACCCTCCCAGGTAGTACTTATTATAATCTGATATGCATCAATACGTTCAATCCATTCCAGACGAGGGAAGACATCCGCACGGGTGTTGTGCCACCCGTGAAGAGCCCCCTCATACACTAAGTACGAATAGATACATACTAATAAAATATAATATACATACATATACATACATATACAATACATAAATAAATACTTGTAATGGTTGGTTGCCATGTGGTTTCACGAGGCCATGACCCCTCGTATTAGTAGATGGAAAGGTGGATCTGGACAGTAGGGATATGCCTAGCCCCTGGCCAGGGATGTCGGTGTATTTTCTCCAAATGGTGTACAGCTAGAATCCGGCCATCGATGATGATGGGATCTGCCTAATTATCTCCGACTGATGTGTAACTGGAACCCTGCCATCACTGATGAAGATGATGTTGTCACTCTCGAAACGTCACCTGATGATATTTAGCTGAACCGCCGCTAGTGATGATGATGATGATGATGATGCTATCGAAACGCCCCCTGACTATATATAACTGGGACACTGCTAATGATGATGATGATGATGATACTATTGAAACACCTCCTGACGATATACGACTGGGACACTGCTATGATGATGATGTTGATGATACTACCGAAACGTCTCCTGACGATATATAACTGGGACACCGCTAATGATGATGTTGATGATGATACTATCGAAACGCCTCCTGACTACATACAACTGGGACACTGCTAATGATGGTGATGATACTATCGGAACGCCTCCTGACTATATATGACTGGAACACCGCTAATGAAGATGATGATGATGATACTATTGAAACACCTCCTGACGATATGTGACTGGAACACCGCTAATGAAGATGATGATGATGATACTATTGAAACGTCTCCTGACGATATACAACTGGGACACTGCTAATGATGGTGATGATACTATCGGAACGCCTCCTGACTATATATGACTGGAACACCGCTAATGAAGATGATGATGATGGTACTATTGAAACGCCTCCTGACTACATACAACTGGGACGCTGCTAATGATAGTGATGATGATGATGCTATTGAAACGTCTCCTGACTATATATAACTGGGACACTGCTAATGATGATGATGATGATGATGCTGATCTGACTATCCCCCCCCCCCCGACGATGCACAGACGTATGCGTACGTAAATAAATAAATATATAAATAAATAAATTGATAAATAAATAAATAAATAAATAAATTAATTAATTAATCAATTAATAAATTAATAAGTAATTAAACAAATGAATAAATAAATAAATAAATAAATATATTGTTAATTAATTAATAAATCAGTCAATCAAACAAATAAATGAATAAATAAATATATAATTAACTAAATAATCAATCAATCGATCAATTAAATAAATAAATAGTTAAATAAATAATTTATAAATAGACGAATAAACAAATGGCTGAATGAGAAATAAATAAATAAACAAATAAATAAATATATATATATGATTAAACAAATAAATACCTAATTAATTAATGAATCATCAATTAAATAAATAAATAGAAATTAATAATTAAGTTTGGCGTCGAGCACACGGGCCGCGCGATCCCTGGAAGTTCACACACATGCAGAGAAGGTTTATTTGGCAAATTAATTCGCCCCTATTATGGTCAGTACGGATGCAACATGCAAACAACACCTGTGGAAAACATATGTAAAGTTTACGGTACAGGGGTTAGCCTTCACTGTCGGCGCTTCTTCCGTCTCTGTCTGGGGTGTCGAACCCGAGACCATTCCTCTTAATCGTGCGCCACCTTTATATATCGTTATAATCTCAAAACGGAAAGAGGATGACATGACTTACCCATCTGCCGCCGATTATATCCATTCCAGTGCATCGTAGTTTCACTTTATGTACCTCACTTTATACCTAAGGATTGCGGACACTTTCCTTGCACGCGCATACGATTCACAGGCCCCTAATTAACTATAGTTCGCGACCTAACCTTTGATCCTGCCATTACGCGCTTATAAGTTTCCGTAGCTGGGGCTTAGTATCCAGCCTCGGCAACTATACGGTGTATATACCTTAATCAAACCGAAACTAGACATTATTTTCTTTTCCTTGAATTTATATTCCTCGAGATACCGTAATTAGACTCTAGCTCGACAATTGTAAGTATTTATATATCTTAATAATACTGCAACATAGTCCTTATTTCCGTCTTACGTATCCGTACTTCCCGGGTCATCGAGACTAGACTCCAATTCTAATCCTTATTTCCGTCTTACGTATCCGTACTTCCCGGGTCATCGAGACTAGACTCCAATTCTAATGATCATACTCTAATGATTA
>JADDOH010024686.1:0-126476 GCA_016648135.1 Agrypnia vestita | reverse complement strand
AATCTAGCCGAATTCTTTGCTCAGAGGTGAGTTCGTCGATAGATATCAGGCAGGCAGGAGGTGTGGTGCGGTCGCTACCGGCGGTAGGTTCCGTAGCCGCTAGGGCGATACGGGCCTTTCCGTTGGGAAATAGGCTGGGGGCTAGGCCGGAGATTCGCAAGAACGGGGCTCCCAGAATGATGCAGTCGGAGAGTGACGGTACCACGACGAAGTGAACCTGAACGAGCCGTTGGTCAAAACGCACGGGCAGGGTGATAGTGCCGCTGGAAAATAGCGGAGAGTCGTCTAGCGTTCGCACCGAAATGCCAGTGGGTCGGAGCCTAGAGCCGAGGTCGACGAATGATTCATATAACGTACCACCCAGGATATTCGCGCCGGCACCAGAGTCGAGTAGGGCTCTGAACGAGATTTGATGTATTTTAAAAGAAAGAACCGGCCTGTTGTCTAGTTCGTTGGACATCGGGGCTGTATTTAAATGGTAGGTGGTCTTGAACAGTCTGATTGAGGCCAGCCAATCAATCCATTCCTTCGAGCGGTATGGAGATTGGCTGGACATTAGTTTTTTGTGTTGTATGGAAAGTTAGGTGGTGGTCTCGATACATCGGGGAAGGGAACCACCGAATTCGGGCGTTTACTGGGCTGTATGCCTTCACTTTTTATTTGTAAGCGCGGCGACCGTCTTGGCGGCGGTGCCTGACCGGCTGTCCTTCGTCGCCGGGGACACTCTCTAGAAAAATGGTTTCGCTCGTTGCAATTAAAGCAGCGCGGAGATCTTGATTTAGTAGGGGCCGACGCAATTGCTCTTGGGTTAGGGGCCTTGCGCGGAGGCTGTCCGAGAGGGCCTTTTAACGAAGGAGAGTCTAGTCGTTCGAACGCGGAACAGAGTGACTCTAGGGCGGCCACCGACGTGGGTCGCGAACTGACTAGGACTGCTGCGAACCTCGGGAGCAGTCCACGGCCGAAGACCTGAAGGAGTTCTTCCTCTGACAGAGGAGTGTCAACGATGTGGGTTAGTGTTAAGATTCTAGTCACATAATCCGCGGCTGTTTCGGAATCGGATTGTTTCGATGTCCATATTTCGAGTTTCTTGTCGACCGAATAATCCGGCCGCTCGAATCTATGGAGGAGAGATGATTTGAACTGGTTCCAAGATAGGTCTGCTCGAATAGTAGCCCTATAGACAATTAACGCCCTATCCTTTAAAAATTCTGGAAGGACATGAGTCAGCTGTTGGACGGGATAGCAGCGCGCGCGCGCTATTTCCTCTAGGCGAATTAAAAATTCGCGCGCGTCGCCTGTGCCAGAATAAGGAGTGACTGGCCAGGAGCCAAAGTTGACATTTGGAATATTTAATCGCGATTCTGGTTGTAATAATGAGGGTGCCTGGGTAGCGGTTGTAGTAGATTCGGTTACTGTCAAAGGTGTATCCGTTGTTAGTTCAGGTGCCATAGACAGGTCCTCGTACGCATGGGCATGGGCGATTGGAGCCACATGTGGTTGCGTGCAGGATTCGTTGTGTAGTCTGGCTTGCTCGCGCAATGCGGCCAAGCCAGATAATGGGGTTATTCCTTGCTCGCGAAGAGCCTTTCTTAACGTGTGTAAACGAGCAGTTTGGTAATTATGAATGCTAGAAAGGGTTTCCATGGTAAGGTTAGTGGTGAACTTGAGTAATATTTGTAGTTGCAAGCAGCCGAGATATTGATTTAGAAAATTGAAATTTGAATTACGATGATAGCTAGGCGTATCAAAACTTTTGAGCCCGAGTGTACTCGATGTGGTCCAAAACTTATGAGTCGTACAGTGGGCGTTTTTGTAGACGGGGAATGGCGCGAATTATTTTGGTAATTAATGGCGATTATTTTTACGCGGTACGACAGTATTAGGATGTGGGAGGAAAGTGGAACAGTTTTTACAACAAATGCTAGAGTTCTACAAGATTACATAAAAGAGTGTGTACTGATTGACATTATTTTTTTACTTTATCCATACAATGTGTAACCATTTTTTGACCAATCTGAAATCTGTAAGGGGTGGCCCATGAGTTGGGCGCCAGTGAAATGTTCAATTTTTCAATAAACCCCTGAACGCGGTTGCCGAGAACGTACTTGCTCTCTCATATGTAGAATTTCTTCTACACGATCTAACTGACCAACCACGTTCAGGGTTATCTTACCAGGATTCTAAGCCTCAATGGTTGTGGTCCATTCCCGTTACTTTCTTTCAGATTGTTTGGGGAATTGTATGGAGAAAGCAAAATAAAAAGAACAGGGCCTGTATGGTTTTTACATGAGGTTTAATTACAAAGATGTTATCCAGTCAGTTCAGTACACAGAGAATAGTTCAAAAGGCACAAATATTACAGTATACTATACAGTTTATAAACATGGTTTCATACGGGACAATGACATACAATAGTAAAAAGGTTTAGGAAAAACACAGCGCCGAATTATCAAGTATGACCCTGGTGGCCACTAAAGTCAAAATGGATACTCCTTTATAACGGAATTTAATCACAGTCGGGTCCAATACAGAATATTAATTTACATATAGTTAAGCTTCCAGAGGTCGGCCCAGTAGAGGCTCATGGGATATAAGAGTAAGTAGGAACAGGGATTGGAACAGACTTTGTGTTTCCTATTTTAAAAGTTACATCACTTGAGTTCGATTAATGTCACTTGGTTATCCCTTTGGTAACCTTTTGTAAATAGTTTGCGAATGTTATAGATTGGCCATAATTGGCTGCTGTAAATTATGTATAGGTATAATCAAACACTTGAAACCTGTAGTTTTTCTTCTGAGTATGGAGTGGATCGACCACCTTTAGTAAGGGTGCCAGCCCTGACCAGCTGTAGGAGTCGGCGGACGGTTGTCCTCCGTCAGCTGATCGATCGGAATGCCCGAACCGGGCGCCCGAAGTTTATGATGATTTTTAAACAAGAAGACGCCAATGACGGTTGAATCTTATGAAGTCCAAAGCACGGTATTTTTATTAAAACTTAAAAGAACAGGCGTTGTTTAATAGGGGACGAAAACGATTGTTTTTATTATACCCCTTGTTGGCGGGGAATGTTCAGGACGCCAATAGTAATGTATTATATTTTTTGCAAAGGGGGCTCAAGGCGCTTGCGAGGAACCCTTTTTTTTTTAACTTTGGTTTACTTCACCCTGGTTGTTTATGAAAACATAGAGAACGATTATTATAATGTATTTATTGTGAGACCGACATTGTCTCACACGACGAACTAGTTACTATATGCGTTTAAACTAGTTGAACACACTGTTTAACTTTATAACCCGGCGGGAAGTATATTATTAAATCGTTTGAACACACTGTTTAGCTTTGTAACACGGCGAGAGGTATGTTATTGGCTCACATTTGAAAATTTACAACGAACAATTCCGGCACCATAACTTTTATACAAATGGCGGCCGTAATTTGCTTAGGGCGGACGGCGTAGCTAACGCACCGCAGAGCTCGGTTCCCGGATGGTGACTCGAAGACTGACTGGTCCAGACTGGCTTGCCGGGCGCGGAGTTATCCTATATTAGCGCGGAGCGGAAGAGGGTGCGGGGGGGGGGGTTGCGCGCCGGTACAGTTGCTCCAAGAGTATGGCAGCGCGGCCCGTACGGCACGCCTTGCGTCTCCTGCCCGGAGGCCCCGCGAAGGCAGTGGACAGGGATACTATCATAGTGTGTGTGACTCGTAAGCCTGTGTGTGTAACCTACGCGCGCTGGCTCCGGCCGCCTCGCTCGACGTGTGCGATTTCGCGTATTATTTGGTTAGGACGGAATATGTAATATTTACTTATTTTAAATTTATTTTGTTACGACAGAATAGTAATACTTCCTTTTTTGTCTAAAAGGAAGCATTACAGTGGTCATTTTCTATAATATGGTTAGCATATTCCGAAAAGTTATGATTAGTGAGACACCTCTTATGTTCTTTAAATCTAGTTTCTATTGATCTGATATACTGATATTTCAAATAGCATTATATTATAAAATTATCCATAATTATTAAAAATGGATTTTCAAAAAGTTAACGCCAACGCATTCAATTACTTACTTATCCTTAAATTATGTTTTAATATTTATTAGTTTAATATTGTTATTTAAAAGTTTCAATATGTCCTCTAATAATAGTTAAAATCAATGTTATATTTTATATTGTACTTTAGTATAGTTATATTTCACAAGAATATTGTACAAGCGGAAATGATTTCCATCCGGACGGCGCTGTAGTTCCATTCAGAGTCCACACCCCACGGAACTAACGTGTTATTATTCCATCCGCTTAACTCGCTTATCCGCTAAATACACACACGAAAGGTCAATCGTAATCCGCAAATATCACCCATCTGGCTGACACAATATACGATATACTAATATATAATCATCAATAATTCATATCTTATTCTTAATTGTAGGCAACTGGTGGTACCTTAAGAATAGCTGTATTATTACAAAATTTAAGAAAACAGAAAGCAGAATATAAAGCACATTTCAAATATTCAGTATTTTCGCAAAATTCGAGAAAGCAGAAAATATGAAAGTATCGAAGTATATCATTGAATATATTAATTGGATAGTACGGCATGATTTGATATTAAAATTAAACAAATACATGTTCATTAATATTTTTGACCATTTTTATGCTCTAAAATAGGCACATATTTTATAAATTTACTTCATTACTAAAAAAAACAATGCCATAGTGTTAGGCCACTTTGCATTGAAAAGTTAATTAATCAGTAATTAATAAATCACTAACTAATTTCCAGCATTTTATTTCATTCTTCCCGTAGCCATGAAACGTGACAAAACAAATCTTATAAAAACGTTTGATATTATATATTCCTGCGATTGCTCCAACTAGTCTTGCGTTCTGAAAATTCAGATATATAATTTCAACTCAATTGGTCTTCCTTGATAACTCAACTATACTTTGAGATTTTTAGTGATGTGTACTAGAATGTTCATAACAATCTTCTCACGTTACCAATATGTGCAACCAATACCAGTAGGTACTAGGACCAATATGCAAACACTCTCAGAAGTTCAAATTTAAAATTTGGTAGCTAATCTAACCGTAGGAAAATCTTATTTTAAAATGGAGTGGTATTATCTCACCGAAAGCATTTAAGAATTTAAAAAAACTAACTTAAAAATAAATTTTGCAGTTAACGGTATTTTTTTAACTTTAGTAGGAACCTACTATAAATAACAACAAAAAAAATATATGGTAAATGCGTTTTAGGTAGGTATCCAATTGTGCAAAAGAACTATGAATGACTTAATGCCAAAGAATTAAGATAAATAGCCAAAATATTTAATATTATATTTTTATTCATATTAAAATATTTATCAGATATGTATTTCTAAGTATTACCTATTTTATATTAGGTCCTTACATACGAAATTGGCGTTTAGTATGGGAGGAACATAAAGCCGATTTTTTTTTATTATAATATATTTATTTAATCAAAGTATGTACCATTGCTATCTATGCACTTTTGCCATCTCATAGGTAGTTCATCGATCCCTTTACCAAAAAAAACCACTCGGACGGGAATCAATAAAATCTTTGAAGGCGGTTTGGACTGCCCCATCGGAGTTAAATTTTTTCCTTTGCAAGAAGTTATCCAAATTTCGAAAAAAATGGTAATCTGTTGGGGCAAGGTCCGGAGAGTACGGTGGATGTCTTAGAGATTCCAATTGAAGCTCCTCTAATTTGGTAGCCATCTGTTGTGCAGTGTGTGGTCTAGCGTTATCATGAAGCAGCAGTGGCCTAGAGCGATTAACCAGCCTCGGTTGTTTAGCAGCTAGCTTTTCCATCATGGTTTGCAGTTGCTGACAATAGACATCTGCCGTAATCGTCTGGCCAGATTTAAGAAAGCTGTAGTGAACGACACCAGCACTAGTCCACCAAAAGCTCACAAGTAACTTTTTTGGAGTCAATTTTCGCTTGGGGCATGGTTTGGCTGGTTCGGCTGGGTTCAGCCATTGCGATGAGCGCTTCCGATTATCGTACAGGATCCACTTTTCATCACAGGTAATGATTCAATTTAAAATCCCTTCATTATTGTGCCGGTTGAGTAATGCAACGCAGCAGTCAACGCGCGTTTGTTGATTTGCTTCACTCAATTCGTGAGGTACCCACCTTTCAAGCTTTTTCACCTTACCAATTTGCTTCAAGTGGATTAAAACAGTTTTATCACTAACACCGCAGCCTGCAGCTAACTCGGATGTGGTTTGCGATGGATCCGCTTCCACAATAGCCTTCAATTCTTCATTATCAACTTTGGTCTCCGGCCGTCCACGGGGCTTGTTCTGCAGGTCGAAATTTCCAGAACGAAAACGTTGGAACCAAAAACGCACTGTGTTTTCTTTTGCGGCACCGTCGCCATACACATCATTAATCCTTCGAGCCGTTTCTGCAGCACTGGTGCCACGGTGGAACTCATACTCGTAAATAACGCGATATTTCAAGTTTTTCATTTTGTATACTGAGTGACGCAAAGAAAAAAACAATTGAGGAAAAAAAAAAAATTATAATTTTCAAAACACAAATACATGAGTAAATAGCTGTATAAATTTGGATTTGGAATTCCTAACCAAAGAGAAGATATTTGAGATCAAATTTGCCAGTACGGCAAAACGCCAATTTCATATGTAAGGACCTAATATTAATTAATTTATTATTATAGATATTTCATTATTTGACTGGCCTAATAATGATAAAGTAGGAGATCAGTACATTAGTTGGACAAGATTAAATGTAGGTATATGTTTTAAAAATAAAATTAATATTATTATGTAGGATTAATTCATTAATGTTGGCGCGTCAAATAAATTTTAATTATTAAAATTATTATCGTTCGCGAATTCACGGATAAAAAATGAAATTAAATGGCCGAAAACGGGGATTGAACCCCGGGCCACCAAGCCCAAACCGACCGTTCATGCATGTTGCTACGGCCGTCTCTCCGTCGAGCGCCAAAAAAAGATGCTATAAATATATAACAGGACTTAGCAAAAATGCAAATCAATCTTCTGTCATTTTTTATGGGTTGCAGCTAATTAAAAATGACTGAATGACGCGCATTCTGGAGTGCATTACAAATGAAGAAGGGACGAGTTTTCGACAAACGGTAAAGCTGGCAATGGAACTTCATTGATAGTCATAGAGATAAAGACCAAAGACTAAATATTCCAAAATCCTGCAGAGAAATATCTTAAATGAAAGTGAAGCCCGGAACCGAAAAAAGTACAGCCTAAAAACAAGAAGAGCCGACCCGAATCTTGGCAATGATTTGGGACAGGAAGAGGAAAATGTTGCACTACAAAGTGACAGTAAAAGCAATCAATGATATTGTAATGACATAATTACGCACTTTCAGTCACAATACGTTCGAACATTCCATAAAATTCTGCGCGCTCTCCAATACTCTGGAATTATCTACAACATCCGGAAAACATTTGAAACAATGTGAAAGTAACGGGAACATTCTCTCAAACAATAAAAATGAAAAAATAATCTCGGGGTTCGAAAAAACAACGCGTTCCATATAAAAGGCGGCGTCAGTGCCGCGGCACATCATGTTTATTTTTAACCTTACTAGCGTGACGTCCATACCAGCGATAAAACCTTTAGCGAAAACAATATTATCAACGCAATGCACGATACCAGTGATAACAAATTGAGAAAAGTACCTAGCTGTCGTTGAAAATAAGTACGAACGAACGTGAATTCTTTGCGAACCTGTATGGAAATAGTCTAGAAAGCCATAATAAATTGTTTCACAGACGGTTGGTTAATTGCAAGAAAGAAGTGAATTAAGGAATAGTGTTTAAATTAAATTCGTGTCCAGTGACTTTGTGAATATATTTAAATAATAAGTAATACCGTCACAATATTGATGTTGTTAATATATTTTTAACATTGATTAAGGATATATAAATGCCATCGCAATCTAAAATTTAATTCAGTAATGTGAAAGCATATTTTATATGTTTTAAAAGTGAGTACAAAAGTAAATGTACATCTTTTTCACGTACCTTATTTTTTATAATATAGTAAATAAAATATTTTTTGAACAGAAATTCGTGCTTCGTTTAATTCACAGATTTTTTTACTAAAATTCTGGTTTGTGTGAATTTATTTTCATTGAGGTTGCTACTTTTTAATACAATTAAAGAGATCTAGAGTGCTACTCTTGCTGCTGGAATTTAACGCTTCGCGTGATACACAAGATTTTTTCGCCGAGTATTTTGTTTATGTGATGTAGTTACCAGCAAGATTTCTACTTTTTAAAATATATTTAAAGGAAGTCCTACGTTTTTTTGATAAAATTTAATTTTTATTCGAGATATATTATACGTGTCTCATAGAAAAAGCTATTTTTTATATGGTAAAGAAGTTATTGATGTCTTTTTGGGTGTTCATAGAGATGTTCATAGAAACATGACGACCTATAGGGTATCATGTCATATCTCTCTATGAGACTTTTTTGACTCTGATACTATGAGATTATGAGACTATGAGAGAGAGAGAGAGAGAGATTTTGATCAATGATGTCCCCTTGGGCATAAAATCTAGTATTGTGTTCTGGAAAATTTTTAACATACTCAAAATATTATACATACGTTTTAATTTTTTTAGCTTCTTCACTATGAGAGTTATTTAATTTAATAATAATCCCGCAGTGGACTAATCCAGTAATTGTGTTCTCAGAACAAACATATAAAAATATTGTTATTCATAAATAGTAGTCTATGAAAGTACATAGTAAAATAATTTAAAAATTAGATTTTCAGACATATATTTCTATATGTTAAAATAATTCGGATGAATATCAAATACATGAAAAAATATTGCTAAATACTCCACATTAAAAATATACAAGTATCATTATCAGCTGCGAAATCATGTATTCTTTTTCAAAAAAGAGACTACAGATGTCCCTCTTGAAATATATTGGTTAATTCCTATTTGTAAATATATATAACTTAAAAAAAAATCGATCTGTGGATGTTTTTACGATGGGATTGGTGAACGAGGCAGCGATGATTTGGATATCCATAGTCCAATTTTTCGAGGTGCTGCAAATAAGATAATGTTTGATAATCAGATACGTTCTAGAAAACGAAGCGTTTTATAAGGTCTATAGTTGAATCACTGCAGATTGAGCATTTTAAATGTACCAGGTTTAGTATTAGTGTCAAGTATTTCCATCAGCAATTAGGATTCGGTCGATAATGCAATTATTTCGTAATGAAAATTTTAAGTGTGCATGTCGGGCAGTAATATCATCTATCAACGATTTCTAACTTTTCAAGGTAGGTACGGTACCAATTACAAGTCGGCCTTAAACATAAGCTCAAAAACTTTCTGCTGCATACCGTTTTCCGAAAATGGGTTAGTTCAATTAGTGTATATTATAGATATCTCACAGAGACGAAACTGTATTAATTATGGGAAAGTAGTAGTAATTACAGGCCGCATGGAAAAGGCGCTTACAACTCATATATGAAAGCTTTTCACGCAATTTGAACATATATACAACTTCCAAAAAATGAATAAGCATGGTATATTCTATCATGGGTGGAAATGGCGAATGTTACAATTGTGTAAAGTGATCACTTAAGCCAACCATAAAAAGACAGGTCATAAGTCCTGTTACACCCAAATGACTTCTATACCTACTTTCCCATAATTAATACAGTTTCGTCTCTGTGAGATATCTATAATATACACTAATTGATTAATAATGTCTCTGTGACATAAATCCAGCACTGTTCTGAAAGATTTGAACAAACTCAAAATATTCTGAATTGTAAATACTGGTAAAAAAGGAATTTAACAAAAATTGGAAATAATATTTCCTGGCGTATCCTAGTGTAATGCAAGTATTCGGATGAATTTCATTACACACAATAAAGTATATTGCTCCCAAAATTCCGTAATCAATGTAGATTTTCTCATTAGCGACATCTGTGGGGATTTAGGGGAATGAAAATGGCTTTGTACAGGCCGCATGGAAAAGGCGCTTACAACTCATATATGAAAGCTTTTCACGCAATTTGAACATATATACAACTTCCAAAAAATGAATAAGCATGGTATATTCTATCATGGGTGGAAATGGCGAATGTTACAATTGTGTAAAGTGATCACTTAAGCCAACCATAAAAAGACAGGTCATAAGTCCTGTTACACCCAAATGACTTCTATACCTACTTTCCCATAATTAATACAGTTTCATCTCTGTGAGATATCTATAATATACACTAATTGATTAATAATGTCTCTGTGACATAAATCCAGCACTGTTCTGAAAGATTTGAACAAACTCAAAATATTCTGAATGGGTTAGTTCATTCAGTATATATGATGCATAAGTGAATAATGAAATTATCGTGAGGTGACATTAAGCGTAGCCTGACAAGTTTGATGCTACTTTCTTTTGTAGAACTTTTAAATAAAATTAAACAGATCAAGGAGTTAAATTTATTACGGTATGCGGTGAAGACAAATATTTAAAAAAAAATTGGTAATCTGACCAAAAAGTACATGGCGAAGTAAGCTAAATATAAAAAAAGATGAAATGTACTCGTTTATGTTTGTATTTATTGGCATTCAAATTTTGATTTAATAAAACTATCAACATTTTAATTATAAAGCAGAAAACTTATTTGTCTTAAAAATAAAAATATTCAGCTTATTCTCTTTCGGATTTCTAGGTCATTCTGATCACAACTCCATTTTTATCATGAAATTTAAGTGTCAAAAAATAAGACGCCGCAATACTTTACGATAAGATAAAAAACTTCGAAAAAAGAGTTTTAATATTTTGTTTTGCGATTTTCTGTCTCATAAGCATTTTTTCAGTGTTTTTAAGTGAAGTATAAGAAAATAGGAAATGAATATGCCCAAAAATAAAAATGTCCGTGAAACTGAGTAGTAAAACCACTAATTTATTTTTCAAAATTTGAAATTATTTTCTAACATTTATTTAAATAAAGTACATATTGAATGATTGAAGTAAATTTATGCTGTTTAAGTTTTTGTTTAAAATTTCATTCGACTATAATATACGTAAAATTTATTTCTTTAAAGTAGATGAATTTCCACAATTTTTCGAGTAATTTAATAAAACATTAAGATTCTGACTATAATTTTACAGAAATATATAAAAAATATTTTTTCCTCATAATAATTTCTATTTGGTTTAGAAGAAAATAAGAACGTGGTGGATACGATATACAACAAAGAAAAGTCAAGCCATAGAATTTACGTGATTTGAAATTCCGAGCACAAGAGACTTTCGATTTTGATTTCCGGTGGCGAAAAAATATATTTTACGTAAGATTGGATATAGTATTGGAATAACTTTTTGTGAAATCATTTCATCTCAAGACGGTATTTTCAAAAATATTGTATAGGAAAGACAATAACGAAATGTAGTCGATAGAAAGAATATTGAAAAAATATTTTTCTATCGTAAAAAATGGTGAGAGCTTATGACAAGAAGTTAAGTTTTTGCCTGAACTGAAGAAATTTTTCTTTGACAGATGTTGGAAGCATCATAAATGCTTATGGTGCATGCGCGATCACACAATTTTGGTGATTAGTTTAATAGTGGGTTATAAAAGCAAGGGCAGCAGTATGCAAAAAATTAAAAAATGTTTTGAATGCCATCATCAAGGATTACTCATTTAATTTAACAAGTTCTTGATTTTTAATTTAATTTTAATTTATAAGCTATGTTTCCCATAAAATCTCAAATTCAGCACATTACAAATTAGTAATTCTCGATGACTGCATTCAATTTTTTTTTAATATTGCTGCCTTTACTTTTATACCCCACAATTCATTTTCATTTATGTAGATCGCGTCAATGTGAGTACACGATGAGGACAAAAGCAATAATGCGTACTCAAAACTTTTCTGTAAAACTAACATTCTCATCTGTGTAGTTTTCTGGGATATTCTGCCGTGTATATTTCTTTTTGTGTCTTTTTGTGTCTGTCACAGAAAGTGACCTTTCTGGCATCACATTGACATCAGCCCTGATGGTAGACCCTGCAATGGGATCCAAAACGTCGGCCAGAGAGGCCATGTACAGGGCAGAATATCCCAGAAAACTAAACATACGGCCGTGAAAACCTAAGGAAATTTTTAACCTTCTCATGCATACTCAATTTTTACCACACAAACTTTTAAAAACCTAACTTAATCTAAAAATTCGTTTTCATATAAAACTGTGTATTGAAAATATCAAAGATTGATTTCCTAATAACTATTCGCTTGCCCAGCATTTTAACAAACATAGTCAGAATTGCCCCGAAACAAACGTAATACATTACAAAGATTTAGCGTAATTACATTATTTTTTATGTAAACACACAGGAATAATTATCGTCTGTCATATATAAATTAATAGCCAATATTAATAAATTTTTTGTTTATTTTTATCGTGATCAGTTTTATTTTTGTAATCTTTTAAATACATAAAAGGTTGTTTACGCGCGATTGCAATTTTGGACATGACTGCTTTAAGACATGCGGGAGTACAGTATTTTGGACCGGGTCAAGCGGGTGGATAATTTGACGTGAAGGTTTTCTAAAGGGATTGCTAAGACGTATCTTAAGAAAACTTAAGTTTAATCATATAAATGTAAATTATAGGTAATAGCGCCACTAAAGATATAACTCACCTTGTTTGTCTAATGTTATAGCTTTTCCAGGAGTAGCAGGATCCACCACTAGAATCCTGCAGCACAGGATTACCAACAAGAGTCTTCTACGCCACATTCTAACTTAGTTTGTCTTTCACCACTATTTATTTTTAAATTTTAACACTTCACATTATGTAAAATCTCGCTATATTTAAAAGTCTGTAGATTTGAAAATATTAATCACTTGTAATTGCTAAAAACTCATATTTAAACTAAGCGTTTCTTAACGTCCTGAAATCAAAATGACAATAAGAATTAATAAAATGTAACACACCAACATTTAAATACGTTCTTTCAATAAAATTATATTAATAGAAAGTATATAAAATAGGGATGCATAGATATAAAATATATACTAGTTAGTGAAACGCGCATTACGTTTTCCCTAAAGCATACGAACATCAAAATATTTTTATTACTATATTCCATAGATATATCACAGAGACGAAGCTATTTATATGGGAGAGCATGTAAAGAAATCTTTACCCCCATAGCAGTTAAGATTAACATAAATATTTTGTACCCGCGTAAGTCTTCGATTAAACATAAATAGATGTAAATAACACATATAGTATTTATTGTTGCTAAAAATTTGTCGGAAACCAAACATGTGTATATTCGAAATTCGGATGAATTTCATATATAATTTGAATAGAATATTGCTTCATACTATATAGAAGCTTCATTTACTAGTGGCGAAATTTTTATACTATTACAGGTGGCGATTAGCTTAATTGTTTCAAATATGTAAAATGAGTTGCATAAATAAAATATATAATATACAACTTCCAAAAATTTGATAGATGTGTAGGTTTTGGGTGGAATCGGTGAACGTTACATTACAAAGTGATTATATAAGCTAGCCTTAGGACAGGTATTAGGCCTGTGGACGCCCAACAAAGACTTCCATACATGCTTTTCCATATTTTTATAGCTTCGTCATTTTTTTAATTATACGAATATTTGAAGTAAATGAAATAAAAAAGCATGAAACAAAATATATTCAATAAATTTCTATGAATATGTTGCAGATTTCAGAAAAATTATTTTTTAAGGTTGAATTATGTATAATTTATTTTATCAGACAGTAAAATATAAATATTTAATAAAAAATATCTGCTAAAAGGGCTGAATTATTTCGTGAGATTTATTTTTCTATTTTTTTGTTATGTTTTAAAGCCTTGAAAGTTTAAAACATATGCTTCATGCATAATTTGTTTCCTGAAAAGTAAACTTACAGCGTAACTTTCAAAACTCTTCGAATTCTTTTCAACCTTTTCCTCTCCAATCCCTTGTGTCGGAGGATTTTGATTTTTGCGAAATCCTTTATTGAGTATTTTGTATTTTGAAATATTTTACATATCTTTTGCCATCTATTTTCACCACTGATGCAAAGGAAAAAAGCCTGTTAAGGAAACATGCTTATTCCCTGTATTCTGCATTTTTCTGCCATGAAATTTATCTACCCTAGAAATCGTCTCCAGGATTTCATATCATCAGGAAGAAACACAAAGAATACATATGAGATAAATTGTTAACTCGTTTATAATATTTTGGTGAATAGCTAAAAATGTAATTACGGAATTTTAATAGCTTGTTGGTGTAATGAGGACACCAAAAAGTTATTCCTATTTTCATAGCACAAGCGTTTAGCTTGAATATGGTAAGAATATTGATAGGACATGTATTCCGCGTTTGCATGTCTATTTAAAAAAAATTAAACATTAGTGAACAAATATGGATAATATCAGATAATAACGATTTTATGTAAGTAAGTAAGGAATTTTTAAATAAAAAATAACTTGCATGGTAATAAAGCAATTGAAAAATTGAAAATAAACCATTTTTATCATAAACAAATTCAATGTTTCGACATTTGTGAAAATCGAGGGTACCTACCTACCTTTATTATTATTCAGTTTTGATATAATTTTGGTACTCCCATATTATGCCAAAATATTAATTTCAGGATTCATGAACACAGAAAACTGCTCAGAATCTCTAATTACGAGTACTCAACCTCAGAAACATTAATTTTGATAAACATTGCAGCATTCACAGAGCAATTGGGAGGCAGCTAATAAAAATAATTTACGTGAAGACGTAAAATTTTATATCCATAAAGTAATATACTGTTCGTAGAAATATCTTCACTGAGAAAAAATATTTCAGCACCCATAAAAGTGGAGGAAATTTCGTAAACTGGAATACACGGAACATAAAGAAGAAGGTGGAGCGAGGAGGCGTGCGAAATAAGTAAGCAATTTAAAGGCTCATTTCAAAGCCTTCAAATGTTTGCTTAAGTGTCTCGAAAATATGTAGAAAGATGCTGATTTATTAGAAGTGCTTTAGAATAGAACTTACGAATCCCCGGATTCTTTTGGCGTGGTGCCGAAGAAAGACCCACTCGTGTAAGTCTCACTTAAAAACATCTGGAAGTCCCAGTAAAACGAGTCTCAAGGTGTGATAAAAATAAAAACAAGTCACCTTATGGAAAGTGACTAAAATTTTCTTCTTTGTCATTCGTTAATGATGGCTCTAAAAGGCATCATCTTACTAAGTTCGTATCGCTCGTCTTGGCACTTAAGTGCTTCTGACCGTGGCATAAGGGAGTGTCAGAGGGTGGGCACGCGATCAGTGTCTGTTAGCGGGACACGGCGGGGGCGGTTCTTTATGAATTATTGCCACGATTGTACCGAAAGAGGTGCGTTAAGTGTGCGGAACCTCTTATGCGGTAGGAGTATAATTAAAAAAAGTTTGTTTACACGAACTAAAAAGCGCTTTCATGATTTCTGAAGCTATGAATACGTGATTCATTTGAGAACTATGCCTATGGAGCGGAAGTTATTGAAGGTTTTTCAATAATTTATTGCTGCTAAAGAACGTATTTTGATTTCTGACAAACTTTTCAAAACCAAAAGTATAAAGTTTTGTAATGCCTTAATACATCACCAACTAATTACAAATTTTACAAGAAGTTATATAATTATAAATAGGTCTAAAATTAGGTCTCAATTTTTGTACCTTTTATTTAAGTTGTCTACTCGGGAGTTACTGATATGCAAATAAACAGGAAAATACAAATATTCAAGACATAACATAAGCTGAGTTTCAACCAAGACATTGCATCAGTTCAAATCGGCATAAAATCGTTATGAAATATTTATTTTTGTCGGTGATCCGTCTTAAAACATGAGCCGAAGAAAAAATAATTATTAAATTTAGCAAAACTAGTACTTAATTAATATTTAAAATGTTATTAAATTAAAAAATGTTGTATTCCAAATTAGAACGAGCGATGCTTTTATATAAACATATATTACAGAAACCAATCCAGTTATAACAAAATTTAAACTAGCATGACGTCTTGAATAAATATAATATTATTTTTAAGGTTAAACATATCTCTCGAAAAAATATAATTGATACCATTCGAAAAATTAAGACGTTTTCATCAAAAAGCTAATTTTTACAAAATGTCGTATTCCTTTATACCTTTCCGTATATTTTCGCGTTCTCTAACGATTTCCAAAACGATTCAAGTCGTTCAGAAACCCTAGATTATGTGTGGTTCTTATAATGTTTAGTCTCACGACAATACTATACATAATCTGACGTGTTCTATACAACGTGTCCCAAAATTCAACGATAAGCGGGCACCAGTGGGTGGGCCTGCTCCTCAAGAAAAAAATAGAAAAAAAAATATTTCTCATTTTTTTTAATGTACAAAAAAATTTGAAATCCTTTGAAAATTGACACCTCTTAAAATATCTTTTACTACCATGATCACAATTTTTCAAATATTTGTAATTTTTTTGTTTTGGCAACCTTAGTAGTACGGCTATCCATCACAAACAAGCCTTAAAAATCCATGAATACCTGTAGTTTTTACACGAAAATCAATCAAAATTATTGTTTTTCTAAAAATTTAAAAGATTTTTATTTTCAGTCCACTTTCACTCATCGTGGTGTAAAAAAAGTATGGACACTACTATTGCAAGTTTTTTTTAAAGTTTACAAATCTAATCAAAATTTCAAAATGGTGTAATACTATAGGAAAACTAGCCACAAAAAAAGCGTACCTACTACTTTTAACAAAAACCAAATTTCATAAATTATTGTTGTTGACAGTAATCACTTTTACTATGTGCACAAAAAAGGTTTTTTGTTGTTGAAAAATGTTGAATTAATCAAAACAAATGGTACCAACTATTTTTCATTTATTTCATTCATTTATTGAATTATTAACCTTACTGTAAATGTTCAAATTGTTTGCCATCAGCATTAATACAGGTACGACATCGCCTTAAAACAATAATTTTGTTTGATTTTTGTGTAAAAACTACAGGCATTTATAGATTTTTAAGGCTTGTGGTGGATATCCGTACTACTTCAATTGCCAAAACAAAAAAAAATCATAAATATTTGAAAATTTGTAGTCATGGTAGTTAAAAATATCTTTAGAGGTGTCAATTTTCAAAGGATTTCAAATATTTTTTTACATAAAAAAAATGATAAATATTTTTTTCTATTTTTTTCTCGAGAAGTCATGAACAGGCCCACCCACTCGCTCGCTTATTGTTGAATTTTGGGACACGTTGTATATAGCACCTCTTCCATAGTTCAGTAGGCAAATATATATTGCCAAGGTAGACAAACATATATTGAATAATATTGCAGATATAATTTCGGGAATATAATTTGGGGTTCGTATCCAGGTTATTATTTATTAAAAGGAAATGGAATTGTAATTTATTTCTTTCTAAGAATAATACCTAATTTTAAAACAAATCATATATAAACATATACAGGAAAAAATATATCCAAGAGATATAAATTTGATTATAGGACAGGTTGGTTTAGATTTACATACTTATTACGTATTTATTAATGATAAATTATTCCAGTTTACAATATCTCAATTGTTGTTATAAACGTCAAAATAAAATGCGTTTTTATTTAAAAATAAAAATTACTGTTTATTTTAAATTGAAGAATGAATTTATACCATTGGTTTGTAGCTTAAATAATGAAACAATATTAGGTTATTACATATAAATATTTTTCTCATTTTACTAATTTTTCTTGTTGTATATCGTCAGTCTACTACCAAAATTGTATGATCCTGTGAATGTGTGAAGTTTTTTATTGTATGGATTAAAATATAATTTAATAAAATGAAACAAATATGCATGAATTAAATAATAAATAATATGTTAATTTGTTGTAAAATCATCAACAATCACCATTATTCTGAGAATTATACAAAAAGTATCATAAAAATTATTGATCTCGACACTAATTTTAAAATTTGTAGTAAGCACTCATTAGATAATAATCATAGAAACTGAAGATTCGCCGGCATATATTTTTATTTTGCGAATCTAAAAATGAAAATGAACCAGGTTGGTGTGAGGTTTTGTTGAAAATAAACATTTGGATGTCGCAAAAAACTCAGTTAGTAACAGTGGACGCGCACTGCAAACGTTAATAACATTATTTTATTTCGCGTTCCCGTTTCGCCGCGCAGCCTTTATTGTGCTCGCGCGATGACATTTTTCATTCGTTTCGCCACTTTGTATGTATATAAGAGAGAGGGGGATGAGGCGAAAAAAATCTCCGCATACCATTTTTAATAACAGCCCTAAGAGGGTAAGTGGCTGCCCGGTGGCCAGGGGGTACTTTGCATAATCCATTTAGAAGTTATTCATGGACCGGCCACTTTTGGTAGATTGTTTGTGCCGCCGTACACGGGGCGCTTTCAGAAAAATACCGACAAAAAGGTGAGGTGAAAAATAATATTTTGCACATACCGGAATTGTGATTGAATGTTAATAATAAAAGTAACGGATCCATTAGAGTGTGAGAGAAGTCAAACCTAGCTTTTCTAATAATTTCATTGCAGTACCGATAAATCGGCGTTTATTGGACAAAACATATTTTATTGCTTGATACATATATACAAATAATACAATTAAATATAGGATAAAATCAATTGAATCAATTCAATCAATTGAAAGTATTAAAATGTTATACATGTCTCTTGTCCGGAGCCAATTAGAATATTGCTCATCAGTTTGGTCTCCATATTATAATGGGCATATAGACAGTATTGAGCGTGTCCAACGCAAATTTCTCAAATATATTAACTACAAGTTAAGCATACCAATACAAAACATAGAATACAATTACATATTGAAGAGACTAAATTTACTCACATTATATGATAGAAGAAAAATTTATGATATAGTTCTTCTTTACAAAATTGTAAACAATATGTTGGACAGCCCTGACCTTGTAGCATGTATCGATTATAATATCCCTTCCACACATAGAACTCGACAAATTGTCACATTCCATCGCAACAATTGCAATACTAACTATCAATCAAATTCTGTGATACACAGAATATTGGGAACTTGTAATGAATATGGTTGCATGATTGACATTTTCGTCGACAGTCTGGAGAAAGTAAAGTTCACACTTAAAGAGGCAATACTGCTTCGTTACTGACTTCAGCTGTTAATATGTAATGGTGGGTAATATATATTTTTCGTACACATTGCCGCTTTGTACTTTATATTTTAAATTTTTGTACTCATGTTTTGGTGCTATTCCTGGTACTTTTAATAATTTGCTACTTGTAATTTATATTGTTTAATGTATGTTCTTTTTAATTTTATGATATATTTTTTTATGTAAAAGCCTATACGCATTGCTGCTCGTTACCTACTCTACATTTTTAATTTTTATACTCATGATTTGGTGCTATTCCTGAAACTTTTAATGTATGTGCTTTTTGAAATTTATTTTATACTCTTTATGTAAAAGCCTAATGGGCGTAAACAAATAAATAAATAAATAAATAAAAATCCGGCAAGCCTCTCGGCAACTACCTACCTCACTGGATGTAAAGAAATACCTGTTCTGAGCTTTTTTTAACATTTTACCACATTAAATTAAAAAAGTTTCATTCGAGATCCAAAAAAAATGGAAATAAATGCAAACATTAGTTTTATATTTCTTATCAAAACAGCGTCCTTATATGGAAGAAGTGGCAAGCTTAAATAAAAAAAACGAATAAAGAGGAATGCAAAGAAGAAACATGAAATAAAGTAATTTTGTAGAAAGAAAAATAAAATAAAAGCCCAAAAAATTAATAAACAGGACCAAATTATCAATAATATATGAATAAATTCAATAAAATGAGTAAAATAATCACAGTATAGAGTAACAATCTATAAAATATGATAGAGTAAAATAGAAGGAAATATGTTTGTTATTATGTATTAGTGATATCAAACAATACATTATTTTATTATTATTATGAAAGACAGATGTTTTGTCATTCTGAAATATTATTTAAATTAAAGACTTAAATCGGGATAAAAAAGTAATAACAAGATTTGTAAATTTTGTACGAGAAAACATGTAATTTTTAATTTTTCCGCTAGTTAGTAAGCGGACACAGCGTGTGCTGAACTATAAGCCCTTCGGTGGTGGAATAATGATCGCATGGAGTAGTACTCAAGGCAGCTTGTAACCAGTTTACCCTTTTAAATTGATACATAAGTCGTCTGTAACCGGCGTTTCGGAAACCGCCATGTTTGTCTTCTTCCTTCCCGGGTATCCGGCTGTAGCTGTTTAATAGGATTAGCTCACAAGGCAGAAAGCAACACCGAACACGGATGGGAAGACGGCTTAGCCCGTGGTTCGCCGATTGAGACTATAATGAAAATTTATCATATATTCAGTTAAGAGATACACTTCAGATGCCTTTAGTTTCAAATTATGCCGGTATAGTTACAAATATGCCATTTTTTATCATTCATGATATTTAAAAACGTTTAAAAAAATTAGATTAATCAATTCACGAACAATCAACAAAAAAAAAATAGTGTAAATCGTATATGCCGCACAACAATTGATGGGGTTTCATTTTCCAATAAAAGTGAAAAGCCTGTCCTCTTTTTTATTCCTTTTCTTTTAACTCGTGGCGTCTGCGGTTTGTTGTCTACCGGAAAAACTTTGGATCGATTTTCAGCCCTTTCCCCGTGATCCAATCGAGCTGAAACTTTGCAGGCAGACTCGTGGCGACGATAAAAATTATCGAAGATATTTTTGTTTAAAGAAATTGAATAATTATAGTATAATTTTGGATTTTTCGAAATTTTAATGGTTTTTTCAAATTTAAATCAATAAAAATGAGTAATGACCCTGACGCGTGCAGATCGCACGAAACCTGATTCAATGAGAAAGGGAGTACAATAAAATCTTGTTTTTTTGGGTTAGTTTTTTACATGCATGATGTTGATTTAAATTATACAAAACATCTTACATAAATGAATATGATATAAAATTCTTAAAGAAAAACAAACATTTTATTGAAGTTATATACAGGGTTATTTAGAAAACATTAATAACCTCGGTATATATATTCCTATATATCCTATATATAATAATAATATATTTCTGCTTAAATTATGAGAATTATCGAGAATGTTTAAGCAACCATGACCAAAAATTAATAGCTATGGAGATATGCGACATCTAAGTTTGCATTTTTTTCAATATTTCTGACTTATTTTTTGTAAAAAAAAACCTGTATTATTACAGTGACTTATATCGAATATGAAAAATTAATTCCTTTTAATACTATTCAAATAAGATAATAAAAACCTTCCGCTTCCAATTTGCAGGGTTTTTTACGTTTTATTTAACTTGTATTTAAACGAATTAATTTTTGTGAATCGATATAAGCTACTGTAATGATAGTTCAACTTTTTGTAAAAATAAGTCAGAAATATTGAGCAAAAAATGAAAATTTTGATATTGCTTAACTCCATAACTATTGATCATGGTCGTGGCACCTTGAGCATTTTCGACTCATAATCAAATCATAAATATCGTCCTGCGAGGTTATTAATATTTTCCAAATAATCCTGTGTATATTTTTAACATACTGACCTGTTGATTATTAAGAAAATCTATGTATTAAAAAATAAATTTAAAGGAGGATCAATTCTGGTCAAAGAATGTTTCTAAAACAAATATCCCTACGTAATGGGTAAGTAGAATAACAATGAATCTTATGGGGTGGAGAGTAGAAGGGTACTACTACCCGAGCAGCCAAGCGGGATATTACCATAGAGAAAATCTATTTTTTTCGTATTAAAAGATTTCTCTCAATAAAATTGTTTTTCACGGCACGAAGGGGCGGTATTATGACTAAGATGGATGCTTTATTTGCGCGCGAGTCAACGGCACTTACATTCATCGCGACCGCCTAAAATATAAAGCCTATAATCGCCTATAAAAACTTTTCCGTTTATTGAAGGGAGTATATTTCCTTAACCCTCAGCGTACCGTGATATGAAAATATCCGTAGCCATGACGTTTAACTTTCATTTCCGTAAGAAATTAGATGTTTTAAATTATTTTATTAAATGAAAAAAAGTTGCCTTTACTCTCTTAAATAGTTTTAAAATATAAAATACACAGGATGATTCAAACTCAATTGTTATTTTTTTTTTATAAAATGCAGATACGAACACAGACTTTGTGTCTCATCAATATTCTTACTGTTTTAAAATAAGCTAATTGCTTGTGCTACAGACTCATAACCAATATACCAAATAGCTATTTTTAGGTATTATAATATTATATTGAAATCTTACAAATTAAAATGATGCTGTACCGGATGTCTTCACCTGGCAACATTAGTACGGGAACATGACCGGTGGTTCGGACCGCGGATAAGCGCGGACCAAAAACCATTTCGTTGCCCGCCTCTAGCCAGTGAGCCAACCTCTTGTTACTCTCACGAATATTTTAGTATTGTGATCCGAAATTGTGAAATATAGTAAATTAGAGTTATTGTAATACAGTGTAATGACAGTAAACAGAGAAATAACAATAGGTATAAACGGTCTTATTACTCTCCCACATTTGATATGCCTGTATCAATCTGCTGGTAGATTACTCACGTCGAATGGCTAGTATATACATATCACGATCAACTAACTAACTAACTTACCATCACGCCGTTTCCCCGTGGGGGTAGGCAGAGAGGATAGAGCGCCATACTCTTCTGTCCTGGCATACAACTTTTGCTTCGTCTATATTCATACATCTTCGCATGCAAGCTCGACGGTTGTTCAGGCTTCTAACAAGAACATCTTCCAGTATCTGGTTAATCTGGTCATGCCATGTCTTCCATGGTCGCCCTCTCTTTCTGGCGCCGTCAACACTTGCATCATATATCTTTCTTACTAATCTTTCCTCATTCATTCGCTCAACATGCCCTAACCACCTGAGCGACCCTATTTTTATTCTATGTATTATGCTACGATCAGCTTTACATTCATTCCTAATATCTTCATTCTTTACTCTATCATACATGGATTTACCACACATACGTCTAAGGGACCTCATCTCCACTGCATTCAATCTACTTTCGTTCCTCTTCTGCCAGCTCCAGGCTATCACGATCAACGTCGGTATGAATGACAATGTGTCGATACATAACTAAATATTGTCATTTACAACACTGTTTCGATAGGTAGGTTACTGAACACTGCCATAAATGATAATGTGTCGATAAATAATTGAAAATTGCCATTAACGACAATGTGTCTGTACAAAACTGAGCATGGCAATGAAATTATGGAAATAAAGTTGTCGTCACCCTGACAAACAACGAACTGCGTTATCGATCTATTTGGAATACTTTTTCTTGGCCACTGATTCATGTTTTAAACTTAGATGATGCTTATTTTCAATATAATGGAGTAACGTGCTGCCCGAGTCGGGAAACAATCGATTTATTACGTCAGAAATTTCTGGGATGCGGAATTTCTCATTTGAAGAACATCAATTGGCCGAACAGATAGTGCGAATCAAAGCATCTGGACTTTTTATTTAGTTTAATGTGAAAGACAAGACTTTTTTTATTGCTCCAGAAATGATCCAATTACTAACTAAGAATACTTGAGTTGTTATTCGTGAAAGAAGGCTTCACTTACGTAATAATAGAAATAAAATATCATAATAAAAAAATTAAAACTTTTTTTATGGTTCAAGAGAATGGTTGAGTTTATTTTTCATAACAATTATATAATATATTAAACGGTAGAGAGAAAGACAAAAAAATGAAATATATAATTTTTGTCTAATAGGCTCGTTCTTCTTCTTCTTCTTCATCAGCCTTCATTTCTAGGCTGCTGGATACAGGCCTCTTCCATACCCTTCCATTCTTCCTTGTTGTTTGCTAATTGTAGCCATTTATTCCCTCCACAGCGTCTATATCGTCAGCCCATCTCTTTTGAGGTCTTCCGATGTCTTTTTTATTTTCCCAAGGTCTCCATTTCAGAACTTTGGGAGGCCTCCTTGTAGCATCCTGACTTACAACATGTCCTGCCCATTGCTATTTTAGCTTCGCTACACGATCCATGATATCCACTACTCTAGTTCTGCGCCTAATTTCGTCATTTCTAATTATATCTCTTAGGCTTACTTCAAGCATGGATCTCTCCATGAATTGTTGCGTGCATTTGAGCTTTTCTACACTTTTCTTTGTAAGGGCCATAGTCTCCACTCCATACGTCACCACTGGCAGTATGCATGATTCAAAGGCTTTTCTTTTTAGGTAATTGGGATCTCTTTATTCTCGAAGATATGTTTGAATTAGCCAAAAGCAGCCCAGCTCATTCCTATTTGTCTTGGCAATTCTGCTGTTTGGTTTTCTTTGTCCATTTTTATCTTGCGTCCTAGGTATATATATTCATCTACGTCTACGTCTACATCTACGTGATGATTTGGTTCTCTGAACTCAAAATTTTTGTTATCTTTACATTCATCTTAAGACCAACTTTTCTCGAAGCCTCGTGTAGTTCTTTTATCATTATACTTAGTTCTGTGATATTTTTACTTACAATTACTATGTCGTCAGCAAATCTTAGGTGGCTTAAATATGTGCCATCTATCTTCACACCTTTGTAATCCCAATTCAAGGTCTTAAATACATCTTCTAAGGCTAATGTGAAGAGTTTAGGCGAGATTGTATCACCTTGTCGGACCCTTTTTCTATTTTTATTTTTTCAGTTCTAGTGGCGTCGTCAATTATAACACTCATAGTTGCATTTTCAAATATAAAGTTTACTAATCTATATATCTAGAGTCTATTCTAGCGTTTTGGAGTGCTTCGATGATTGTCCACCTTTCAACTGAGTCAAATGCTTTTTGATAGTCAATAAAAGCTAAATGTATAGGTATATTAATTATACTGTTTTTTTCTCTACGAGCAATATCAGAGATTGAATGTGGTCTCTGGTTCCAAAACTTTTGCGGAAACTGGCTTGCTCTACGGGTTGGTAGTGATCAAATTTTAGCGATAGGCCATTCGTCATGATCTTTGTTAGCAATTTATGTAAATGCGAAAGCATACTTATGGGTCGATAGTTTTCTAGATTATCGCTGTCTCCTTTTTAAAATACTATTTTTACTTCCGCGTTTTGCCAAGGTATTTTTCCTTCTTTTAGATATTTGTCTAATAGTATTTTTATGGCTTCTATCAATTTTCTTCCCCCAAGTTTTAGCATATCGCTTGTTATTTGGTCTGTACTTTTCATTCTGTATTTTTCATTTATCTATCTATCTCTTCGATTTCTATTTCTGGTAATTCTTCGGATCGTACATTCAATATGCATCTTTCTTTTACCTCATTTTAGTTATAAGCTCGTTACTGCATGGTAAGGGAAAGGTTAAGCAATATTTCCAGTAGTATAACATGCATTCGTAGAATGGATAGTTTTAAGGTTTTACGATGCTAATATAATTTCATTCTCTGACTGTAGCTTTCAAAGCCGGAAAAAATAAAAGTTTTGTAAACGGAAGCAAATAAAATTTAATGGATGTAAAAGAATTGAATCCAATGAGAAAAATACAGTGATGAGAAAGAAAATACAGTATATAACGTAGATTGTATGCGTGTGGAAGAAGCAAATTCGTGTCATGATAGGCGCGAAATTCGTATCATTTATTGTCTACTACTATGGTGTGTAGTGGAATAGTATTTTAACTTCTTTATTAGAGATTATAGAAAGAGTTAGAAGCTTAATAAAATATCTAAGTGTCCAAGTTTCAAGCAAGTAGATATTATTATCTCAAATATTATAACAATAACCGTAATATCGTAATAAATCTAAATTTAGAATAATGTAATTGCAATGAGGGCAGCTATAACACCGCTTATCCAGGACCGTTTTATGAGCAAAGGATCCTACATTGGTCCTGCTATTTCACCACCAGGTTGGCATTTTTTTATGCTTTAATGCGTTGCGAGAACAGAGCGGGGCCGCATGGCTGCCAATCGAAATTTGCTCACATTGCTCCGGCAGTTTTGCTTAAATTTTTCAACAATCAGTATTTCTTCAAAAATACAAATCACACATATTTAATACAGTAGACATAAAACGATGTACAAAGACAAAATTTATAATAATTACAAAAAACTTTATGACAAACAATTACAAAAAAATTACTAAAAAAGTATAAAAAACAAAGGATACACAGAATTCGCAGAGTTTTAGGGTAAGGGGCAAACACGCCGGGACATTTGACATAGTAATGCAAAGGCAGTGAATAAACTTTATTTATTTTTTATTTGTTTTTATATAAGTATTGAGTATTTACATTGTGAATGTATTTAAATCTATAAAAACAAATAGTCATATATCTTTTGATCAACCATTTCTCTCGCATGAGTCTGCTAACACCGTCGGTAAATTACCAATATATACTGATTAAAAACAATGAATTTTAAAGAGTAAAATCTTCGGACCGCATAGAAGAGATACAAATACAGATGTTTTATCTTGCGTCTGAAATACCTTGGACCTGAAAATAAGATGTCTCTTTAGCAATGCATGACACGAGACCGGCTCTTTTGTCCTCCCAATTTTATGTCGCTGGACGGGTAGAACCGAAAAGACAAATGACAGGTTTAGTCATCAGTAATTCAGGGATACCTGATGGATCCGGCGGGATCATTTGTTAAAGGATGATGTGGATAAATAAACCTTCACTCGAAATTTATGAATAAGGATAAACTTTAGTGAAAAAGTTTTTTCGATTACTCAAGGGTATTAAAAATAAATTATTTTTTTGTAGCCATTTCTAATGAGATGCAAAAAAGTTATCTATATTAGTCAAAAAAGGATACTATTATAAGATGTTTTCTTATAAAGAGGCTAATATTGTATTTGAATAACGACGCTGCACAAATGCAAAGTTGGTATGTTTTTTCAACCACATTTTTATTTGAAATAATTTATAAATTTTTATGACAAATGATTTCCTTCAGCTTTTTAACTGTTATTGATTTGTTACCGTTGAACTTTTTGTTTGTGTATCACTTATAAAAAATCTGATGGGATAAGTTAAATAAAGTGAATAATTTAGCCTAATTGGTACCGTATAATTTTGTCGCGGAAAACGTCCAGAAAATTCTTTGCGTTAAAATTGTATCGCCAATTGTGTGCGGCATGGCACTGTTAACCATATATGCCGTTGATTTTTTTTACTATATTCTTTAATATTAATATTCTATAATATATATACAATATATAATATTAATAAATACAAAACGTAAAATAAAGTGATATATGTAAATATGTATAAAGGTATATACTATACAAATACCATGTGTTCATGATATTCGCAAGTTTTTGGACGTAATTTTAATTAACTTTTATGAAAAATTTATAAAAAAAATTTGCTTGTATTATTTTTCGCTACACAAACTCGTATAATGTTTATGTTTAATTGTTTA
This sequence comes from Agrypnia vestita, assembly GCA_016648135.1. Lineage (NCBI taxonomy): Eukaryota > Metazoa > Arthropoda > Insecta > Trichoptera > Phryganeidae > Agrypnia > Agrypnia vestita. The sequence goes on along the minus strand of JADDOH010024686.1, from coordinate 98,905 downwards.
AGTTTTAAGCTGCTGCTCAGTATGTTATAAAATTTTAGGAGAAGCAAGTGTTAGTTATAAAAGCCATTATTAATTAAATGTATCTTTTTTTTGTGCCTTGTCAGTCCCCCGACGTTGGCGTATTTGTGCGAAAACCTGTGTCCTGCGCTGCCCAGAACAAATCCAATACCTATCTCATTCTGGTCCACTCTCTGATGTTGCGCAGCCAGGACATTTGGCTTCTACCAATTCCCCGTCTTCCTTCTATCCTGCCGTCGAGTATAAGTCGGAGGCTACATTTATCCTCGCGTAACACGTCACCCAAATAAGAAACCTTCTTCACTTTAACATTGTCTCCAGATTTCTGAAGCACGTCCACTTGCTGACCGTATCGGTCCACTGTATACAAAGCATTCTCTGGTGTATTCACATTTTGAATGCTCCAATGATTCATAACATTAACTTTAATTTATAATATTTTCATTATACCTAATATTTATAACAATTACATATCACTAAACCTGAAAGTAGTTCGAAAGAAAATTCATGTCGTTGTATTAAGAAGTTTGTCGCTTTTTTCCCAGTAAAGTCCCGTTGAAATAGTTGATTTAACTTTAATACTAATGGAAATATAGAAAAGTTTCCGGAAAGGTTCAAGTGATGTTGAGAAGCAAACTGAGTTAGGCTTTATTTCAGTATGCCTTTATTTCAAACATTTTGTCCTGCGAGGATTACTCATTCTTTTGTGCTCAAACATTTTATTTCCGAGAAAAAGTTCGGTTCTTATTTTGTGGAATATTTATCCGAAGTAATGTGTGATCAAGGCACATTTTATTGTTTGTTGTTAGTGAATAATCCTAACGGAAAAGATTTGGATTTCATGGAATAGACTTTATAAAATGAATTGTATTTATTTGCAAATTAAATGTACAACTGTTATGTATACTTTTCTACAAGACTTTATATAATCAAAAATATTTATGTCAAAAATGGTCCATGCTCAATGATGAGATTTTCATAATATATTTTTGGTTCATTATTCACACCAAAAATATCGAAAGGCGTAAATAGTACTGAGGTTTATATAAGCTAAATCTCTTAAGTTATTTCACCGTATCTCACTACGTAGACATGTAAACCGCTTTCTTTTATAAAATGTCATAACAATTAAATTTTCATTTATTTAAACACTAATAACATCAAATTGTCTTTCCAATAAAGCATATGCGATGGTCATTTATATGATTTTCATGTAATTTACTTCATATTATAGTTTATACCTTTAAGAAAACACCATATGTTTCAAATTCAAAAACAGCAAAATAATTTTGTGACATTATTAATATAAAAAATAAACTTAGTTTTCTTCTTATACTTTTTATTTAACAAAATATCTATTAATAATATTATTAAACAGATTGCGTTTAATAATGATTTTGATACAAAATAAAGAGATATTATTTAAATAAAAAGTATAAGAAGTTTTCTAAATCTTTTGTTTACCCGTTAGTATTTTATATTGAAGAATATTGGAGAAAAATTGTATTTATAAATAATGAAATTTCTAATTAAGTAGTTAAAAAAATCCTAAATTTCATTCAACCAGCTTTCTATACTAATAATAAATAATAAATAAGGATAATTAAAAAAAATAGGGTATTTATAAATTGATCTGGAATGATTATTTTTATATAGGAAAAACGTGTAGAAATTTTGACGTTGAGTTAATGAACATTTAAGGTGTTTAAATAGCAATAATTATTCCGAATTTTCTAACTATCTATTGTTTATGAATCATTCTTTTGATATTAATAAGGGTTTATAAATTTAACATACAAATTATTCACAGTTTGATAAATTAAAAATTTTGAAAAAAAGAAAAAGTGTTCATATTAAATAAAGTATTGTCTGACACGTTTTTTTGACTGAATATGGAACAAATGACTCTCTATGTACTTATTATATTTTTCAAAACAAATTAATATAGTAATCTAGTAAGTAATTTTCATGCTTTCAAAAATAATTTAATTCGATACGAAAAAAAATACTAATTTAAAAATTATATGTGTTCCTTTGATGATCGACTATCACCAAATATTTTTTTGTTTGACATAAAAATAACATGTATATTATAATACAGTACCCGCAGTTTTTTAATTTTTCATATTTATGAAAATTCACAATAGTAATCACTAAGCAATTTGTGTACTAATAAAAATAACTTTTAATGATTGAACATAGAAATACGTGCATAGCTAAGACTAACACCGATGTAAGATTAGATTTATTTTGTATTCTACGTACATCAAACAACCATCGCGTTATTTTTGACTTAAGTACTTTTAAAACTTTAAACCATTTAAATTCGAGTGGAAAATTATTATAAATAAGCGAAGAAAAAAATAAAAAATCTTTGCCCAAATTTGGTACTAAATAATTTCCAACGCTTTTACTTCATGCAACTTTGGATTGTGAACGTGTACGTGAAGTTAAGTTTTTACAAAATAAATTTTAAATTTATCTGGTAAACTGTTGTATTGGATTCAAAAGTTCAAAAAGATCTAAAAGTTCTACAGAATTTTATCTAAGTAGCCTTTCGTATACAACTCGATATATTTAACAATAATAAATTTAAAAAATATTTTATTCATTGAGAAAAATAATAACAAAATGTTATTTAACTTAGTAAAAACCACTAACAAATTTAGGGTCTACCGGTTTCGAGATGTACCCGTCTCTTTGTTAGGACCAACACTACACTACTATATTCACAACACTATACACACCAACCAGAGTATTGTTAAACATTCACCAATATTGATCACATGCGTGTTAATCTTTCCAGAGACAAACATGCACTGATTAGCCTACTGAACATTCAGGAATCTACCGGAAGAGAGTGAGAGGGGGCGGGGTCCAAAGTGGGTGTTATCAAATCTTTTGTGAAAGTTAAATTAAGCAAAGGGCTATAAAGAAAATTGATTTGGTTATTAATTAAAGGTGCTTTATTATTCACCGCTTTTTTTATGTAAAAAATTTCTAAATTATTTCATCTTAAACCTTTATTAATTGTATTTAATATTTTCACCCCTATTTTTGAGTCAAATTTATGATTATTTTCTATGAGATAGTTTGAAAATTCGGAAAAATTGTTGTAACTAAGACACCTCATATGTTCTTTGATTCTAGTATTAATATTACGAGATATTATTATGTCTCTCATTTTTTTGTATTTCTTTGTAGGCAGAGTTTTCCACGGGAGCGTCTTAGCGGCAAATTTTCCTCCGGCTTAATTCACTAATTCCATTAATGGTCAGATACTATATGTGCTAGGAAAATTTTGAATACACAATTTCTTTCCGAAAAAATTAACAGTAAAAACTGTATATAAATCTTTTCAGTGATTCTCGAGATAAGCACGGTCATATAGACGGGCAGAGGGACAGACGCTCGCCGGGGGCTTCCTTTTATACCATGTGATAAAAAAAATCTTATTGGCGAATACAAATAGAAATTTTCAAAATGGACAAAATTATGTAAGTTAGTGATGCGATAATGTGCAAAAGCCAATGTAGAGCTGATAAATAAAGAAAGGATCGCCGAGGTGGTCAAGGTGGTCATGTGGAACTTGTGAGTGCGGGGAGGATTGTAAAGAATATGTACGAGGTGAATATTGATTTCAACATGAACTGATTGTGTTCATGTAAGAACTGGCAATATAAACTAAATCGATGGTCCCTTACCAAAAATGCACTATGTCGTTTTTCTCACCAACAAATACAACTTTTTACTTTTCTTCGCAACTGATTGTGTTCATGTAAGAACTGGCAATATAAACTAAATCGATGGTCCCTAACCAAAAATGCACTATGTCGTTTTTCTCACCAACAAATACAACTTTTTACTTTTCTTCGCAACTGATTGTGTTCATGTAAGAACTGGCAATATAAACTAAATCGATGGTCCCTAACCAAAAATGCACTATGTCGTTTTTCTCACCAACAAATACAACTTTTTACTTTTCTTCGCAACTGATTGTGTTCATGTAAGAACTGGCAATATAAACTAAATCGATGGTCCCTTACCAAAAATGCACTATGTCGTTTTTCTCACCAACAAATACAACTTTTTACTTTTCTTCGCAACTGATTGTGTTCATGTAAGAACTGGCAATATAAACTAAATCGATGGTCCCTTACCAAAAATGCACTATGTCGTTTTTCTCACCAACAAATACAACTTTTTACTTTTCTTCGCAACTGATTGTGTTCATGTAAGAACTGGCAATATAAACTAAATCGATGGTCCCTTACCAAAAATGCACTGATGTCGTTTTTCTCACCAACAAATACAACTTTTTACTATTTTTCGCAATACAAAATTTAAAAAAAAATGTTTCTCCTTTTTTCAGAAAAAAAAAACTGATGTAAACATGAAAAAATATGCTCAATACTCAACCTTGAAAACGTATAAGGATTCGGGAGAAGTATTCGGGTTCTAGTCTCGCTACCAATGGTGGGAACCGGTGTGGTTGTGCGTAATTTTGAACTTAAAAATTACGCACTTGAAAATTTGAATATCACGCTTCGCGATTTATCTCTGAAATCAGTTTGTGGTGCTCTCCACATGTTGAAATCAGCGAGAGGATTTCCCGTTCGTAAATCAAGGCGCGGAGTTCTGGAATCGGGCCTCTGCGCCGTTATTGATGCGAGCCATTACGAGGCCCATATGGCGCGCGGGACGCTGCGAGGCCCTAGCCCTCCCCCGCGCGCGTGCTGATGGAGGCGATGGAGGCGGAATCCTTTGTGATTGAGATACAGATTTTTGACTCAGCCCGTTAATGTTAGCGAAGGGAAAAACTTCATTTCAAAATGAAGACTACAACACACACACGTTCACCAGTTTGAAGACTACAAAGTGTACACTACAATTGTAGTACTACGAAATGAAGTGAAGTAAATGAAGTGAAGTAATGAAGTAATTGTAGTATTAATGAAGTGAAGTAATGAATAATTGTAGTTTAATGAAGTGTGATGTGAAGTAATGAAGTAATTGTAGTATTAATGAAGTGAAGTAATGTAATGAAGTGAAGTAATGAAATGAAGTAATTGTAGTATTAATGAAGTGAAGTAATGAAATGAAGTAATTGTAATAATAATGAAGTGAAGTAATGAAATGAAGTAATAGTGAAGTAAATTTTTAAATGAAATGAAGTATTTTTTTCCCAAATAAAAATTTAGCGAGCTACTTCCCAAAAATTTCTTCATAGCTTCCAAAATTTTTCAAACCATTTTTTTTTTTGGGGGGGGGGGGGTTGTTACAGATTCCAGAAAATTCGATAACTTTGAAGTGTATGTACTTTGTAGTGTTCGCTTTGAAATGAAGTGTACTATTTGAAGTTTATACTTTCAATAACTTTGGTGTTTGTAGTTTGTAGTGTGCACTACACATCAAAATGTGCGAAGTGTGCACTTCAATGTAGTGTAGTACTACATTGTAGTAGTGAGTACAGAGCGGACCCATCACTAGTTAATGTGTCCCATGTGCTCCGAGCGTAATCGACGTGCTGTCATTATAGTGACACAAAAAAACACGGGCAGAATGGAACAACATAAATTGTTATTTTAAGATTGAATTCGTTTTTGGAGGCCTTCCGGGTTAATATGTCTCAAAACTGCGTTTAAAAGAGCGCATTAAAAATTAAATTTTACAGAATAATATGCAATAAAAGAACTTTATATTTTTTTATTTATTTTATAGCAAAAAAGTTTATATTTACAAAAAAAATAGAAGTCTTTATTCTCCCAAAAAAATCATCGGCTATAATACAAATCAAATAAAATGATAACAATGTTCCAAAATTTTTTCAATTCAAATCTTTGTAAAGTTTCAATAATTTTATTTGAATTGTATTCAAGAAAATAAGATTTGAATATTCAACATAGCTCAATTACTTTTAAGTAAATATAAGTTTGAAAATTTGATAAATTATGAAGTAAATTTTATAATAATCTAGAAATTTATAACTTATTATTGATTCAATGCCTTAATTTCTTACACAAAAAATCAGCATTACTAATATCACAATTTGGCACCACAAATTAGCATAAATGGCAGCTCACTAGTTTAGCGTGTAAGAGATATTGGCTTCCAAAATATATTTGCTTTCTAAAAGATTTTGTACAGGTTAAAGTGAAAATAATTTTTCTGGCACGCTACTTTTAAAGCATTTTTCGTAATTTTCAGGAGAAAATATCTTCAAAGCGTATTATATATCTCAGACCTACACACCAGACAAAACCATGATATTCATATATCACCACCCATTGTGGATTACTAAATAGATTTGGTTCAAAATATACGCTACTTCAGTAAATATGATACGTCGATCACATCGATTCATCTTTTTATCGCTTCGTCGCTTCTCCATAAATGCTGGAACTTTTCTCAAGTTTTAAGGCATTGTATCAAAAAAGTTAGACATTTGTGATACTCGTTTACTTGATGCTTGCAACCTTCGACAACTTTTAAGAATATAACTCAAAACTTTGGCGAGACAGGTGGAGTAGCGCTCGCTAGCCTTGGGTTCGCGAATCATCCTCCGATGTCAAAAAAATATTAGATTTTTAAACATTTAAACGTCATAACCTTGCTGACTGTTTTTAGTTGCATTTTTGTGACAGTTTTATCAAAACGTATTCAGGGTGGCCATAATTTTGCAATATCAGCCAGCAGTTAAAAAAGTTTCTAGATAAGTACCTTACAAAGTCTATAAACTGACGATAAACGGAAAAACAATAAAGCTATCGAGGCATCTTTGAAGTTCTTACGTTTATCGTATACACTCGTATATAGTAAGCAAATGTAAATATACTATTAGCTGTAATCAAGTTCACGTGAGTACACCGTGACTATTTCTCCGATGCGTCTCGTATATACTATTACGTAACTTATCTGAGTGACCGTCTGTCCAAACAAATGAGAGAGAGACAACGGTATGAGAGCGAATAGTATAAATTAAGAGACGCCATCTTGCCGCTTACTCTTACCACGAAGCTATCATATCAGTAACAGATTGTGCTGTGCATATTATAATAATATTATATTCATTTGCACTACCAATAAAGTATCTTGAAGCAGTACAGCGAGTTTGACTGGATTCCCAATACCTACCAAGTTCTCCTCCCAAACCAAGGAACGAGAACATCATAAATGAGTTATCATCCGATATTTTGGTAAAACTGTTTTTTTTTTCATAAAAATCCTAATAATATGTCATTCTTTAGGACCCGTCGGGTAACGTAGATGAAATTCACCCTTCCACCGCTCCCTCTCCCCACGATGCATATATACAAATCTACATCGTTAGACACAGATATTAACTAAATTTGGCATACATATTCTTTAGAACCCGAAATGTATAGTAAATTTCTTTTCAGAAAGGCAATTGAATTAGTATGTACCTATAAGCCGTGCGTACGACGCATATTTTTTCGTTGTGTAGGTGTTTACGGGTATAAATGCTTTCTTAAATAAAAAGAGGTCTGAAAGGTCACTTTAACGGGTTACAACTAGTTCTGAAAATAAATTTTTCTTTAGAACCGTCGCAAATGAAGATAAGAAGAAATCAAAGTAATATTTTAGTAGCATTTATATTATTTTTATTTAACACGTATCTATCAGTGAAATTTTTTTTTTTTTTTTTTATACCTTGTAATTAAGATTTGACTCTTCTTTTGACATTTCCTGACCAAAAATCTACCTGAAATTTGGCAAAGAAACAGATTCATGATGACAATACAATATTTTTTATTTATTTTAGATAACAATTTATAGGTATATCACACATTTTTACATAAAATTATAACGCCCCGCTAGGTTTAACCTGTTCTGGGGCAGTTATATAAAAATATTGGTTCATGGATGGATCACCTCCTCAGCATACTTTCTTCCTAAATTTTTTAGCCATTTTATAATTTTATTTTAAAAATGGCTTAGTTTTACAGTTGCCTTAATTTCGTCAGATAACTGTATCTCTAACGTCAGATAATTTCGTCAGATAAAAAGAAAAAACAAAAAAAGATATTAAAGTCATGAGGGGCAATAAAATTAATGCCTTTGCTCAAAAGAGGTTTTATGATAGCCATAACAAAACTCATTTTTGTTACTTGCCTTATGTCATGTGTACGTTGAGTTCTATTTTGTGCAGTTTTGTCCTTGTAACAATTTGCAAGTACTATGCTTTAATGAATACTTGCCTCAGATCGAGAGTGTTAAAATTTTTAAACAAGTCATCTGAACGTTCGTTTATTTATTTACAAAGTCAATTAAATTATTCAAAAAAATATATTGCAGTCGCTGACAAGTTATTTTACCGGAAATTTTCGGTATTATTTTAAAAGTGACGTTTAAATTTCGAGGTTAATAAAATTTGAATATTAGTTGTTCTTATAAGTTGATATTGTATTTTAAAGTAAATTTTAACTAATAATTAGTTGTAAAAATAAACAAATTATTAATATACTTTATTATAAAATTGAAAATGCAGTGAGTTGTAATATAGTTTTATGATCTATAAATAAGTATGTTTAGAATTGTTAACAAGATTTAATGATGCGAAAAAATAAAAGTAGATAATATTAAATTGAATAAAAAATATTACACTCTCTTTCTACATTTTTTACAGCCATGGAAATAAGAGCCATCATAGTACACGTATATATGTCAATAAAATAAAAGCATGGAGTGATCCTGATCACATCAAATACCTGTTGTGGTTAAGAAATATAATTTTTTAATGAAGAATTTAAAATTCGCTTCAATGTTTTTTTTTTTTTTAAATTAAGATGTGTATTGATTGAATATTGATGTGACACGGAATACGTGTCACATCAATATTCTTACTATTTTCAAACTAAGCTAAACGCTTGTGCTATGAAAATAGGACTAACTCGCTAGTCTGGAGTGAGGTTCGAACCCGCGACCTTTGGATCACGAGGCCAGTGTCCTAACCACAAGACCAACAAGCTACTCTTTTGACTTTTGACAGAAGATTTTTTCTGACTTTTTTAATATTGTTAATAACTTAACAGAAGTAAATTTATTAATAAATATATCATTTTTCAGCTAGGTCTGCCGGGAAAAAATAAAAATTTTCACTGACAGCCTGAATTATTATTATTATTCACCGATAAATAGATTACATAGGCATGGTAATAAATATATTTAGCTGTAAGATAAATTTTCAAATGACACATCAATATCTATAATAAATGTTCATTGATTGAAAATTTTCTTCCTACGATTTAATTTGCATTTTTTACTTGATTTGTTCGGTGGGATTTTTTGTGCTAACATTTATTCTTTTCTTACATTTAGTTTGAGTATTGGGATTGATTGGGATCCACTATCTGATTTTGCTCGTACTAAAAATTTTATTTTTCCGAAACTTGTGCTGTTTTACTCTATCATATATTCTATTTCCAAATACTCTGTTTACCAATGTTTTATTCGTTTTCACTTTATTTTTTTATGGATTGATTATTCGTTTTTATTGTGTACTAAAAAAAATAAAATAAAATAAAAGAAATACAATTAAAATATGTATTGCAATCAACACTTTTCCATGTGACGAACCATTGTAAAAACTACTTCTATGAGCTATTATTTATTTTCATTGCTTTTATATTTCTTTGAATACGTAATTTTTTTTACTTTAATTAAGATTATAATATTTTTACAAGTAATAAGTGTGAATAAATGAATAATGAAAAACTTGTACGATATAAAATTACAATATTAATTATTATGTTTGCAGCTGCATATTAACTTCGCGTTATTATAATTGTTCAACCATGCTTCAGAAGAATTAATCACAACGTCAAACCTGTCGTAGCGAGAATTAACCGCTGTTCATGTATCGAAACAATTAAAACACTGATTCAAAATGCTTGGCTAAAATTTATTATGGTAGGAAATAATCAGTCTACTGGCAGAAAGTTATCGATATGAATTTTGAACAATGAATATGATTAACAATTTGTACCGTGATGCGTTAAAACACTTTATTGCTTCATTTTCCGCTAGTATGTTTATTTTGTATTTTGTGACAGATCAAGAGCCATAAAAATATTATTGTACCAGTTTTTCTAATGCAATTAAATAGGACCTCACTTCAAACATAATTTATTTAAAAAATTGTGTGGAAAACAATTCAATTTATTTAAAAAGTTTGAGTTAACATTTCATTTTATTTCAACAATAGTGACATGTATAAAATACAAAAAAAAATTCAAACATTTTAAGTTTGCAATTGACAGTACATTAATTAACAGGCAGACTCATGGCGATAATAAAAATGATCTAACAAATTTTAGTTAAAAAAATAATTATAGTATAATTTTGGAATATAAACCATAAATAAATTAACCATACAAATAAGAAAGGACCTCGATGCGCGGAGGGACGCTAAATCGAGCCATGGGCCCAAACAGAAAGGGAGTATAATAAAATCTTGGTTTTAATGTTTTTTTTTTCAATAAACTAATTCCAAAAATGTTGATATTGTAACGACTGAAAAATTCCTGAATCCAGAGGGCTAAAAGATATGAAGTAAAAATTAAAATAATAAAGGAAGGATTTAACGGTCAGATATATTATTTAGATAAGCAGACATGAAAAAATTTCATGAAATACGTAAATTATTTTGTGTAATTTGGTGCTTTGGTAAAATGCGGTCTCTTAAAAATAATATTTATTCACATTTTTAATATTTACTGCTAAAACATTAGTAATTTCTGGTTAGTAATTTTGAATGATATTTAAAATAAACTATTTTAATCAATTTACAGACGAGTTTATTTATAAAGTTTTTTATTTATTATTTATTGAATATATAAATAGTGTGACAATACAAACAAAAAAATATTACTTTAAAGATCAGAAATTATTGGCATTTTTATAAGAATAGGACTAATGGTATAAAAGCACTTAAAGGCGCATTTATTATATTATTCATCATACTTTAAATTTTTTTTTCTCAGTCAGGTAAGTGCCAAAATTATTTTTTTACGATAAACAAATTTAATTTTTTAAAATATAATATTTATAATGATTTCTTGTTGGTTGTTTTTTTATCATCCTCATAAAAAACAATTTCTGAGAACGGTTGGATTGAATAATAAATTCAGGTGGTTAAAATAAATTTATAAATTTTAATTCAAATTACATTTAGTAAATCCGATTCACTTTATTAAATTATTCATTATACTTTTTTTTTTCTCATTCAGGTAAGTGCCAGAATTATTTTCTTACGATAAACAAATTTATTTATTTTAAATACAACAATTATTATGATTTTTTGTTGGTTGTTTTTTATTATCCTTATAAAAAACAATTTCTGAAAACGGTTGGATTAAATCATAAATTCAGATGGTTAAAACAAATTTATAAATTTTAATTCAAATTACATTTAGTAAAACCGATTCACTAAAAGATTTTCAAAAAACTTATGAACTTTTTGATTTAGCTATTTTTTGAAGGGAATTTTTAATATGTATAACAATATTAAATTACATTTCTCTTTTATTGTTACTGCCCCATTAAAGTAAAAAATTTAAAAGTTAAAAATGCCGACGATCATTATGTTTTAATATACCAAAAGATTTGGTAAGTGAATAGAATTTAATTTTTAATTTTAACCTGACTGTAAGATTATCGAATTTCTGAAAAAATCGATTTTGAGTAAAGAATGTTCTATTTTTGTATATGGTTGGTTAACCGTACGAAAAAAAATCATCTTTTGTGAATTTTTATTACTTATTTGTAATAAAAAGTGATACATCTGCATTTGATACATTTTTTAAATTTAAATACACTTTAAATCCATTTGAAAATTTGAAAATTTTAATAATTATAATTATTTAAAATGGATTTTTAATCCTAACAATACTCTTTGCATTAAGAAAATTACCACTATTAAGAGAATTATCCATTGTTTCGAAATGCATATTTCTGACATTTAAATTTCGAAAATTACCCTTTCTCTTAAAATGCATATTTCTTAAATTTGAATTACGAAAATTACCCATTATCTCAAAATGCATATTTTGGAAATTTAATTACGTAATTATTAAATTTAAGTAACGAGAATTACGTAATTACGTAATTATTTTATTTAAGTAACGAGAATTACCCACTATTTAAAAAATCGTATTTTGGTAATTTGAATTACGTGAATTTGAATTACAATCATTTCAATTACGAGAATTACCGATTATCTCAAAATGCATTTTTTGGAAACGTGATAGTCTTGCTCTCGGGATACGATTTAGGTCACCTTACTGATTTAGGTCAATAGCATTACTTAATAAACTTGTGTATTTTTTCCAAGCTAGCTAATGCACATAATTGCATCAAAAATATTTTCATGCAAGTTCCTTAGCATTGTTAGTCTGGTTCGCTCCGGATGCGTGTCCGATATTACTTAGCGAAGGCGAGCTAACATTATATAACGTAAAGGATATGCTAAGCGGGCATTACAGCAGCAGGCTGACTTGCATGTGTTCTCGTGGTGCATGACTGCGGCCCGGTGTGGGATGCTTATATTATACATGATATTATACTATAAGTTACGGTTTATAAGCGCCCTAAGCGGTGTTCGCCGCGAGCCAGTGGGAGTATATTCGTGGGTATATACTATAATGCTGACCAATGTACAGAAATGGATACTCGGCAAGCGGGAGGTGGATGCCTCAATCAATTATTGATTAATGGTCAGCGAATACTTGGGAATACACAGTATTTATTTACACACGTAAAACAAATGTGAAAAATATATGCGAGTAAAAATTGTTGGTTTACTCACATTTCTTCAATTACTAAACAAATGATGTATATTTATTAACTACAGCTTAAATATTGATTTATTTATTTAGAACGATTTCAACATTCATTGCTTAAGTTAGTACAGTTTCTTGATATACTCGCGTTACATCAATTATTGAACAAAGCTTATACATTTATTTACTTGGTACGATTTAAATATTCATTAATTTAGTTAGTACAGTTTCATGGTTCATTTATCATTACTCATCCAATCATACCTCAATCAATTATATTGATTAATTAATGATCAGAAAATTCTTGGAAATCAATCGTTAATGGCACGGTTTTAATATGCCTGGAAAAATTTGAATTCTACTAATACTTTTAATATACTTTCAAACTCAACCTTAATTTTCAAAAAATTTCAGTAATATAAATTAATCTTATATTATGATAGATAGGCATGTATCCGTGTCGATTTAGTTTTCTGACGCTTTTGTTTCTAAAAAAATACTATAACTTATGATGGTCGACATAGAGATAGATTTAATAAATTTAGAAAATCTTAAAATAATAATATTCAAAAAAGCCAAGTATGGACATCAAAAATATATTTCTTCTGGTTTGAATCGTTTAAAAGTAAAAGCCTGATATATTTCTTCTCAAGATTCCATGTATTACAAGAGGCTAACAAAATATTGAATATTCAGCTATACAAGTAATATTTCTTAGGTCTTTATTATACCTTAGATATAATTCTGTGTCAAACTAAAATTGTTTATGACAATCCTAATAGACTCGACCTTGTGAGTAGGTGCGAACGAGCCTTTATTATTTATGAATCGGAACAGCAAGTCTCGCGTGTAGCGGGTGCTTTACTGTTATTTTAACGAAACGGACCAATCACAGGCGCGCTTTGCCTTCGACGGGTTGAGCCGGAGGCGACCGTCCTGATGACTGAATCCGGCCAATGGCGAGCGCCGGCGGTGAGGTCATCGCGCATAGGATGAGTCACTGCACTAGCGTGGATTTCAGAGGTATGGTGAAATCGTTACTATAAAAGGAGCGAACACGATATACTCAGCCCCTTCAGTTCGAGACCAGACTTGCGAGCGGGAGCGCTGCCCGACAGACTACCGACGGAGCCCTGAGTTCCAGAACAGCATTTGCGGACGGAGTTGCTGCCCGGACGTATGGAGGAATCTACCATTCATCAGTACCAGAGAGGATCATACCGCCACTGTGTAACAGCTAAGGAACACATTTATATTATCTATCGATTAATTATTTTCACTATTGAAATGTATTTATTTTGGGAAGATTTAAAATCGGAGCAATAATGTATAATTAATATCACGATTTCTTGTGTGATCTTGGCTCAATTCGTACGGGAATATCTCCCAAACGAATATATTTTGATGCATGGGGATTTTCATACCATTTGTATTAACAATTGATTTTACGGAGCTCTATAAGCAGTGCTTAATAGATTCATAATAATTGTCGACGCGTTATGTATTGCATAACCAGATATCAATCCAAATCGTACGAGAAATTCTTCCGAACGAATATATTTTAAAGTATGGGGATTTTCATACTATTTGTACTAACAATTGAATACACATAATTCTATAAGAAACGCTTAGTAGCCTTATAAAAATTGTATTGCATAAGTATTGCGCAATCCGGTCTTCAGCTAACTCTTTATGATTTGAGTACCTCGGTACATCTGGCTTAACAAGTAGCTTCAGAACGACGAGTAAAGGACAGAATGGGGAGATCTAACTAAAGATTGGGGATATCTGGTTTGTGATGGCCTAGCTGGTTGGGGCGTAGATGCTTGCCGGCACTTGGGCGTGGAACCCGCACAAGCCCCTGCAGGGTCCCTTAAAGGCGGGGCCCTCCTTGTTGCTCGGGGTCGTCAATAAACCGACCTCTTTCCTCACCAGGCGCAGGGCCACATAACCCACAAAAGGTTCCCTTTGTCTTTGGAAGGATTTTCATGCCTGAATGCTGTAAAACCTTGATAGAAAACGTTAACTTCTATTTCGTCCTCTGTAAGAAAGACAGGGCCAGAATAAATATAAAAATCATTCACTCATATGGAATAGCTGGGATATTATAAATATGTTACTAACACTCTAACATTTGTCCAAAGTAAATGTTGCAAGATGCAGAATCGTGGGACGCCATTCTGAAAAGGCATAATGAGATTGCACAATAATTTGTAACATCGCTGACTATGCCCGCAAAGGAGGCTAATGTCGTCATCAATTCGTACCAAAAGAGTACATGATTCTTCAAACACCGGCCTAAAAGAAAGGCGCCTCAAGACAACACACATCATCAGAAACTCGTACCAAAAGAGTACGGCCTTCTCAATTATAAGCCTAAAGGAAGGGCGTCACGGGATCACATCTCGTAAAGAAGAGATAGAGTCTCGGGATGCAGTAAGTTCCGGAGGAACAAGGGGGGCCGTTTAGTCACTTAGGAAGTCGGCCACCGGGTTTAGGCGGGCGCGGAGCCTCAACCCCTCTCAGCAGAGATGCTGAGGGTTTAAAAAACCAAAACTTAGCATTCAAAGAAACTATTATTTCATATAAACTCACGGGCTGTTGTAGAATCCTTTCGAACAAACCATCCCCGAGACCTTATCTACTTATTTATAAAGAAGTTTCGCTTCAAAATGTCTTATTTCGTAGATAGCAAATATATGTATTATTTTCCCATGGAATTAATATGAACAGGTTCATGCACGTCTAGAACGAAACCATTCAAGGTAAGAATTTGCTAATACAAAGTGTTTATAATTATTAATTTCAGTGTTATTTAATATGTGTGAATTTTTCCCTTTGCACCGTTCGAACAATTCTACTGGTTTGTCCCCAAACGGAAATGTTTTATTTCTAATACACGAATTCTTCTGGTGAACGTATTTTATTGTAACATAAATGTATAGATTATTAGGTTCGTTAGATGTTTTTATTACGTAATATTATGCAATTGTTTCCACACTGCTCCTATAAAAGAATTTGAAGTTATTACGATACACAACGGGGTCCTTCATCCATTAGACGATTCATGTGCCAATTCAACGACGTATTACGAATAGTATATATTGTATTTATCGAGATTTAGTCGCATTTATTATTTCTAGTGAGGTTTTTAGTATTGGTTCCAGGCGCCATTATGAGGCGGAAATAGTTCATATTCATAGCCCGACTGCAATAGGTATTTTTGTCGCGTAAGAGGTAGCACTTTTAGGAATATAACTGTGTTTTATGTTTCGTCCCTGACGGACAGGATGGTATAGCTGTGGCTATTTAGGTAATATACTTAGTAAATGCAAAGGGCATTGGGTATTATCAATTTCGTCTGCGAACCCAAGATGTTAGTTAACATTTTTAATTAATATTGCATTCAAAAGCGCAATTTTCACAGATTAATTATTTCCAGTTAATAATATATATTTTAGTTCATTGTATAGTTAGCACAGGCAGAGTATTAATATTGTATAGAATACATTATTTATAATATTTCAAGAAGGTATAATATTTTATTCCGCGAACCTTTTATAGTTACAGCGTATCTGTCGACCTCAGCCGTTGCCACCCGCGCCATACAACTATTTTCGCTAACATCATACGGCAAATGACTTTATTCATTGCAATGAAATTTATATTATTTAATATTATTTTCCACGACGTATTTTTGACGGGTCACCCCACTATCTACCTGGATCATCACAAACTCAAAATGGAGGCCTGTTATGTGAAATAATTTTTCACATAATTTTAAATTATATAGAAAACTGTTAAAACAAAATAAAAGTCTGAACATAATAATTTCGTTAGTCGTCTGTCTGTCCGTAAATTCCTGAAATTAAAATTACACGGCGGGAGAGAGACACGAACCTCGAACTTTGGAGTGCGGCAACTAGACGACATATCCACCATCGCTTCCGTCAAAAATATAGACGTGAACCAATAATTTACGCCTCCTACGTTCGATCTATGACAGGCTTTTTATTATGCATAAAAAAAAATACTTAAATTATGTTCCGTGATTTTTCACGGGTGTATGGCTAGTTATATATCAACAGTTATTATCAGTAGTTATAATAATAGTACATAAATTTCTCAAATGAGAAACTAACTCGGACCTACTCAGCGACTAAGAGCGGGTAGTAGGCATATATATACCTACATTTCTATACTATTACTACTAGCATAAAATGTCTGCGCACGTGACAAGATGAGGAAATTGATATAATAGTAGAGAATTTAACAGATATATAAGGTAACAGAAATATCACACAAAATATGAAAATATAAACAAGCAACAGTTGAAAAGGGCACCGGCAATAATGTCTCTAGCAGAACTACCCTTTATGCTACGCCAAGTGTCACTGTGTCGGGGATATTCCATGACGGCCCAAGCGGAAGTGGCTACGCCGTAGATATGACGGTTTGTAGAAATGTTATTTAATGATAGCAATAATTTTCTTTTGTAATTATTTATCCGGTTTATTTTACTTGCATCTTATTAATAAATATTAGAATAATAACAAATAGCATGATAACAAGGAGTAATACATATACGATTAAGTTTCAAATATTTCGTAATCACGTGTTTTACTGTGGTGAAATTGGTATCACTGTCCCCCGGAACGGAAAAGTTTTTGCTGCGTATTCTGATGACAACCATTTTTCGTTAAATATATTTTTTTATATCTTTTTGATTGATGAATTTAATTTGTTTTATTTGATTTAACCATTCCAGCTGTACCAGGGTACCAGTACTATCCTTTGAATGTGACGAAACATCATTCTTATTCTCACTTCCTTGGTCATCGTCAGCTATCAGAGGAGCTGCACTTCCATCTCGAAAATTTCGGAAGCTATTTATCATGTAAAACTGAAAAAAATATCAATTCATTTGGAAGAATTTACCAACACAGCCAAATATTAATCAAAGCCTGGTATTATGGAATATTGTTGTCTTCTAGTGTCGATAAAACAACACAATTATCTACAATTATTAAATAAGAATGATCAATTTCCTCGTTTAGTGTTTTTACAAAGGATATATGTATATTATTCTTAATTATAGATTGATATAACGTAGCAAAATAATAAAATAAGTATTAAAAAACTAAATACTTAATAATAAAAATTAGTACTCAACTATTATACCTATATACATACTAGAGGACCCGACAGACGTTGTCCTGCTCTAGAACCTAGTTAAACCTAGAACCGAATCCTTGAAGCCGACTGCTTCTACGGCTTAGATTAACACTGCCTACAGTTGTTAATCTAAGCCATCCAGGGATCTAATTGAACGCACATAAAAAAAAAATCATAATATTAATCGGTCCAACCGCTTATCAGGAGTTCAGTGACATACACACGTACAGAAGAATTACATATGTAAAGATTATATTTTCCTATTTTTATATTGAAAATAGTCTAATGAATTTTGAATGTTCCTTTTAAGCAAATAAATTTTCGAAGAAAACAAAAAAAAAACTCAAAAAAGAAATTTCCTCCGAAAACCCCAAAATTGTATATAATATCGTAATTGAACTTATCTTTCCTACCGCATATATTTTCTCGTAATCCCTAATCCATTTTTCCGCCACTCACCCTTCTCTAATAAATTGAAATTTTAATTTATTTACGGGATAGGAATAAATGAAGGAAAGGTAGCACGTGTGACACCCAAATATCTAAAGATACCGTCTTTTTTGAAAAGGGTCAGAAACTTGTACCTCCGGGTAATCAGAGTTGTTGGGGCTTAAACCATTATGGACTAACATTGAAGCCCTCCACAATTTTCAAAGCCAACCTACATCACGGGTCACTCCAGTCCCCTAGCCTCTTCTGCAGAACATCAAAGAGGTTCAGGTATCAACAGTAATGTTCTGGGCGTTTCACTACAACGCCGTATAAGATTCCCACGATTTTCCAGGTACATAATAGCTTAGATTTAAACAGCTTATATTCTTATCGTATTAGTATTTAAATGCACAGTAATACATGTGTGCTTAGATTTATAAAATGCTCCATTTTTCCCATCAAGTTTTTCCTCCATGTCACGTCGTAACTATGGAAAGGCGGGGTAAATCAAACAGGGCATGATAGTGAATGAGCAACATCTGTTTTCCTACATTCTATGACCAGCATCGAATGCCTCGTGGGTACGCATAACATATACAAGACTCACGATCCCAAAATGCTGACAACGAACTTCTCAGGAACAAAGCCAGACGGGAGCGAATAAAATATGCTAACGCAAGCGGGGTACGTAGCTATACGACATATCTCCAGTCTAAAATAACCACCTAGGTAGCACCTACCAAAAGATTAAGAGGCTGGCAGGTGACAGAGAGAAATGGAGAGGGCGAGTGCTTGTTGCAGACCAATCCTAGGATTGCGACCCAAAAAAAACAATAACCACGACATCTACAACACCGCTACGACGCTCATCTCATTCTATACTTCATACTTGATATCCAGTCGACCGACCGCTATCAACACATCGCTTCACCGCCATCGCAACATCGACCAGCGGCCATCATCTCCATCCTGCAGCAGCAGTATCCTCAACCTCGCCGCAATACACCACCTACATCCGTCATCAGCACCATCTCCAGCTCACCTCGCCGATCTGTCGCCTCCATCCACCGTATCTTGCATCCGCTACGACCGCGGTCCAAGACAGAGTTGACGACACCACACAGATCCGATCAGCTGGCACCCCGATGACAGCCATTATCTACCAAGGTCGAGCGATAACACACACCACATCAGCTGTTTCCACATTTACAATAATGGGGATCCGCGGACACCCCATCCCCTAAATTTGGTGACCCCGAGGTGATGCCTCAAATAGGATCATCATGCCCCTTATATCTTGAACAGGTTTGTGTTATTTCTGTTTAAAAATAGCTAAAACAATCATATATTTATCCTTTCAGGTAACCATAATGGTTCGAAATTATAAAAAGAAACGAAATGAAAGGAGTTGTCAATAAAAGCTACTTACTTCTACTACCTACAAAAATGAGATGGAGGATATGAAACGGCTATTCTCGAAAAGTGTTAACGATAAAAAATGGCTGTAAAACAAATAAATATTAACACTATAAGAACGAACGTAGAAAACCCTACCTGTCATCTAAAAATTGGGTACAATATCTGCTGTGTGGACGTTGGGCTCATACAGCTTGCGCCGGGATAGACGATAACTTCGAAGAAGTGCTCATATGTGTGTGTGTTTTTTTTTTGTGAAAATAAACTAACCCCATCTTGCCCACTTTTTTGTATCCTATCTTACCCCTTATCAGGTGTTTTTTCAACTTGATAACAAAACAGTTATAATGTATAGAAAATTTTACCAAATTGTAGCTTCATAAGTATTGAACGTGCTATGAATAGAAGAGATCGTTGTAATTATGAATACCGTGTGCTGTTGTTGTCGCCCCCATTCGCCATATTTGAGGTATTTATATTTGAGATGCACAGTGAGACGAGCACACAAAAGTCCCCCTTTACTGTGCTTTCCATTGGAATTGGCTGGGTATTCATACCTAATTATTATATTCTCATCCTTTTCTTCCATTATGTAATTCTGACATAACGACTCTTAAGTCAATAGTCATTGTTCTAGCCAAAAACCATTTATTCAGCCTGTTCATTGAAAGTGAAATTTAAAAATATTCTGCAGTATTGGATGCTGTAATAGTAAGTAATAATTTTATTTATTTAGTAGTTGCTCAGAACATTGAAAATTTATGACAGTTCTTACAGAATAAATAAATGTAAATAAAAAAGAACGAAGTCATCGCTTACGAATGTTTTTCGCATTTTTATGTATGTGTGAATTAAAATTTAAAAAAGGCTGACATACTAATAATACAAATAGCTTCCTTCCATACTTTGCCCTAAACTGTCGGTTAATTTAATTGGAAAACTTTCTGCTATTGATAATTATTAATTTAAAATGTAAAAGTCACAAAAGAATTCCTATTATGATCAAGTACAAATCTCGTATTTTTCTCCATTCAATTGATCACTTGAGACAATTGTCTTAATCACTAAGCCAATAAGCACGACTTATTTAATCTTCTTTTTACCTTTACTTTTTGTCACCTTCTAGAATGTGTTTTCGTGGTAGGTATCGATTTTCAATTATTTTCAATTTCAATTATTATTTATGAAATTGATCTTGATATTATATTATGATCTTAAGATTTTGTATAAATCTATTTTATTAAAAAGTGTGTTCCTTTTATAAATCTATGCGTCTTTTGATATTTTATAATATAAATATTCATTATGAATTAGGCTTAATGACATAAATGTAAATTCGCAAAAAAAAAAACAATGTTTTTTTTTGATTTTCTAACATTGGAACACCAACACATAGAATAGCTTCCGAGAAATAGTAGGGCTCTGAACTCCCTTAAACCTTCATTAGGATATAAAGCGCTGGGATGAATAACGAAAACATTCTTCCAGCTCTGTCTCGGCAGGACGAGAACTAATCCTTTTCATATTATTAAACATAAAGCACTGCGGGTAAAGTGCCTACATACTCTCCAATGTAGTAACTTAACAGAATTTATGGCATAATTCAGTTTCATAACTCACATAATATCATCCCTTGTTGATTATATAAAAATGCTTGGAATTTATTTTTGTGTTACATATTTTTATCTTACAAACTCTTCATTCCATGAATTTTGTTATGTTCTTTGAAGTTTTATTTTTCTGAATATTTCTCCGGGATGATGTGAGCCGTAAGACAACTGTGAAAATATATCACTAGAATACAAAATTTAGGCCTTACTGCTTCCCAAAATATTGATTACGTTTCTAGATGATAAAAAATATTAGAAATAAAAATTAAGGAACTCGAATTTTTTATATTTCTATTTTATAATCCAATAATTTTTACAAAGAGGTGTGACAATTATTTTTATCGTGTTTATTTCAGACTGTTTAAATTAAATTAATAAACGACATGACACATTAACTTTAACGTTTATGCAAGGATTTGTTTAGCATTCTAACCTCTAGGCGTGAATCACATAATGCTTCAGGAATTAAAAAAACATCAATCGCGATCAAAATCGTGACGAAGATGATGAGGAGGATGACAAAATGGAAGAAATTTATTTTTAATGTCTATAGCGTCAACTTTGTGGTAGGACATTATAATTATTAATTTTAATTAATTAAGAACTTTGCATAAACTACTTGGAGTGTGGTGGAGTGGCAACTGCAAATGGTTTTAAATTTCAAAAGTCTTAAGTAATTTTAAATCAAATACAAATATATCTTTATCATTCTTATACAACAGTTGCATAAACCTTGTGAAAATTGAATTAATCGAGTTCATTCCGCAATAGGAAAATATATTTTATGTTATGCCTAATAAATTTATATAAACGATATGTGATGTTTAAATAATATGTCGTGGTTCATTAATAACAGTCCCGTTTTATTTAACTATAAAGGGGTAAGGTCAACCCCCCTTGAGATGAGTACTCACGAAATCAGCTGTATATAAATCATGAAAATATTATTAATATTATTTAACCTGGAATTCTATGTGCCGATTTTTGTTAATGGTGAATGTGTCAATTGAATAAATAAAAATTGCGTGTAATTTTTTTGCTTGATTTTAATGAGCAAACAACACGCAATACGAACAAAGCATGAAGGTGAAGGAAAGGGGAAGAACTACATCTAAATGAACAGTGCCGTCTTACTTCGAAAAGTTTAGGAATGATGACATAGGTAAGTCCTAAATACGAAGAGGGTGCAGGACTTATTGTTACTAGTAAAAACGATGAATTGAAAGCTTTAGTAGAAGAATACACACGACAAGCAAACAAGATAGATTAGTGAAATATAATCTACATATCTTGCAGCGTGCATCGCAATCACGCACTTTTCAAACACTTAGATAATTATTTACGTCACTAAATTAAACACTAATTCTTACACTAGTTCTATTTTGTCAATAAATATAAAATTTACTAAATTTATATAAAAAAAAAACTTTACGAAATTGTTGGATTTTTATCTTAATTTTATTTTACATTAAAAAAATAGTCGTGTTATTCGATTTCAAAAATGTTAAATCCAAATGACTCTTACTTATATTAATAAAATTTATTTACTGTACAGTATTGTATGACTGAATATGAAGGACAAAATCAACCAGTATTTTCAAAACAGTCCAATACTTACCTGGTTACCACTGTTTATTTTTTTTTAATACTCTAGTAGTTCAATATGGTTATACAATAAGTAGTAAAGTCTTTGCATTTCGGCGAGGGGAGAGAACGTTCACCTGTTACAGCTCCCATTTTTGTATTTGGCACTACAACCCTAGGTGGGTCTTGGCCTCAATAATTTTCCTCCACTCATCTCAGTCTAGTGCCAGCTCTCTCCAGTTTCGAAGCTCTAAGGCAGAGATATCTTTGAGGACATTGTCACTCCATCTTAGTTTCGGCCTTCCTAAGCTCCTTCGCCCTATTGGTCTTGAGTTCAGCAGGGACTTTGGTGCTTGATGCTCGGACATTCTTTCCACATGACCCAGCCACCGAAGTCTAGGCAGAAAGAATAGACCATATAAACACAAAGTGATTTTATTTCATAATTAGTGTATTCCGACTAATATAACGAACGGTTGCCTAATAAAATCGAAATGAAATAAACGTGATGCGTAAATTAAAGGACTAATTATTTTTAAGGCCATCACATTTTTTATCATAATTGAATTCGTTCATAACGCAACATTACAAAATGTAAATTTTGTAAAAAATGACTCTGTATTTGACCTTTCAAGAATGGCGCCTAGTTTACGGACTTCATACCAAGTGGCGACGAGAAACTATTTAACCATAATATTATATACACTATACCTACAAGTGTTTTCTTTATGACGAATATACTTTAGTGATACAGAATATTTCAACTTTTGAATATTTAATCGATCAATCCTAGTGTATTCAGCACAATGTATAAATTAATATATTAAATATTGGTTTATTTAAAATGATTATTTAGGGAAAATTATTTTCCTCGTATTACTTACTCGAATTTGACCTTTACTGCTTTTTTATCATGTGGCTTACAACTTAACACACTATTTTTATTTACTGTAGGTACGTGAGGGATGTCTAAAAGAAAAGAAATTCTCTAACTTGGCGGCATCCCCGTGACGTCATAAAATGTGTGAGAAGTATGTTACCGCACCCCCTCTCTTATCGCGCGTCCACACGACCCTGACTTGTTATTGACAGAAAAAATATTGGCCCAACATGTTTTTTTCCGCTTCTTTGAACTTAACGAAACGACTTAAAATAAAATAACATTTCAGCTTGATAAAAAAATTCTTAAAAAAGTATTAACGTAAATAAATAGATCATTACAAAATAATCTCTTGATATTAATGTTATACGAATATAAATTTTACTCCGATATAAACCACTTAAAGTATATATATTACTAGCTGGTTGTCCCGGCTTTGCCCGGGATTATAATTCGGTGCTCATAGGATTTCGTTGATGTCTCTTTTCTGTAGGTTTCGACACCGTGATTGAATGGCTTTGTCGGGCCGTCTTCACCTTGCAAAAAATATCAAGAGATATTTTAGCGCACCGTAGCTGCGCAATTTTGGAGTGGTGTATTGCTTCGGCGTATTCATTATTGACGACAGTATACTTCATTCTGGAACCTCTAGACTTACCAACATACTCCGTTAGTCATTTTGGAACTTAAAGATCTTTCTGATAGCTTCTAGAAATTTATCCCTCCAAAACTTTCCAAAGCATTCTCGAATCTTCTAGAACTTTCTGGAGCCTCCTGGACTCACCGACACAATCCGCCACTCAATTTGGAACCTTATAGAAGTTTCTGAAATTTTCTCGATCCAGAACTTTCTAAAGCATTCTGAAACCTTCTCTAAATCTTTCGGAATTAACTCACTTATAAACTACGCCACTCAGTTTGGAAACTTATAGAACTTTCGGGAATCTTCTTGAACGTTATCCTTCCAGAAAATTATAGAATTTAAGCGAACGTTCTGAAACCGACACACTTCACCACTTATTTTGGAACCTTATAGAACTTTCCTGAATATTTTAGAACGTTCTCCTTTCAGAACTTTCTAGAGCTTTATCGAACGTTCTGGAACCTTCTAGATTCCCCGGCATACAACGCCATACTGTTGGAAACCTTATAAAACACTCAGGAATCTTCTAGAACGTTCTCCTTCTAGAACATTCCAGGAATTTATCGAACATTCTGGAACCTTCAATAGTCAACCACACACTCCGCCACTCAGTTTGGAACCTTATAGAACTTTCAGGAATATTCTATAACATTCTCCTTCCAGAACTTTCTATAGCTTTATCAAACATTCTGGAACCTTCTAGACTCACATATACATTCGGTTTCACTGTTTGGATCGTCGTAGAATATTCGGGAACCTTCAAAAACGTTCTCTTTCCATAGCATTCTAGAACTTAATAGAAAGTTCTGGAATCATTCAGTCTCACCAACACACTCCGCACACTCAGTTTGGAACCTAATTGAACACTCGAGAATCTAGAACATTCTCCTTCCAGAACTTTCTAGAGCTTTATTGAACATTCTAGAACCTGATAGACTCCCCGACATAACCCGACACTGAGTTTGGAATCAAATAAAACACCGAGAATCTTCTAGAACGTTCTCCTTCCAGAACATTCTAGAACTTTATAGAATGTTCGTTTAAGTTCACCACATGCCCGATTTGAATTGATAAAATCGAAACGTGCTTGTGTAAATTGCTTCAGTGCATCACATACTGTCAAGTCCTGTAAGTCGAACAATTCCCAACCACATGGCACATACAAAATATAGAACAGAAAATAAATTAAATAAATATATACAGTGCATATAAAATTTTAAAAAATTGAATATAAATAAAAAACAAATGCACAATAAATATTCACAATGCAAACGCACGGCGAATCACCCCGTCTCTTATCGGTAACGGTAATTAATGCGACGAGAACAATGGGGTTGTTTATTTATTTAAGAAATTCTCGTAGGCCGGCGCCGATAACAAACACACCCCTTCAATATACATATGAAAACTATTTGCAAGTCCTGGAGCATATTATTTAAGGGTCTTTTCACAAATTTCATCACAACAATCATTCAAATGACGCCAGGGGCGCCTTCGCCATCGTGTTGCGGAGTCGAGTTGGTGGGTTTGAAAAAAGTCCTCTTTGGAGCCGCCCAAACTGGTCCCATGCGGAACAACTCCTTTATACTACAATTCGTACCCAAATGTTACGAACATGTTAACCACCACACAATTCTCTGCCTTGTGGTTTGCGGTCAAGAAGTTCTTGACAACTGTAACTGCATCAGGCAAAACTTCAGTACCATTCATCTATTTTGTTAAATTCACGAGTTGTTAGACAAGTTTGTCCTCTATCAATAGATTCTGATCTTATTTTATTCTTTGCTTAGACGAGTAAACGATCAAAAATCTATAAACGTATTTCTAGTATTCGCCTTGATTGTTCAAGGTTTTATTTTTTTTCGTCGGAGCATAATTTTTTAAAAGAATAATTTTTTCCTTGCCAACGTACAGCTCGTTCGTGACATTCGTTGCACCAAGCTCATGACATTTTTTGATAACGATCTTGCTTAGCCACAAAAAATATTTCGGTTTATAATTTTCCAGTAGTTGCCCACGTGCATACTTAGTGCTGTATTCATTAGGGGTGCGTGCTCATCACGTGATGAACTAGAGACAAATTTAATTTTTGTATTTAGTAGCCCCAAACTAACCTAATTTCAATCAAATATTCTTAGAAAGAAAGAAAACTTTTTGCATTATTAGGCTATGTAATAAATGAAGCACTATGTATGCATGATTACAAATTACAATTTCTAGATTTTTGTCACAGGGACATCATTAATCAATCTATATTATAGATATCTCACTAAGACGAGATTATATTTTTATGGGAATGTAGGTATGGAAGTCTTTATGTGTTCATAGGGCTTACGACCTATCGTACGGCTGGCTTAAGTGATCACTTTGCACAAAGTAACGTTCACCATTTCCACCATCACACATATAAAGGATATTGCTTAAAAAAATTAGAAACAATAAAAATATATCTCATTAGTGATACGGAACGTATGAAATTGAAATTTATACAATTTCCAAAAATTTGATAAACATGGTATTCTTTCATGGATAGAAATGGTGAACGTTACATACAGTATCAACCAAATAACGCTTAATCCATTAACATCTATTAAAGACCTGGGAATAACCTTTGATGATCCTCAAATTCAACCACCACACAGAGGATATCTCTAGGCGAGCATCCAAAACTCTCGGCTTCGTCCTCAGAGCAACGAAAGAATTCCACGACACAGCCGCTCCAATTACTTTCTACAAATCCCTCATCAGAAGCCTACTGGAGTTCTCATCAACAATTTGGTCACCCAATTACGAAATTCACAACTACATAGTCGAAAAAATCCAGAAAAAATACCTTAAATCACTGACACACTGACAAGGCCTAAATGAGTTGCTCGATACATACGACTAAAGACTCGAAATATAATCTCATTAGAAAAAAGACGAAAAATCACAGACCTTAAGAGACTCCACAAAATAGTACACAACAAACTAGACTCGCCCTCAATTAATATACCTGCCTGGTCTCTGAGATCCCAAAAACTATTCCACACAAAGGTCTACAACACCAACATAGGTTATTTCTCTCCTCTACCTAGAATGCTAAACCAGTACAACGAGGTCACGTCATGTAACCCCAACATCGACATATTTGACACGACCTCAGTTTAAGAGAGAAATTATAACGCTCCTGACCGAAAATAGTTTGAGCATGTAAGACGGATTCTTCGAAAATCAACCTAAACAAAAAGTTTATAGCCACAAAGCGAGGGTACACATTTTCTGACTTAGTTAACCTGGGAGCCTACATGCCTATTATGTCGTGCGGAGAATGTGAACTTCGTTCATCTTGTATAATGTATTAATGTTTTATTTTTAAGTATTATTGTAAATTGTAATTGTAACTGTACTAATCACCTTGTCCCAAATGATTATCCATTAGGGTCATTCTGACCTGTCTTTAAATTAAAAAAAAATTTAAAAAAATATTCAAATTATATTAAAAAATATTAAATATCTCCTATTCAAACATGTTCTTTCCGAGTATTTTCAGAAAATGATATAAAATTCAAAGATAAAGCTTGGGCAAACCACCATAGACAAATAGCGGGTGTATAAACTAACAGACGCTACTCGGTAGGTTCCACTATTTATGAACGGGGCACGTTGTTGCCTTACCGGGCAATCGAAACGTCACAACTCATTCTGCAATTTTTAGTTTTTGTTGCAAATTACCTACTTGAATTAAAATTTATATAAATTATACAATGAAAATTAAGTAATCAATTTCAAACTGCCTTGGTTAATCGTCAAAATAAAATGTCACTGCATTACAAGTGATGATCCAGATCGTTGTAATATATAAAATATTTTTAAAGAAAAACCAGTTCCGCAGTATTTTTTCATTATTTTATTTTATATCGTGCCTTACATTAAATGATTTACAAAGTATATCAAGTCAATTCAGAGTCTCCAAAATTTCTCATTTTCAATGCATAATGATGAAAGAAAAATTTAAAACGCTCTCCAAAGCATCAAATAATTTATAATTTTAACGTATGATATATTATTTTCATAATATATCATACGTTAAAATTATAAATTATTTGATGCTTTGGAGAGCGTTTTAAATTTTTCTTTCATCATTATGCATTGAAAATGAGAAATTTTGGAAAAAAACTGCACACTAATTAAATTGAATACTAATGAAAATCAAATGACTTTATTGGATACAAAATATACATGTGTAGAAAATAATGTTCTCTTCAGGATGAATTGTAGTGATGCAACGAATACTAGGTACTTTCACGAATACGAATACGAATATCAAACCTAATTATTCGGCGAATACGAATACGAATAATTCAACAATGTAATAAATAATATACCACTGTTGTTTTTTTACAAAGAGATATAATAATTAAAATTTACCACCGGCAAATTTTTCATATATATCACTTATTAAAATTAAATTGTAATTAGTTAACACTTTTACACACAACGGAAATAAAATGGAACGAACAATACGTATTACAAAACAAAAACTACATAAAATGAGCACCTAACCTTTTAATTACCCAACGAAACTAGATGAAAGAACTCATGTTATGCTGTGAAACAAGTAACAATTGACAACTTGAGAACTCAACAAATCCATTCATGGGGAATCCCCGATAATAGAGTGCGTAGGCGTGTTCGGATACACGGTGAATAGCCAAACCGTAATTTGAACCGCGTTGCGTTCAGTTATAAATAGTTTGTTTTTAATATTCGTGATGATATTCGGCGAATACGAATATTCGGTAAATATCTACAGTTCGGCGAATACGAATATCCGTGTTCGTATTCGTTGCATCGCTAATGAGTTGTATACAACTCGTATACAACTCATCCTGAAGAGAACAATGTACTCAAAACGTGTAGATTTCTTATTAAATAAAGTGGGATAGACAACGTTATTTGACTTCAATTAATTAATTACGTCACCAGAAAGTGAAAAACTACCTTCAGAAGAGCTTTTCTTCGAAAAACGGATTTATAATATACTGAAGATTATAAATAGGCATCATATTCCTCACGTTTTCAAATTTCGACTCACGTTTAATTCTACGGCGATTCCCAGAGGCAGAGGAGATTGGAATATCTCTGTATTATCTGTGATACCCACTTTGAAAGGAAAGAATATTGAATTCTCACGGTGAGAAAATAGATTTTGAATTTTATTTTAGGGCACGTGACTGTGGAAAAATTTATATTACGAATCGATCATTAGGTAAGTTTTTAAATATTTAAAATCGGTTGTGGGTGTGATTCGTTGAAAAATCCAATTTAAATTAAAATGAACTAGCGCTGTATAACAGAAAAGTAAATTTGCTTCACTTTTGATAATTAATAATATATTTCCACTTATCTCATTCCTTACGTTCATTGCATTATAGGCATTATAAAGAAAATTGAAATAATAACGCCTATAAACCTGTTACTAGATGACTATAATACTAGCTGTAAAGCGAAAGAATAAATTGTTCGAAAAAAAATTCCGAAATTTATAAATTTTAGCATCTGCAGCACATTATTCAAAATTAACCGCCGACGGGAAATTTTGTACGGATGACGTAAATAATTGAGCGCGAATAATTTATTAATAAATATTCAAATAAGATTCAGTTGCGGTTGCCGTCCGGCGCCCTACGCCCTGCGCCACGGAACTTTGAATGTGGCAATACTAGAATGCGGCTGTGGTGCTTCCAGTTTTTAATTTAATTTAAAACTGACCAGATTAACCAGATAACGGAGGATGGTTCAGTTATGAGCCTCAACAATCGTCGAGCTTGCATGCCAAGATGTATGAATGTGGATGAGGCGAGAGCTGTGCGTCAGGACATCCTCTCTGCTGGTAGGCAGAGAGAATAGAATACCGTAGTGTAGGTTGAAATGGTGTGATGGTTAATTAACTGGTATGATTGTTTTAATATTTTTACTCAAATCGCATCATTCGCGTGATACAAATGTAGATTTATTATCGTTAACGACCCAATAAAAAACTTTCCGTAGTAATAGCACCTGGTCGTATAAAATCTTGCAAAATTTCGAGTTGTCAAGGCAATGATTATGATTTTTAAATTATAAAGTTTATAAAGACGCAAAAAAAAATTAAAAAGTACATCGCAATATTAAGTATCATGAGCAACCACAAGCTTGACTTCTTATGACAAAATTTAACAATTTTATCCAAAATTCCCAATTGACGAGCAAAATTTTGTCATCTATGTTCCGCAGTGGGAGAGTTCTCTTCAACTGTAAGGTGAAATTTACTTTACGATGCCATCTCATTGGACACAATCATTGGACACAATTCTCGGACGCCTGTGTTATGGTAAATTTGTAAGACTATTAATTCATATTATTATTATTTCTTAAACGTACCCCATAAAGCCTATTTACTGTTTGTTATGGGGGTTCCCTGATATTTCCCTTTCCCCTTCCGTCCTTACTTATTATAAGAGATTCTCCGAACAGAATAAATTACTGACCTTACGTAGCAGTACCTTAAATCTGTTTTTGATACATGTAAATCAGGCAAAAGGGTGAATTTAATTGGATGGATTTTTATTGAATCTACCAACATTATTTGAGATACTAGCACTGGGTGATATCTTGCACTATTTTGAGGCTATATTTATAATGCGTCAGCGAGAGGTGGATTTGTTTCATGAATTCATTATTCCATGTAATCACTGGTGAAATCGAATCTTCCTTTGTTATTTTAGACAGGTCAGCAAAACCACCATGAAAAATATTTATCTTATAGCAAAACGCAACCAGACAGTATCAAGCGCTGTGCTTGCATAGCTAGCTAGTGAGCACAGTTTTATGGTAATTTAGCTTTGGATTTTTATGTTCAGAGGTGGCTACAAAATGTGTACACTCTTTAATCTTATCTCTAGACTTTTCCGAAGTTCAACGATGTTAACGCTTCTGAAATATATCGTTACAACGATATATTTCAGAAGATGTCGTTACTCGCAAGAATGGTAGCATCGCCATTGACAGACAACAATCAAATAAATAATTTTAAATTTGAGAATGTCGCTGAAATACATCGGCAGTAAAGACAGGAGTTTACAAGAGAACTACGTACTCTGTGGAAAAGAGCAATTTTCAGCGCTTATTGAAGCAGTAGTTCCCTGTAATCAAAAGTGTCTGGACGCTCGTGGTAATCACTATGAGTACCTTTTGTAAATGTAGATGTTCCATACATCCCTTTTATCTGTATCATTTTAATATCACAACGTTCATATATTTTGTTTATGTGCGTACATATATGGGTAGGTATATGGTTTCCTTTAAGAATTTTAAATTATTTCGTCACTTCTCAAATCGCTCCCCAGCTAAAATTTTTTGTTGAATTTATGTTTTGTCATATACAATGTTTTGTTTATTATAATTGGGTAAATAAATAAGGATTTTCCTACCAGAATAATTATTGCATAAGTATTGTGACTGCTAGAACTGAGCTATGCGTTTTCGTTAGGAAAAATCGACAAACTTCCGAATTTCCCGGGACTTAGCTTGATCACTTGATAAGTGAGAAGAATCATCAATTGCTTTGAACTATTTTAATACATATTGTAAAACTTCATAAGAAAATATACGTAGAGTTCATCATAAGTTAAACGTAAAAGAGTGTAGCCGCATCATAGTACCCGAAAGGAGACATTTTAAACTGTAAGGATGTCTCTTTGTTTTAACAATTTTTTAATGGTTCTATGCACTGCATGCTCATAAATAAATATAATAAATATTATTGTAGCTCATCAGCTAGTAACGCAATAAGAGCCAGAAGAGATCCTCGGGAGGCTATCTGACAAAATATAAAGATTATTTTCTAAAATGACAGGAGACTTTTTACTGTCATTCTGGGTCGAGAGAAGTGGAAGCAAGACCTCGTTAGATAATCATCAAGTTTGGACATTTACTAATCAAGTAGGGTGATAGTGAGAAAATAAATTGGATTCAAAAGGGAGCCCCAAGTCGTAAAGTGATGGGCCACCCTTAAGGCCTAGCAGTAATGACGACCTCAACTAATGTGTTATGTCAGCATTACTCGAATGATATTTTCGTGGTCTGTTTTTTCTCTTTACAAAAACATCCTGGAACGATAAATTTATCTGCTTACATCGTAATCAATGTCACGAATAGTGTCATAATCGAGTACGAAGTGAAAATTTTACAGATAGAGAAAAAAAATAATTGTTAACGCAGGTGTCTTACAAAACGTGAAATATTAATAGAAAAAAATCGTCTACGTAAAATCATCTATACTAGTTTCAACATTGGGTCTTTATGAAAATAAATATTTTATGGAAAATTATTGTTTTGGAAAAAAATGCAAAATTCAGCATATATTTAGATGCTTTCAAAAATAATTTTTAATCCTACAATTTTTTTAAATAATTATTTCCATATCATCATACTGTTCTTAAATGTTTTTAATCGCCACTAAATGATGATATATAAATTTATGGGCCCAGGTCAATATAATCATTCTTCTAGTGTCAGAAATTTATAATTTATTTTCAGCAACCATTTCCTTTTTGAAACAAAATACCTCATTATTTAGAAGAACTGAAGCTTCCGCAGAATTTTGTCCAGTGGAGACTATATGAAGATCACTTTAGCTGCTCGTGCAGTCCAGGAGGCAGAAAAATTAAAAATTCTCATAAAACTATTTCCAGACGAAATAAGACACAAAGAGCACAGAAGAAAGTGTGTGCTGATCCGAATCTTATAACAATGCCTACAGATCTTCAGGGAGAGTATACTAAATTTTTCTATTTCCTATGTGAATAGATCAACCGAGCAAGGAAAAATGACTGTATGGTTAAGACCGCACAGCAAACATTTAAAAAAATGTTTCACATTGGACGACAAAGTAAATTTTTTTACCCCCTGTCTGCCATAAATCGATGAAGCTATGAACAAGGAAAGGGAAGGATTTGCTTACCTGAGGGAAAAATTCCGCTTTATCAGCGATGCAAAGAAAACTCAGAAAATTTTCGTTTGCTTAAATCACACATACTATTGAAAGAATACCTACAAACCACAGAAAATTTATAAAAAATGGTTTAATTATTTTCTTCGTATATTTTATATCACTTTTTTTCATTATTTTTACAAAAAATAATAATGATTACATTTTGTTTGTTTTATATTTAATTCGTTATTTTAATTTATCATATAACAAAATATCTATCTTACTAGATGAACAACTATCTCAAGGCATAGTGCGTGAATACTCATATGAATAGGTACATGTATTTACAAATATATTCATTTTATATTTCAAACTACCAATAGAGACAAAGTATTAGTAATTATATAAGAAGACTGAACAATATTTTCAGATTCCATAATGCGTTTATTTTTACGTCATTATGTTATAAACTGTTGTCTTGAAACCGATGTATATTTTACCTGAGAATTTTTATTTTATTTTATTTCTCACAACGTTTTTCTTCCAGCTCTTTATTTTCTTTGTAATGTTTTTGTAGGAATAAATTTATAACGTTGACTTTATTTTACTGAATTTAGCGTTGTACACTTCTCTAGATTAAAGTGTATATGACTTTAAATAACATTTGAGGAGGTACACAGTTCATACATCGCAACATATCAAATGACTTTGATGTATTTTATTTCATATAATTTATATTATGTAGGTAGACAGTAGTAATTTTATGCGTTGTTGTTGAAATAAGCTATTTTCGTGAACCGAAGGAAGACATCTGCTCCTCGAAAAAGAAACGCAATTTTCACGAAACACGTTTTGAAGATTTACGAGTAAGACTATATTAAGTTACGTACCTACAATTGTAGTTGATAAATGAACTCAGCACCGAGCTGTAAAGTACACAAACATTGAGCCCCTATAAGTTTCTATTTTTAAAAAGGCATTGTTTCCAGTAGTGTGCAGAGTCAGTACTTTGATATAAGCTAAACTTAACTATAATTTATATAAAATCGTTACATTCCTGTCATAATTATTATATTATTCAGCTTTTAATATTTCAAAGAATTCTGTCAGATAAATATTGACTTTTCACAATCAATTATCTTTATTTTGAATGTTTGTAACTTGCTGGAATCACAATATAACAAATAAAAGGGACCCACCACATACCTAGGGCCGTTTTATAGGCTTTTTACATTGTCAATTATTTTTTTGAGCTTTTTTATTCATGTAGACCTCGCCAGAACTAAAGAGAACTCTTGTGTCTGACGAGGAAGCGTCAATTCTTATACTTTAAATAATATTAGCGTATTAATTATTTAATTCCAGCATTTCATTTTTCAGTTTTATTATGTGATATTTGTTTCATTTTCAATTTCAAATTCATTTATTTATTTCTTATTAAATATATATATATGTTTAAATAGAAGGTTTCGCGAAGAGGTATATGCATTATGAAAAGGTTATTTTTATCAGTGTAACCGAAATATAGCGCAAAAATAAGATATTTTTACAAATCCGCGAAGTTCCCGAAAAATAACCTTTTCATAATATATATATGAAATTCAGAGATATAAGAAATACGATATACCTACATATAATGCAGAAAAACAAAAGAGAGAATACAAGGTGAAATTAAATAAAAAAATGTATATGATATGTGTATAAAAGCAAAGGCAATAATATCCAAAAAAAAAACACCGAGGATAACTATTTTAAAATGTACTCAATTCTAGATTTTATGTATCTATTCCTTCCAAAATCGTATTTTTAAAATTCTCGAGAATATTTAAAAATACGAGCTTTTTTATTTTTATATATTGTGCCAATAATTGTAGAATACTCTGCATAAATTTTAAAAAAAGTATATATAGTAATTGTAAAAAATTATTATATTTTACTGGTACCTCCTCATTACTCACTCTATGAATTTTCTGCTTTTTATTCTTCATTCTTGCTTACAATTTAAGAGAGGTAGAGGAATTCAATACTTATTTTTATATTTTACAATTAAATAATTTAACCAAGAATTATTTATCTAACGTAGAGGAAAAAATCTTGAATTAGGTCATATTTTCTCGATACATAATGAACAATCATTCAAATAAAAGTCTTGGAAAGGAATAAATTTTTGGAACAACTTAAAATAGGACTGGTTCAACTGATTAATTTGGCTATTTATGTCTCCTTTCTTATTCAGTAATTTGTTTACGTCTGACGTAGAGACATAGAGATTAGAGATTAGGCAACCTGGATGGGTCGTATTAATCTTTATTTACTTGTTAATCGTTTTTGTTATGTGCATGATTTTAAATTTATGAGTGTTGTGCGCGGCCTGTCTTTAGCTTCTTCAACAAAGTGAAGCCATTTCAGAGAAAATTTTCTGCGTCTCACACATTTCTTTTATATAGAAGATTCTTTCACTCCTGAAAATGCTACTAATCGTACATTTTATTTAAAATATTTTTTAAAATTGTTATTTATTACTAAAATACAGGTTGTCTCAAAAATGTACACACCCTTTTGAAGGGTTGTGATTTCAACATTTATTATAAAAATACGTAAATAAAATTAAGCAACACAAAAATTGATACTTGTAAAGTAGGAGTAGCTTGTTGGTCTTGTGGTTAGGATACTCGCCTCGTGATCCAAAGGTCGCGGGTTCGAACCTCACTCCAGACTAGCAAGTTAGTCCTATTTTCATAGCACAAGCGCTTAGCTTAGTTTGAAAATAGTAAGAATATTGATGTGACACGTATTCCGTGTTCGCAACTCTATTTTTTTTTTTAAAAAAAAATTAAAAAAAAATAAAAATAAAATGAGTGATATAAATCAATATCGCGAATAATTTTTCATCTCATTTGAGCCCATTCACCTTAATAGTTGCCTTTAATTCACTATAAACGGTTTCTTTGACATGTCTCCATAAATAAAAGTCACTTTTTGCAAACATTGAAGATCGTGGGAGGCATTTTTGTAATATTTTTGCACAATCCATCTTTTTGGCAGAGTTTCATCGATTTTAGCTTTCACGTTAGCCCGATAGCACAATGTTGGAACTAAAACACGTTCTGACCACCTATGAGCTTGCCTCAACGAAATTTTTTGAATCACATCTCACAAGCCAATTAATAATCATATTTTTTTCTGAAACAGATATATTTTCGGCAGCTTTTCTTCTCTTGGGATGCTTTTCGAAGTATCTCAGATGTATCTCTCAGAATGCTCCCTCGAGATAGCATTAACATTTCTGTCTGCGTCAAATATAGATACATACAGGTATACAACTAGTTATAGTTCGAAACTTCTATTTGATGTACAAAAATTATCTTAAAACTTATTACCTACTTTCAGTGAAACTTTAGGACATTTTTATTTTCAGAAAATTTTCGTCTCGTTTCATCAATTATTTCGCTATAGACACTTTTTTATACTAATATCTGTATTAAAGTTAACGTGTACTTAAACATTCTATCTTTTTTAAACTTAGACAACATGTTCTTCGTATTAAACATATAAAAGTTAATATGTTTTTACATCAAAATAAATTGTTAAATCGAAAAGAGCATATTTTTTCTTTTGATCTTCTTTCACGACTTGAAACCGGCAATTGATATCTATTTATTAATAGTATTTTGATAAACATTGATGAATAATACAGTGTAAATTACATCACGCTGGTTTTTCGGCAGGGTAGGCAGAGAAGAGGGAGTACCATACTCTTTTGCCTTTTACACAACTTTTACCTCACCCACATTCATACAATTTTTAATCTTTCTTTCCATTTTTTGCTCATTTAATCGCTCAACATGCGCAATCCATCTGAGCGACTATTTTTAAATACTGTTCGGTAAGTTAAGATCAATATTGCATTATTTTCTAATTTGTCCAATATTTACTCCGATATAAATGGATTTTTCACACGCACGTCTAAGTGATTTCTATTTCACCACATTTTGTTTACTTTCCTTCTTCTAATGACAGCTCTAGGTAAACACCAGTGTTATTATTATTCAAAGTAGCTTTACTTAAACGCGAAGTCTAAATGGGCCCTATTGATCGCCTCGCCACCCAGGGTGATTTATAAGAGCGACTGAATTTTGGAATCCCTTGATCTTTAATACAGCGTAAAAAAGCCAAACGAGCTGTGAATACTAGCGCGCAGTTTGCTGGAACGACTTAACCACGTTCTCAAATACCAAATATTTACTTTGTTTCGTCTAGTAAAATCTGATGAGGACCATAAAAATGGAACAAATTTATAAAAAACACACAGCGGCCAAACGTTAGGTTGTTATATATGTAAATTTAAAGGTTTTCGATCTCCTGGTTACGTGTAAAACGCCCATTTCGACAAACAAACAAATACACCTACATTACGTTTTATTATACAAATAAACTTTTATTTTCATATAATAGTGATGCATTGGATAACGTTTTATTCTGAAATTCAATATTATTATACTTTGGTCAAATTTTCTTTAAAAGAAGAACTTATTACTTTGTAGCACAAACCAAATTTGTGAAAATTCTTTCTATGTTAATAAATTATTTATTTTTTTAATTTAAAACCTCTATATGGAATAATCAGCATGTTTCGGGGTAAAATAGTCCCATTTTCAGGGTACAATGTGGAATAAACATTAAAATTAATTATATATATATATATGTGAATATGTTTAAAATGTTAATCTTCTATGAAACGTAAGCTAAAACTTGCTGATATATCGACCACCGATTTTTAGTTAAATAATTCATGCGCTACTCGCTAATATCAACCTCAGTTGCGCAAGAAGTTCTCAACACTATATATTATTATATATATTTATATATATATTATATATATAATATAAATATCCATATATCTATATATAAATATATAGATTATAGAGATATATAATATTAATATATATTATATATATATATAATATTAAAATAAAATTTAAAAAAACAAAAAAGAGAGTAGCTCGTTGGTCTTGTGGTTAGGTCTCTCACTTCGTGATCCAAAGTTCGCGGGTTTGAACCTCACTCCATACTAGCAAGTTGTCCATACCAGCATATTTATGTGACACGTATTCCATGTTCGCATCTCTATTTAAAATAAAATTAAAAGATTGGAAATATATAGGCATTAAGGCTGGACATTCACTTTACAATTTTTAAATTGATGCGAATTAACAAGGTTTGGATTTATCGTAAAGAATTACGTGAAAAAACAAAAAATTGTAACGTGAATTTTTATATTTGATGTAATTTTTCATGTTTTATTTTCACATTTATAAAGATAAATAAATAAAACATGATTTTGTTTTAATTACATTCAATAATGACATTTTTTATTTACGTATTTTGTTTTTAGATTTTTTTGCTTTGTATTTTCACCGCTGTTCAATTTTTAATATTAAATCTATTGTTGATGAAATATTAATCAACAATTTTTCTTACAATATTGTTCTTTAATTGTAAAAATTAGGTCGCACTCGCACATTTAGTGAAAAATTTGACTTAGACAAATGCGCGATGTGCAATGACACGAAATCGGATCGAGTACACTTTTAATCACGAAAAAAAAACGCTCATGTTATATTAAAAACAGTGACATAACCGACCAATTCATATTAAAATAGCCAAAAACCTTATGACATGCGATAAAATAAATTGCGTTTGTCAGTATTGTATTACTTCATATAATAGTCAAAATTTGCATAAAAATACGTTTTACAGTGATTTTTCATCAAAAAAATAAACGGCTCTCGCTGCGGCCCATGGTACTCTAATTTTAAAAATATGTTGACATATTTCTTACTTTTATTTTTAAATAGTAATTAACGTGTTTTTAATGAAAAAACTAACTTTTAAAAAGTTCTATCACTATTTAACTCAAGCGCGCGATTAAAAACATGTATTGTTATAAATTATCTCTTTAAATGATTACAAAGCGTTTTAAATTCATCAAAAAACGTAAAATTTCTTGCAAATTAAAAAATCCGCTAACTCAATTCAATTTTGATAATTTATTAATCAATTTAGTACACTTTTATCACCATAACTAGCTGTAACCCGTAAAAAATGACGGAAGCAATGTTCTGTCATTTTTTATGAAGCCCTAATATCTATCTTAATAAAAATGTAAATATTCGTTTGTACAAAATCGATAATCTCTGAAAGTTCTTCACCGTTTGCTTTGAAATTTTGGCACAACGTTCCGTTCGATTACGAGTATATTTTTGTATACCTAATTTGATTTCATAAATGTAAATTTTCGACTGTCCAAAATCATAAATCTTATAAAGTTCTTTTTGACGCAACATTGCATTCGAATTCGCACAAATTATTTTAAAAAAAGAGCGCAGGTACCTACCCTTTCAATATTGATAAATATTTAGATATAACATTTTTTAAATACAAATTTTTTGATAACATTCGGTCGTTTTTGCTTAAATAAAACGTTTGAACCGATGAGAAAGTGCAGCCAATCGTATCGCGACATACTTATAAAACTCAATGTCTATCTGTCTGTTCTCTATAAAAATCTCCACCGTTTGTTTGATTAGACTCAAATTTTGCATACTTGTGCTTTAGGATATTTCCCCCTCCCATTTTATCCCTTCCCCTACCACTGATATATTTTCAATGCAAATTGATCGGACTCAAAATTAGGATCCGGCGGGTAACATAGGTGACATTTCTCTCCACCATTTTCACCTCTTCCCCTCCCCCCGATACATTCACAATGAAAATCTGTACCATTCGACTGATCGGACTCAAAATGTAGAAAATTATTCTTAAGGACTCAGCGGGTAACACAGGTGACATTCTCCCCCACCACTTTTACCCATTCACCTCCCCCTGATTTATTTTCAATGCAAATTTGTACCGTTCTACCGATCAGACTCAAAATTTGGAAACTTATTTTTTAGGACCCGGCGTGTAACAAAAGCGACATGAATAACATCAGGAGGCGTAACAGTCTGGTAAACTATTAGGACATTTTAAAATATCTTACTAGTGACCCAGACAATACCCAAATTTTGTTTATTCCTTAAAAGTTAAAATATCTTCATTATAAATATTTTGATGTATTATCTTATGTCAGGCACTTGAAAATCTCTACCAAGGTCTTCGGAGTTATATGTAAGTGTTTCTTGTTTCTTACACTATAACCCATTTCTCAGACTTTATTGAGGGGTCTAATATAGTTACAGCCGCACCACCTCATGCACACATGGCGTAGCTGATGATACTTTGACGGAGTGCATAATATACCATTTTTGGAAGACTCAGATTCATGAAGCTGCGTGGAGTTTTCAATGTATGTATCGGTTTTCTCACTTTGGAGCTTGAACATTCGATGTGCGGAGCCCGACAGGTTTTCATCGATTGTCAGCCCAAGATATCTTGCTTCTATCTTTTTATCAATTGTGTCACGGTTGCATGTAAGATGTATGCTTGAAATACATGGTGTTTTGTGATGTTGTTTGGGATGGAAAGACTTTCTGTTTTTTCCGAAAAGGCCAAGTACTTTTTTTATCAAGTTTAATTATCTTTTTTTTATTCCTTATGTACAATTTTTTAAAGTATATTCCTAATATATTGTCTTTTCTAACGTTTTAACTTAAAAAAACTGTACAGGTAGTTGCTTCAGAACAGACCTTGTCTAGTGAAGCAACTACCTTCATTTATATGTATAAATTCATACGAAATAAATAAATATAAGTAAATAAATATATGAGTTACGTGAGTATTCAATCTGATAGCATATTCAACGTAAATTAAAAAATTTCGGAGATGTCTGTCTAATGAACCGGACAATCGACATACCCAAATAGTATAACGCATTATTTACTCACAGCAAGGAAGGAGATATTGATGCCTAACGTGATGATTTAGAATACAGTAA
This sequence comes from Agrypnia vestita, assembly GCA_016648135.1. Classification (NCBI taxonomy): domain Eukaryota; kingdom Metazoa; phylum Arthropoda; class Insecta; order Trichoptera; family Phryganeidae; genus Agrypnia; species Agrypnia vestita. Next base: position 57,455 of record JADDOH010024686.1, on the reverse strand, counting down.
GAGAAACAAAAAAAAAAAAATTACAGTAGCTCTTTTTAACATGCACAACTAATTTAAAAATAAATCGGTAAAACTTTATTTAAGATAGATAGGCATACTGCGGTCTAGTGATAAAATGGATAACAGACCCAAAGTCTTGTGTTCTACTTTGTGGCTGTGTGATGACCCTGCTAGATAGAGTGGGTCCTCCTAACGTATTAAAGATGAATTCTGTATTAATAATTTATTTAAAATGTCGATGCTTACTCGTCGCGAGTTGAAATTTAATTTTATCTATTATGTATAATTGATTTTACAACTCCAGGTCGCGGCTACCAACTGTGATGACCCAGCTAGATAGGGGGTCTTAGTCAAAGGACGGTGTTTTCTAGAGATGTTTTACATGTTATGAAAAATATTATACAGACGTAAAATAGTTGACGCGAGTTTAATTTTTTTATAATATATTTCATTTCGATCTCCTGGTCGCGGCTAACAATGTGATGTGTCCGGGTGACCCGTCAAAAATACGTCGTGGTAAATAATATTAAATAATATAAATTTCATTGCAATGAATAAAGTCATTTGCTGTATGATGTTAGCGAAATAGTTGTATGGCGCGGGAGATGACGACTGAAGCCGGCAATTACGCTGTAACGATTTAATGTACGCGGAATAAAATATTATATTCTATGGAATATTATTAATAATGCATCATATACAATATTAATGCTCTGCCAGTGCTAACTATACATTTAACTAAAATATATATTATTAACTGACAATAATTATTCTGTGAAAATTGCGCTTTTGAATGCAATATTAACTAAAAATACTAACCAACATCTTGGGTTCGCATACGAAACTGATAATACCTAATGCCCTTTGCATTTACTAAATGTATAACCTAAATAACCACAGCTATACAACCCTCTCTGTCAGGGACGAAACATAAAACACAGTTATACTTTTAAAAGTGCTACCTCTTACGCGACAAAAATACCTATTACAGTAGGGCTATGAATATGAACTATTTCCGCCTCATAATGGAGCTTGGTACCAATACTAAAACCTTTACTAGAAATAATAAATGCGAATAAATCTCGATAAATATAATATATGCTATTCGTAATACGTCATTGAATTGGCACATGATTCGTCTAATGGATGAAGGACCCCGTTGTGTATCGTAATAACTTCAAATTCTTTTATAGGAGCAGTGTGGAAACAATTGCATAATATTACGTAATAAAAACATCTAACGAACCTAATAATCTATACATTTATGTTACAATAAAATACGTTCACCAGAAGAATTCGTGTATTAGAAATAAAACATTTCCATTTGGAGACAAACCAGTAAAATTGTTCGAACGGCGCAAAGGGAAAAATTCACACATATTAAATAACACTGAAATTAATAATTATAAACACTTTGTATTAGCAAATTCTTACCTTGAATGGTTTCGCCCTGTTCAACCTGTTCATAATAATTCCGTGGGAAAATAATACATATATTTGCTATCTACGAAATACGACATTTTTGAAGCGAAACTTCTTTATAAATAAGTAGATAAGGTCTCGGGGATGGTTTGTTCGAAAGGATTCTACAACAGCCCGTGAGTTTATATGAAATAATAGTTTCTTTGAATGCTAAATTTTTGTTTATTAAACCCTCAGCATCTCTGCCGAGGGGGATTAAGGCTCCGCGCCCGCCTAAACCCGGTGACCAGCTTCCTAAGTGACTAAATGGCCCCCCTTGTTCTTCCGGAACTTACTGCATCCCGAGACTCTATCTCTTCTTTACGAGATGTGATCCTGTGACGCCTCTCCTTTAGGCTTATAATTGAGATGTACGTACTCTTTTGGTACGAGTTTCTGATGATGGGTGTTGTCTTGAGACGCCTTTCTTTTAGGCCGATGTTTGAAGGATCATGTACTCTTTTGGTACGATTTGATGACGACATTAGCCTCCTTTGCGGGCATAGTCAGCGATGTTACAAATTATTGTGCAATCTCATTATGCCTTTTCAGAGCGGTGTCCCACGATTCTGCATCTTGCAACATTTACTTTGGTCAAATGTTAGAGTGTTAGTAACATATTTATAATATCCCAGCTACTCTATATGAGAGAATGATTTTTATACTGCATCTAGTTCTGTCTTTTTTACAGAGGATGAAATAGAAGTTAACGTTTTCTATTGAGATTTCATAGCATTCAGGCATGAAAATCCTTCCAAAGTCAGAGAATTCACGACGTTGGTTCACGCTGTTTTTGAGCAGGATGAGGCGCGAAGGTCGAGTCTAGTGGCCACTCCGATCAACAAGGGAGGTCCCGCTTTTAAGAGTAACTCACAGGGGCTTGCGCGGATTCCAGGCTTATGACACGAGCGTCATCCACAACCTCACCTAGCTCAACGTTCATAAACCAGAAAACTCCAATTTCAGTTAGATCTCCCCATTCTGTCCTTTACTCGTCGTTCTGTAGCTACTTGTTAAGCCGGATATACCGAAGTACACAATTCATAAAAAGTTAGCTGAAGACTGGATTGCGCAATACTTATGCAATACAATTATTATAAGGCTACTAAGCGTTTCTTATAGAATAACGTGTATTCAATTGTTAGTTCAAATAGTATGAAAATCCCCAGACTTTAAAATATGTTCGTTTGGGAGATATTCCCGTACGAATTGAACCAATATCACACAAGAAATCGTGATATTATTTATACATGATTGCTCCGATCTTAAATCTTTCCAAAATAAATACATTTTGAGTGAAATAATTAGTGAATCATAGTGAAAATAATTAATCGTAATAGATAATATAAATGTGATCCTTAGCTGTTACACTTCGTGGTGGAATCCTCCTCTCTGGTGCTGCGGAATGGTGGGTCCTCCGTACGTCGCCGCTTCAAGACTCGCTCTCTCTCAGGCTGTAGTAGAACGGGCAGCTCCTTTGCTTGCAACTGATGTCCTCGAACTCGGGCAGCGCTTCCGCTCGCAAGTAGTGGTCTCGAAATGATGGGGGCAGAGTATATGGTGTCCGCTCCTTTTATAGTAACGATTGCACCATACCTCCGAAATCCACGCTAGTGCAGTGAATCATCCTATGCGAGATGACCTCACCGTCGGCGCCTGCCATTGGCCGGATCCAGTCATCAGGATGGTCGCCACTGGCTCAACCCGTTGAAGGCAAAGCGCGCCTGTAATTGGTCCGTTTCGTCAAAATAATAGTAAAGCACCCGCTACACGCGAGACTTGCCGTTCCGATTCATAAATAATAAAGGCTCGTTCGCACCTACTCACAAGGTCGAGTCTATTAGGATTGGCAAACAATATTAATTTAACACAGAATTATATCTATGGTATAATAAAGATCTAAGAAATATTACTTGTATAGCTGAATATTCAATATTTCGTCGGCCTCTTGTCATACATAGAATCCTGAGAAGAAATATATCAAACTTTTACTTTTAAATGATTCAAAACAGAAGAAATAAATTTTTGATGTCCATACTTGGCTTTTTTGAATATTATTTTTTTAAGATTTCCTAAATTTATTAAATCTATCTCTATGTCGACCATCACAGCTGCACCTTTACCACTTTTTAAAGTTCTCATGTTTCTTATAAACTCGTATGTATAGGGATGTAAATGGCTTAATTAAGAACTCTGGTTCATGGATTTCAATAACTACTTTTTATTCATTCAATTTATAAACATAGGTATAATAAAAATGTACCTAAGACATGGATATTTAAAAAAACATGTGTCATTAATATTTTTACAATGATTTTATGAGAAGAATATCTTATCGATAGACCAACTAAATAAAGTTTTATTAAGAATTATATTTACACATTTACATCGGGCTTATGTGAAAAAAATAACATTTTCGTAAACAAAGTGACTTCATGATAGCTTGAGATTTCTCAGAGGTTTCTGCAAGTATGCAAGTATGGGAGCAAAAATTATAAAAATATTAATAACTTTGAAGTTTCATTTATTATGGAATAATTAATTGGGCTCCATCTTGAAAACTAATTTAGAAAAAAAAAATTAATTGATTCAGTTATACAATAAATATTTCATAAATATTTAATACAACACCCTGACAATGGAAAGGATTTTTCTGAAACATGTTGGTGTAATTAATCAAATAAAAGAAGTAGATATATACAAATAAGGCTTGATTTTACTATGCCTGTCTCACTAGAGAGCTCTGTGTTGAGACAGGCAAATATTTTCAATAGTCATTCATTATTTACCAGGTGCTTAAAAATAATTAGAAAGGTATATTTATGGTAGACAGAAAGGTATATACAATATTAGTAATAATAAACATAAATCTTTCATGAAACTACCAATCTGTTACATACTTACTTACTATTACGCCGTTTACCCCTGAGGGTAAGCAGAGAGTGCAGAGCGCCACACTCTTCTCTCCTGACACACAACTCTCGCCTCATCCACATTCATACATCTTCGCATGCAGGCTCGACGGTTATTGAGGCTTCTAACGGGACCATCTTCCAGTATAAGTTAATCTGGTCATGCTTCCGCGGTCACCCTCTCTTCCTGGCATCGTCAAAACTTGCGATTTATATCTTTCTTAGCATTCTTTCTTCATTCATTCGCTCAACGCGCTTAAACCACACGAGCGACCTTTTATTAATTCTATTAATTATGATAAAATCAGCTTTACATTCATTCCTAATATCTTCATTCTTTACTCTATTTGTATTCAAATGCATTACGTGTACACTTTGCGTTAAATATCGGAAATGTTTAAATTGAGTTTTTTTTTTTAAATCTAAAATAAGTATTTATATAAACATTTGTTTGCAATATAGCGATAGTTATCACTTGGCGTAATAATAAACAGCGTAAAAACAGTGAAGCCATGGTTCTATAATGATGGAAATATGATATAATATCCTTCGTGCGAGAGGCAGATAGTGAAAATATTTTGTGTGGATGCCTCCTCTTCCCATTTGCATTTACACGAGGGTCAGTAGCACGATGAGCAAGGCCACATTAAAAAAATGCCAAACATGAGTGGTGAAAGTGTTAAGCCGATATGGGAGCTATTGCCTTGGGTGTTCGGTGGGTCCCTCTTCTCTATCCTTCTTACGAGTATTCCAAGGTATATACAAATCAAATGCTTACTCACGGCACTTAAAGAATGTGTTGTATACAGATACATGTCATTGTATAAGGCCCGGTTGTTTCAAGTTCGATCAAAGTAAGCGGTCGATCAAAGCATAGATTTTTACGAAAACGGATCGTCTGATTGGTGGAGAACTTAAAAATCTATGCTTTAAAAGAACGTTCACTTTAATCCAACTTGAAACAACCGGCCCTAAGTGAGCGATATCTATGCTAGAATTAAACAAAGTATTATGCGCTTCGATCGATCGAACTTAAAATTTGGAAACTTATTCTTTGAACCCGGCGGGTAGCATACGTGATATTTCTCCCCTCCTCTTTTACTCCTTCCCCTCCCCCTGATATATTTTCAATGCAAATCTGTACCGTTCGGCCGATTGAACTTAATATTCGGAAACTTATTCTTTGGGACCTGGCGGGCAACATACTTCATATTTACCCCCTCCTCTTTTACCCCTTCCCCTTTTCCTTATATATTCAATGCAAATATTCGACCGTTCGACCGATCGGACTCAAAATTAGAAAACATATTTCTTTGGACCCGGTAGGTAACATACGCGATATTTCCCCCTCCTCTTGATATATTTTCAATGTAAATCTGTACCGTTCGACCGATCAGACTCAAATATGGAAACTTATTCCTTAGGACCCAGCGGGTAACATAGGTGATATTTCTTTCCCCCCTTTTACCTTTCCCTCCCCTGATATATTTCCAATGCAAATTTGTACCGTTCGACTGATCGAACTTAATTTTTGGACCCGGCGGGTAATATACGTGATATTTCTCTCCTCCTCTTTTACCCCTGTTTTCATTGCAAATCTGTACCATTCGACCGATTGAAATTAAAATTTGGAAACTTATTCTTTGGGACCTGGCGGGCAACATACGTGATATTTACCCCCTCCTATTTTATCCCTTCCCCTCTTCCTTATGTATTCAATGCAATTCTGTACCGTTTGACCGATCGGACTCAAAATTAGGAAACATATTTGTTTGGACCCGGTGGGTAACATACGTGATATTTCTCCCTCCTCTTCTACCCCTTCCCCTCCCCTTGATATATTTTCAATGCAAATCTGTACTGTTCGACTGATCCAACTTAAAATTTGGAAACATATTCTTTGGGACCTGGCGGGTAACATAGTGATATTTACTCCCTCCTCTTTTACCCCTTCCCCTCTTTCTATAGGGATTCCTTATAAATTCAATGCAAATCTGTACCGTTCGGCCGATCAGACTCAAAATTTAGAATATTATTTTCAAATAACATAGTGATATTTCCTCCCTCCTCTTTTGCTCCTTCCTCTCCCCCTGATATATTTTCAATGTAAATCTGTACCGTTCAACCGATCGAATTCTAAATTGGCAAATTTATTCTTTAAGACTTGGTACCCCCACTCTCAGATACATTTTCTGCATAAATCTACACCTTTTGACCGATCTGACTCAAATTATGTATACTCATTCTTTAGGACCAGTTGGGTAATAAAGGTGACATTTTCTCCCTCACCATATACCCCCCCCCCCCTCCTCTGATATATTTTCTATGCAAATCTGTACCATTTGACCGATCTGATCCCAATTTTGTATACTTACTCTTTAGAACCAGTTGGGTAATATAGGCGACATTTCCCCTTCCCCTTCTAACCCATCCCCACCCCCAGTCATATTTACTGTACAAATCTACACCGTTTCACCAATTGGACTCAAATTTCGCATACATATTCCCGACGACGGAAAAAATAGGCCACATCTCTTCCCTAGACATCCTTACTATCCCAGCCTTGATTAAATGGAAACATTGTTTTAATTAGAGGCTTTTTTAAATAATGAAGTCTTTGTTTCCCCCACAAATTTATTTTTAACTTAATCTTTAACCCGTGCAACGCCGGATTCGAACAGCTTGTTTGATTTATTTTTAACGTTTTAGAATTGTAAATAATAATATAACAAGCAATTAAAAAATTAAGAAACGCTTTTAAAGGCTTCTTTAGGATTACAAAAAATCAGAAACTATCGGGTAGATAACGCAAGTCAATAAATGAAAATTTTTTCGACGTTGTTTTGTATTAAAAACAAATTTTATATCATTTGATAATTCTAAACTCGATGTCACATTTTTTTTTATATCCCTTTTTTTCTTTATTCTTTTTTTTTTATCACAGATTTTTTTTCTCTCTGTGATGTATCTGTGATATAAAAACACACTTTTATATCACACATTTTTATGAAAAATTGAAAAAAATATTTATCATATATAAAAACAAAATATTTTGATTTAAGACCTTTTTCATCGCTTACATTTATGTTTTATAAAAATTTATAATATTTATTTGTTGAAGATTTTTTAGAATGAAATCACCTTAGTTTTACAACGAAATTGCCTCAATTTTACGCTTCATTATTTTTCACGGCTGCTGAATATTTTTATCATCTCGATTCAGGCATCATATTAACATTCCATCTACACTGATGCTGTGATTCTATTTCTTTTATGTCCTGATGGAAACCTTCTTCCTGTTCTTCGCTTATATCTCCGATACTCTTAGGTAAATATTTCATACATTTGAGTGCAAAAGATAAAATTTTAGGCTCATATTATAGCACTGAGCTGTTCAATTCACCCAACATGTGTGTTACGATATTTTCATAATCTGGATCATAAGAAAATAACAAAAAAATGAATTTGTCAATAAAAATTGATGTGATGGGAAAAAAACTAAAAGCATATTCGTAATCAGTGCCCCAAATTAGTACTAACACTAGTGATAACATTGTACTCAAAATGGAAACAACGAAAACGACGTCAATTTACTAAAATATTAGCAATTTGTGACAAAAATATAACAAAAACAGACACTAATCTAACTAAATATTGTTTCTATGAATAGAAGTTAACTTGTCTAGAAATTTCAAAACACTTGTGAGTGTATTTTAATTTATTTATTTTCTCTATGTTAAGTGAATCGAAGACAAGTTAAGCTAAATAAATGTATGTAAAAATTAGTGAAAATTAGTGAAATATAAAAAAGGGACAATAATTAATATTATAAAAAGACATCATAGCCAGGCCCGAGAAATTGTTTTACGTGTACCAGGGGCGTGCAAAGAGTACAAGAAGCATACTTTTATTTAAACATATATTTGAAAAAAAAAATCAAATTAAATATTTATCTGGCAGAAAATTATGAAATATTAAAATCTGTTAATTATTGTGATAGGAATATTACGAGATATGTATATTTCTTATTTCGGTTTATTTTCAAAATATATCCTTAGAAAAAAGTCATGCTTCTTGTTCTCACTGCACGCCCCTGACGTGTATATGAAAAAGTAGGCAGATCAATACAGAAATGTGTTACTTCATCTGAATAACATAAGTAAGTGTGTTTCGTCATCGTCACAATCTTTATTATTATTGAGATATGATTAATATTGTTTCATTTTCTTTTCATAAAATAAGTATACATTATAGAAATCTTTATGCTATATAATAATAAAAAAATATATACTTGCGACAGATTCGTCAGTGGTTGACTGTACAGTGTCAAGAGTAAAAATCAACCTGTAGCTATTTGAGAAGATCTCATAATCTTATTCAATTATGATATAAGTCCTAAAGGTAAGTATGGGATTGACACAAATGTGGGATTTGATGCTCAATAGTAGAGCTCTGGTGCTCAGAGCAAGTTTACGATTCTACTACAATATTACCAAACCCCTGTGAAGAGATTCCAATACTCCACTTCCACGTCCACTTCTCAATTAACCCCACCACAGCTGTGGCCACGCCCCGTTCAAAAATTGATTTGTTTGTTAAAATAGATAATGGATAGTTTGTTTGCGTCCGTCTTGATGAAGATACGGTGGTATCGAAACCAGCAGACGTAGAGTTACTAGTTAAGTAATGAATACAAAGTGTTTAATTAACATTAATAATTATCTCCAACCACAAAGTTAACGCTATAAACATCGAAAAGATTTCAATATGTTTCCGTATATCGCGTAATGTTGGCACCAGATTATTGAACCATTTTCGAGCGGATGAAAAACATTTTAAAATTCGTCAGTTAAAAAAAATTAAATAATGGTGAAAAAATACATAGTTTACAAAGAATATTTTATAAAATAACAATCAAAAAAGTTTGATAATATTTGGGAAGGAAAACTGGTCTTCTGGGTGCGATATATATAAGAACTAAAATAAAAGCTTTTAAATGGAGAAAACGGATGTCGCTACGATTTCCGAACATAATTATCATTTATGAATACCTAGATAATGCTCCGACTTCAAACTTTAACCAGAGGAAATGAATATGCAATTACATTTCCTTACAACCTAGGACTTCCAACCTCATTTAAACCGAAAGGAATTATTGGTGCATTTATAAAAAAAAATCTTACTCGTTTAACAGGTTATTAATTATTACATGAAACATATCCTTAAATTATTAAATTTAACAAAACAATAGTATTACAATTTGATGGGCCCAAAAATATTACTATCGTATTTTAATTTTAAAAAAACTAGGTATCGTATTTTAAAAAAGAATTAACAAGTAATATTACATAACAGTCATACAATATTTATTTAGAGAAGATTCAATAACACTGAACATGCACTGTCAGTTAGCAGAGTCGAGTCAGCACAGCTACAAAACTCGAAAACTTGAGTAGTTTCCACCATTTCTGGAAGTACAGAAATGTTTTTCCATTATTTTGTAAGGTTCGGCTTGTTTGTTGGCTCTCGATTTATAAATAAATATTAGATTTTGCCGAAAGGGTATAGTAAAACCATAAAAAAAATATCACAATGGACATCAGCGAAACATCTGGGGTTAAAACTATCTTCTTCTTCAAATATAGCAAATTTATTTTGTGGTGACATAATTTATATAAATTAAAACTATCTGTCTTGTATTATTATATATGTGGGGGGTATAAAAGCAAGCAATATAGCATCGATGATTACTAATTTATAAAGTACTGAATCGGAGATCTTATTGGAAACAAAGCCTGTAGATTTATAGGAAACATGTTTTTGAAAGGAAAAGATACATAAAATCTAGAATTCAGTACATTTTAAATTAGTAGTCCACGGTGACTGCATTCAAAACATGTTTTTTATTTTTTTGGATATTGATGCTTATGCTTTCATAGCCCACAATGCACTTGTATGTACAAGAATATTTGTATGCAATATTTATTTAGAAAGTAAGGCGTTTTTGGAAGTCGTGTCTTATTCTTGTGTGGTTTGCTTTAATCAAAATAATTTTAATACATTGAAAGTTAATTTGTTTTTTGATATTCATTAAATATGTACGTACACAAGTATATGTATGTGTAACTGTTCATTAAACGCATATAGATATTGATTCAATAATTTTATTGTATAATGTAAGCATATTTGAATCACAAACGTGATTATTTATATTAAAAAATATACATCACGCCAAATAATTCGACGGTGTTCACCGGTTGCTCGTTTTTTTCGGAGAAAAGAACCGCAGAAAAATTAATTTTTCCCCGCTTAGTAGGAAGCTCTACTTACAACCTTCCAAAACCTTACAAAAGTCCTCACAGGCTGACGTTGACGGCCTTCATAGCCCAATGGGCATGACACTTTTTCAAACTGAGGTTTTCGGGTTTGATTCTCAGTGAAGTCATCTATGTGAATTGCTAAAGCCTGTTTTTTGTGATTTGTTTCGCTTCGGCGAATAGGCGTCTTGACCTGTTCAAACGTTAAAAACGTAGTATATTCGAAAATTTAATATTCTGCTTAATTGCGGAAACCGACAGGAAAAAAATAATGTCACTAATAAGGTACCTAACCATTGTGTGTGGATATGTCTATATATATATATATATATATATATATTTATATTTTTCATTTATTTATGGAAGTGAGTCCCGTAATATCTAATAAGAATAAGAAAATAAATAACACATATACTTTAATTGCAGTTTAGCAAAGAATACTTCCATTATTCGGAAATCGACTAGCGGGAAGACGTCAAAGCTTCGTTTGATATTCTCGTAACGATCGATTACTTCCCGAATAAAAATGGAATAATATAAATAAGTGAATTAATAATTCAAAGAGAAACGTGTAACTATCAAATATTGACGACTTATTAAGTAGCTGGGATAGTGAAATTGGTAACACGCTGTCCGCGTAAGACAGAGGTCCGTGGTTCGAATCCAGATTCCAGCATTTCATTTTTCAGTTTTATTATTTGATATTTGTTTCATTTTCAATTTCAATTTCATTTATATATTTCATATTATATATATATATATATATATACAGACCAAGTCATAACAGTCATCAGAAAAATATTTTTAAAAATCTACACCCTGTGACGGTCTTTTCACTCCTGTTGCTACAAATCTTTATTTTTCTTCATTTTTTTTATTATTACGTAATCCATGCTTCTGCAAACTTTTGTCCAAAATTCAAAACCAACTAATCCAGCTTGCAAGAAAATGTCACTTTTTGACCAAACCGAGTATTCAAAATCAATACTTTACCAATACAACACCCAGTTTTAACTGACTGTTTTTTTAATTTTTTTAAAATATTTTTCTGATAACTATTATGACTATTATCACACAATTTCGGCTTTACGTCGAGATATGGGACACCCTATATATGTCGATTTAATATGACGCCTTTCACCAATGTTGTTTATTATTTGTTAAATAATTAATTCAAGCTCTGAACAAAGGTTCGAAGAATAATAAAGTGGTTTTATTAATAAATAAATTTGTTTTTACAATTGTTATGTTTTAAGTTTAGACAGATCACGTCGAATAGAGTACATTTTTAATAACTTTATTTGAATTGAAAACTGATCCATATAGTACTTTTTAAAATTTTACTGCGTTACCACATTTATAATAGATATACTTAAATTACACGCAAAAATATTAGATTTTTTAAAGTTAATTTTTTTTTATCATATTTTATTGTACATGTATTGTATTAAAACTTATTTATAAAATATAAAAAAATGTACATGTATCTGGAATTTTTGCTACAATAGATATAAGTAAATGTAGCTACAACATGTTTTAATTCACTGAAGTCAAGGATTGCCTGAAAGTTTAACTTAAAAGTGTACACGTTCACTTACATATTTATTATTTGAGTATTATTGCATTTTGTTCATTGGAATTATTAGACCGCCACGTCCTCTATTATGGTATCAGTAGTAGTCTCTTCACGGGGAAACACGTATAACTCGGTAACAAACTTTTCCGCGCCGCCAATCGCGCACTTGTTCAAAATGCGGGAGCGCGATTCGCCGTCATCCCTCGAGCGCGCGGCGCCATTGGTCGACTCTGAACCCTTTCTCGCGAACGGGGTCTCGCAGGGGGCGCGGCCGGGGTTGAGCGTGAAGGTGATGTTGTTTCTGGAGCTCCTCGGCTTGCTGATGGTGTCGAAGGCATCCCCCTGGAAGCTGCCCCTCTGCGGCTCGCAGGTGGTGCTGCGGGAGATGGCGGAGCCGCCCCCGGCCCGGGTGGAGCGCCGCCAGGTGTAGGTAGACCGCACCGAGGAGTGCCGGGTGTGGGGGAACGACGTGTTCTTATCCTGGGGACAAAATAAATTCATCATAATTTCCGCCCAAATATGTGTCCCCTATTAAGCGGGAATTACTCCCACCCAACTACCTAGCAGTGAGCGTCAAGGTAGACAGCGCGAGTATGTAAACAGGTCACTCGCGCTTAACACTATTGTGCCATTGCCGCTGACTGGCGCTCCTTTCGTTGCCGGCTTTTTGTGCGGAAGCTAAAATACCGGCAGTGCGAGCGCGAGTGACTGCTTACATTCTACTCTCTCGCTCAGCTGCCGCCGAGCGCGCGAGGGAACGGGACCTGCGTCTTTTATCTTTCATGTGTGTGTCTACTTTGTTTAATTGACTGGCAATATATTCAATATTACTTCTTTTTAAAACACTCGCATCGTTACTTAAACGGGAGGCAGAGCGCTGAAGCTGCAACTAATTATACGCCCTCCATTGCCCGAGGTCAAATAAGAAGTATAAAGCGGCAAGCTCACTACCTTCGACAAGTATTTGGGGGTATTTACACATAATGCCCGCTTTATAATGTTGCTTCATTGCAGATCATCAACATTATTCATGCGTTTTTTCGGAGAGTTTCTCCTCTAAAATTTTGGATAAATGCATTTTAAAAGTATGTAAAATATTATAAAGTAATATGAAATTAAAAAATTTAAAATATCAGCTAAACAATATTAAAATTCAGAAAATGTGCTTTGACAACTAATAATAAACTATTAAATATTTATTTTAAGAAAAATCTTTATTTTAGATTCTGGACCACGTATTCAATTTAGGGTGAAATGAAAATCGCACATTTTTTTACATAAGTTGTGCGCACTTAAGGGTTGAGAATACTTGGGGACAAGTGAATTGCATTTATGGGAAGAAAAGAGTGATATTAATCATTGTCAAAAGCACAAACAATATTATTTTCTTTTTATTCACATTTACACATTTATACATTCATTTACATCAGAATTTCTATCAGAAAATAACAAACCTTTCGTTGAAAGAAAATTCATATAGAAGTAGAGAAATTAAATTGGTTAATTACGGTCTAGAAGCGACAAGAATCATAAACAAAAAGGAAAGAGATGAAATGTTTGGGAAATTTCGTAAACAAAACAAATCAAAAAGAAAAATTCCCTTTAATATAGAACATTAAGAGTACCGACCATAAAATTCTAGCAGTGCTGCCAATAAAAATTAACTAATTCTCGAAAAAATATATCGGTTTGCCACAATATTTAAAATGAGTCTATAGAATCAATTTTCAATCACACAAATTAATCAAAGTACTGCGAAGCTTGTATTAATAGATTATCGAAAATATTATTAATATAATTAATAAAAATGAACTATGTTTTCACCACTTATGTGTTGAAAAATATCAATATTTCAATACATAAGTGGTGAAAACAAAGTTCATTTTTATAAATTATATCAATATTTCACCACAAAATCATTTTGCTCTTTTTAAAGAAAAAAATATTATTGATAGAAGATTCGTTACACGCACTTTTCTATACGTTACTTCTTTAAATTGTGTTAGATATTTTTTATTGTGAAATGCAAGCAGAAAATGCATTCCATTATCAATCACTGTATTAGGAGAGCAATTTTCCTGTTAAAATACTTAAGCTAATTTATGCAAATCGTAACGTTTCTCAGACATTTTCATAACTTGGAGTTAGTTACCCTTTGATAAAAAGAGCAGAAGCTATCACAGCCACTGTTGCTTAATGTACACAGAATATTAAAAAAATATATAGAATATAATATATTTTTTCAATTTAAATTCAATTGAAAGGGCAATTATAGACATCATCCCGGGCTTGTTTTGTTAAGATGTTGACATTATGTAACTTTTGAATGAACATGTCAATAAATTTGATCTTATTGAGTCGGTTGGATAAACACATTCCTCGACTGATTGGCAGTTTTAGGCTTGATCCACACGGATCGGTCCGTTCACGGTCCGCTCTCGGTTCGCTTTGGCTCCAACAAAATAATAATACACACTGAATAATGAAGTCATTAACACTATGTGTCCACTCTAGTCCCGTTCCGGACCCGGTCCGATTACGTTCCGGTACAATAAAGTATCGAAAAATATTTGACCGGAGCGGGTTCTAACTTGTCCTGGCTTGCACCCTTAGTGTAAATGGCCAAACGTTAGTTCGTCTTCTACCATTCATATTCTAATCGCAATTATTGGTACAAGGAAGTCATTTGATTATGAAAAAGATAATTAAATTTCAATTTTTCAAATTCAATTTATTTATTTTTAATATAACATTAAAATTACAAACATACGTATTTTTAATTCGTAAATATTAAAAACAAGTGATAAAATATACAAATAATTTTGGGGGTGAAGGTGAGCGTCCAATTTGTGGTGATCGATGAATGAGGAGAAAGTTGCTTTATAGTCATCAATCACCACCCGTTATGTAACGGGAATTCTCCAAAGTCGTGGAATGTTTGATTAATTCATTTATTGATGAAACAATTACAAGTTATACATAATTATGATAATAAAGACAATGATAAAGACTCGATGAAACAGGGCCTCCGGCCTACGCCGTGGGTAGTTGAGAGACTGACATGCCCATACAGGGAGTTGGGTGTTTTTAGAACAAAGAACAGTTTATGTTTTGAGAACAAAGAATTCTCTTGAAGTCTAACTGTGTATGTGCTGACGATGCTCTGGGCATCAACCTGTATCGCTGCCTCGTATACACTGCTGTGCCTCAGTTACCTAGATTGGTGGTTGTGTATTTATGGGATGAAATGCCGTATAACAAAATATAAAACTTATATAAATTCATTTATATCAAAGGTGTAGGAGAATCCTGCTTCGGAAAACCCTTTCAAAGACATGAAACAGATCAATGTCCGGAGTAATATTGTTCAGCATAGCAGTAGCTCTTCCACTGGCAGGTTGGTTCTTGTGTATCGGATTGTGAAACAATCTATGCTGACGATGTCTTAGTTAATTATCAGGAACATACAAACCAAAGCTCCGCATAATTTCAGGATTATCGATCACACCGCAAATTAACGTAGTATTTATTATAAATATTTTTTGTAACTATGAAAATAGCTGTTATAGCTAATTCTTCGACAGAAAAGTTGAAATTAATTAATGAATATAATTTTATTAATTAATTATTATAATTTTTAACTAATTGGACTTAATTAGTATATTTATATGAATAATTATATAATATACCTATTTACGTGCAACTTGAAACGCAGATCAGAAAAACGATCAAAAAAGATGACGCATGAAAGAAACTGGCCTACTAGTGTGGATGTCACGAGATTTCACTTGAGCGAGAGCGGACCGGGAGCGGCACGATAGTGTGGATCGACCCTTATAATTTCATTGAAACGAACCTCGTAAGAAGCAGAAATAGCAGTAATTCATTTCTGCTACTCCATTGCCTTTATATTTTTGCTGATGTCAGAATAGCCGTCAAACACAAGAAGATCGTTTGAGCCGAAATGTTTTTTGCAAATAGTGAAATGTTGAAATTGTTGAAGTAATTGATTATTATCGAAAATTTTAGAGAAAGTATGATCTTTTTACGATGTTAAATTCACAGTCCATGACGTATATAAGATAATTGCCTATTTGAGTACACTTTGGAACCTATTCCAATTGGTTGCAATGTTTTGATTTTACAGTTTTTCGCATGCGTCGAATATCGCTGTAGATTAGTAAGGTGTTATTCCTACTGTAAATATTTATGAAGATGTTCATTGATTTTTTAAACTTATTCTTTGAAAAATAAATATAATTTATACGGAAATGTTTAAAACTTTATTTATTTATTTATGAATAAATAAATAAATAAATAATGTTTTATAATAACATTGGTCGCGAAGGAAATGGTATTGGATGTAAGGAAATAAGAGATTCTTCTCAAAAAATACATTACCGCTGACTCAAATAGTGTATTTTAAATTTACCAAAATCCTGTCGGCTCAAGATTGCCAATTTAAAGACGTTTCGCATGAACTGCTGCGAACACAGACGGGACTTTATTGCATTGGCACTGGAAAAAATTTAAGCTATTTTTTTCAAATGTTATACGTAAAAAGAAGTATCATCTTCCCTATAATTATAACATTACATTACATACATAAATTAATAACAAAGAAAATATTATTTACCACGTCGAAGCTCTCGGTTCCAAGAGGATGCCTCATTCTCTTCTGGCAGCAAGGGAAGCGCTGCCTGAACTCCCTTCTAAACTTTTCCTGTAGATAAAATTAATTACAAATATGATTGGTATAAAATAAGGCTTCATTCAATACATAGTATTTGAATAAACGTGACGAATAGACGTCCGACTCTATTATCTGTAATAGAGTCGGACGTAATAATCGCTCGAAATGCTGAATAAACTCAATTTGTTGCACGTCCATTCGTAATACCTATATAGTATGGTCCGAGAATTCTGTGAAAGTTTTCCACTTTCATTATATGCAAATTCCCCAATTTAGGTGACTCTTTATTCGGATTAAATTAAACGTGGTTTATAAAAAGTCTTTTTTAAAGATAATTAATTTCTACAGTACGTTAATATTGTCTAAAAACATAGACTATCGGATACGGAAAGCCTAACACGAAAGTACCACTCAAAATTAGCAGTGCATAGTGATTCTAGACACAATGATAGGGACCTTAGAAGAAGAGAAAAGAAGAGTGTTAAAGAAAAACAACGTGTTGTAACATTTAACGTCTGCAGTAAAAATGCAGTATAACCTTCATTCATTAATAAATTATATTTATAAACATTATATAAAGTATAAAGTACCTCGCGTATTTGCGATATATAACCTAGTTCACTTAAACTTTTCCCTTTCCAAGTCTCCTTCCACCCTGCACCCGACCTTCACCATTCAATTATCGAGGGAGCCGCCTCCCACTCCACATCCCCTATACCCGCTCCGCGCCTCTTTCCACAATGGCTGTATTCTGTCGGGATTGACTTATTATTGTAATTGTGGACATTAAATGATAAGTAAACAATGATTATATTATTTATTTATTTAATCATTGTTTACTTATCATTTAATGCAGGTTTTCCATTCAACTTATTTGCATTGATTGCGTTCCATTGTACTTAAATTGTACAGCGCCAGGGGACGTTAAATCATTATGACGGGTTATTGTTATTAGTTACTATAAAGCGTTCAATAAGTATACTAATATAGAATTGATTACATTATCGAGAATACATATTGATATTAAAATTAACATAGTTGACAGCCGGTATTCTTATCAAATTATTTTCGCGTATACCTTAATAATATTAAAGGTATACGCGATAAGATAAGATTAAGATATTTGTTTTAAAGGTTGTAAGGTTGAATCTTAATATTCCCTATATTTCCATTTGAAGTCGATATTTGGGTGGTAGGGTGATAAAAGGACTTTACAAAATAAGTTTTTTTTGTGTTTTTATTAGTACTACTACCATATAATAGGCATGTTGACAGATTTTGAAATAGTTTTCTATAATGTAGGTACACGTCTAATATTACCGAAAATAAGTTTATTTCAGTAATAACTAAGTTTTTATGCAAATAATTGCATTTTCATCTACCTATTTTTAATTTAGCGCAAAAACGCTCGCAGCTGTCATTTCGTCTACGTGACGTCAAGCATTGGTAAACAATGCGTTGTGTCTACGACAACAGTTCAAAGACACAGTGACGGGTACAGAGGCGTGACGTCATTCGCTCCAATTCGCTCTGACAGGCGTTTCAGCTAAAATGGCGGATTGTTCAATTTTGTACTTTTATTTTATTGAAAATCTTATTAATCTCAACGTGTACATTAAAACTGGATCACTTTTTTTCAAAATATTTTCTTCTCTAAAGTCACATTTTCTTTATTTTTTTAATACTTTCATCATGCCCATTACACTTTTTAAATAGTTCTGTTGGATACGTATAAAGGTCAAGTTTATCGTTACAGCCACGGATACATTTTTTCATACGTTAATTTGTTATTTTGTCATGATTAAATGCGATGTATTGAAAAAAAATATATTGATGTTTGTGTATAATGCTTTCTTTTTAAAGAAAATTTTGAAATTAAACAAATATACTGATACATAACATCATAGAGAATTTAAAGTGTAAAATCATTTCGCTTTATTCTTTAACTTAGCTGGCATTCTATGTGATTTGTTCATTATTCGTTTAAAATCATGCAAATGGAGCCTTTAATTTTTATTATTTTTATTTGCATCTTTCAAACTCTTGCACTTTGTTTCCCATTATCTGATCATTATCAAGTTATTAGATAAAATCAACTTTCCTTACAATTTTGCTTGAGTATCGCATCTTTATTCGGGTAAAGGGCTATTATTATTAATAATAAAACCGAATGTAACATTTTGACCTCTAGGATTATACAGGGTCCCGAAAACAGTGATACGCTAATACCGTAGTGATATGAGGGTCTGGTTTGATGATAATCTATCCATCAGATGGATTAGGCATAGATACCCCCGCGCTCTCCAGACCTATATCCATTGAACTAAGTGTTTTCAAGGGATAAGGAACTACATAAGTGGGGGCATGTCATGTAAGGTTTATGGTGCAAATTGCTAACAAAACTTGAAATAATTCATGAAGTTTCCAACTTAACGGTTTGCGTTATCAACAGTGCCTAGAGCCAAATGGCCATTAGCCCGAAAATTTTGAATAACAAAACATAAATTACTGTACATAAATATTTAATTTAAAACCAAATATTTTTTATAATATCCTGTCAACTTTTTTATGTAAAATTACTTATTGAAAAAACGGTTCTACAAGCATTAAATCTTGTCTTCAGTATCGACCAAACATATTTTATGGATTCCATTTAAATGTGATTTTTTTCTTATACGCACATCTATGTAAACAGTTAAATGCTAATTATTCATCTCACACAACAAAAATACCTTATTAAGATTCATTTTATGCTCTTAAGCTCATTTGAAGCTTGTTCGTATTATCTTACCGTTTATCTCTACAAATTATAAATATTTAAATTGGTCTTACGTTGTATATTCCGTATATGAAGGGGTTGTAACATGAGTTACTCATCGCCAGCCAGTCAAAGCAAAAGAATATTATATTTATGTAGCGATACCTGTGAACAAAATAAAATTAGTTATTATATCAAGTAATAAAACACTTTAGTGGCCCGTATCTGCGGACGAGATTTTGATGAGATTGTGCTCCCATGAAAAAGTTTGAGGACAACTCTACGAGGGCGTATTGAAAAGTAAGGTCTCCAATGATGCCATTTCCGAACGCGAGGTGCTAGGTGAAATTTGACAACAGCGCTGCATAGAACCATCCGCGAGACCTTGGGACGCTCAGTCGCTGCGCAGCTGGAGCTCTCGCTTAGCTCGCCCGCCAGGTGCGAACTGCGCTCAGTCATTCAATTTTTGAATGCGAAAAAGGTTTCTTCGATAGACATTCATCGCCAGTTGATGAAAAAGTATGATAAGAAGTGTATGGACATAAAAAAACCTGCAAAAGTTGTACCGGGAGTTTTCTGAGGGCCAGGAAAACGTCCACGATAAGCAGCGGTCGGGGCGGCCGAGTTTGTCGAAATCAATGTCGGCTCGAATGGACGAGATAGTGCGCAATAACCGGAGAATAACCCTTCATGAGATAAGAAAACGTCTTAATGAAGAGTGTGGCTACTTCTCCGTGCAGAATATTGTGTCGGAGGTCCTCGGTTATCACAAAGTGTCCTCCAGGTGGGTCTCTAAGCAGTTCACCGATGAACGACCACCCTACTCGATGCATTCGTCTGGGATATCATCGACCACCCTCCTTACAGCCCGGACGTTGCCCCCAGAGACTACCACTTATTTGTGTAAAGTTGTGAATAAATTAAATTATCTATGAAAAAAATAGGAGACCTTACTTTTCAATACGCCCTTCAAATTAATTCCTCAAACGTTAACCCATTAACCGATGATGTGCCATTCGTCACATGCGTAAATTTGAATCTTCGCAACAGCAGTTAAACGGAACAAATGTTTGTTATTTAAATATTATAATTATTTATGCTTCTTTAACTATTCAGAATAAATATTTGTAGGTCTATATATATAGTCACAGGTAATATTTGTGCATAAGTGACGAGTCTCGCTGATAAATCGAACGTCATGTAAATATCTTTGAAATTTTGTCGATTTCTATGATCGCTTAGATTCTCTCCGGATAAAATTTTTAATACGTGTACATGGTAGGTACCGAAATATATCTCGACAATTTCCTAAAATTGATCTCGTCATTTCTTGTCCATGGATACGGGCCATATTGGATATAAGTGTCATATTATCAATCATATTAGGTATTTTCATTTAAATGTCATGTATACTTAAATAAGTATTTCAAATTATGTACGCATTAAAAACAATTAAAAAAATGAACAAACATTATGCTAGTTTACATATGTGGGGTACAAATGCAAAAGCAGCAATATGCAAATAATAATAAGTTTGGAATGCAGTCGCCGAAGATTACTTATTTAAAATGTACTGAATTCTTAATTTAATGTATATAGATACATATCCCTTCCAAAATATTGTTTCCTATAAATTTATTGGCTATTTTTTTACAATTTCCTATAAAATCTCGAATTAAATACATTATGAATTTGTAATCTCCGATGTATGCATTCAAATTTTTTTGGATATGCTTTTATACCCCCACATATAAGAAATATTCTCTATTCAATGGCCCAAAATATTGACAAAAAAATATTTTGCTCTGTACGGAGAACAGAGAAAATTTGAAAAAAATTTTAGACAGTTTATTTATTAATTAAAGAGTCTCAACAGTTTCCAAGATTATAATATAAGAGCAAAGTGTACATTTCATAAACCAATTACAAAAATTCACAGATGTTTATGGCGTAGTTTAATGAGTACATTGTTGGATAAGAGAATATTTTAAATCTAAGAGAATATATTAAAGCTTAAGTTTAAGCTTAAGCTTAAATTTAAGCCTAAGCTTAAGTTAAGACACTTTCATTCGTGTTAAGCAAATAATCGATGAAATCAAAACAAGAAGAAATATATATAATTTATTACTAAAAAGTGATAATATTTTACTTGAATATTGTTTGTTGCTTACTGCGATACATTCTGTAAGGTTAAAAATATTATCTTATCCACCTTCGTACATAATTAAGTATGCCTTAAATATCTGTGAATCTTTGTAACTCATTTATACAATGTACACTATGCCCTAACATTATAAAGATTGCAACTGTTGAGATTATTTTTAAGTCATAATCCTAAGATTTGTCTGCACCAAGCACTCGATCTCTCCACTCCTCTCTCTCACCTGCCAGCTTCTTCATTCCTTGGTAAGTGCTACAGAAATTCCTTATTAAATAGATTATTAAATAAATAAACAAAAACTAAAATAATAAATAAGACAATTTAAATAAGTGTAATGCCAGTGTGTTTTGTTAATATACAATTCACACATTTTCACCCAACAATCTAAGTTTTGTAATATTTTTCCCAAATACTACAATACTCAGTCACTTAGTCTAACTTATCTTAATATATTTATATGTGAGCCACAATATTATATCTCAACAATATCTTAATATAAATCTCACAAAATATTCAGAGTTAATATTTATTAATTATTTTTATTCAACAATACCTATAATTTATTATGCGCATTTTTACTATTTAAATAAATTCATTGAATATAAAAATCCTACTACACTACAGAAAAATACTAATATTTGTGTTGTTAATATACTACATGTAATATTATTTTAAAAATTCCAAACACAAACACATTATTTTAAAGTAGAATTTAATCTTATTTGAAATTACTAAGGATTTTCATTTCTATTAAAAATAATATTTAATGTATTCCATAAAATTACTTTATGATTTGCCAAATACCTTTATGGAGTATATTAAAATATATAATACACAAATAAAACATTAACATATGATTTTGTTTTAACAGGGACATTAATATTTTGTGCAAACAATTTTCAAAACGCATCCGTCAACTATGATTACTTTTACTCTTTAAAAATAGCACACATGCCTGTAACAAGAACATACTTTGTATTAGCCACTAAATTTGTTACAATACTTGTATTAACATGCTTCGGATCCAATGGTCCGTTCATCATTATATCCTTATATACTTATTGCAAATAGTGCCTTTAAGTATGTTTTCCCATTAGTACTTAGTTATTCATCTTCCATATATGTATTTTTATTTTCTATACTTCGATTTAAATAATTGTAATGAGATACTTACTCATTAATAAAAGGCAGGCATGTCTGAAGTACTTGGTAGGTCTGAAGAGGCAACCAGCATACCCCGAATAGGACCACCACTATTACTAACATCTTGATTACCTGTCATATGAAGAAATATTTTAAATATTACATACAATAGCTATATAAGTTATGTTATTTTATTAAATATTCCCGATTCCTGTATAATGAATGTAGTAACATTCATTATACAAACTAGTAAGTTTGGATTTCTAGGCGTCGAAAATACTTGACAATCACGGTTGCTTGCCTTATACATTAAAATTATATATTAAACCCAATATCTTTTTGTGTATTAGGAGGGAAAGTAAAATTGGAAAATTGTTATTTATTTCAATAAAGATTAATTTTTTTATTTTATACATTCTACGAATACATTTTTTGTAAATAATGATATTATGTACATAAGAACAATATTCAATTAAAAAATATGTAAATATAAAAATTATTTTTCTCAAATTCAGCATGCTCCACGTGTAACAAACGTCCACCCGCAGGAAAACTTTCTCAACAATGGATTTTTGTTCAGGCTGAGGTTCTTTCCGATCTATATATTGGACGTAGGACTTTATGACCTGGTTTCAAATGACACAGAAATGCTGGAGTTCCAATAATTTTTATGCAAGTACTTTATAGTTTAAAGCCTGAACAAGCTATAGGCACAAGTGTTAATCAAACTGGAGTTTCAATAATTTGGCCGTTGTCATAGAAGGAATCTCCTCGCAAAATGTGACTTCAACGTATGTGATGAATCACCTGTTTCTATAGATTTTTTTTTTATTATTTTTATTTTGAACTCTAAGATGATTTAAATGCTACGCGGTGAAAAATTGAGCTAAACTGGCCGTAGTATTGGAGCTACAAAAATTTGGGAATGATGAAACGCTAGTATTGGGAGGGAGTTAGTAGCGATTAATCGGATATAGGTTACGGGCAGTTACTATTCAATTTTTATAAATCATATTGATCTTGTGGTAAAGCCGTGTTTGGTACAAATGGTTGACGATCGATGCGGTCCGAGCGGTCCGCATGTGCTTCACATAAAAAAGCTGAACATGGATTTCAGAGATTTAGGTCGCGTTTATTGCAGTTTAAGCCGTTAAAAAACCGATTAACGTCTACTCTAAGGTGACGATGATATTGACAGTTCCACGAGGTTTCTGAATTATTGACTTTTTTGCTCGGGTTTTGAAACCGTTTAAGAGCCGTATATCTTCATCTCGAGTGGATCCCCGTGCAACAGAGAGGCAGAATATTGAGCAAAACTAAGGAAGGCAGGTCTAATCGGGGGATCGCGAGAGGAAAACGCCCATAAATAATTTATAGGAATTGGCCGTGAAGCACGGATTAAAACGTATACGATGTACCAGAGGGGTGACCTTAACTGAGCGGATAATGATTCATTTTCATTTCGCGGGAGTCGGATAACGTGGGCGGATAGGAAAGTTAACTATAATTCTATTATATTTATCTGTAGACTAACGCTCTTCAGGCTTTTACAACAGATAGGTAATTGTGCAATGACGGTATATACGGTTAGGAAAGAGATAACGATAACGTGTAAGCATATTAATGGCACGACAAGAAAATAATATACTCGAATATAGATACAATATATTAACTATGTAATCACTACAAACCTGCCCTACGTTAGCGTAGTTTCAACAGGACGGGTAACGTGTATACGATTGGCTATTCTAGCTCAGATTTCGCCGGGTTTGGTAGTAATAACCACAAAACATAATTGGAACAAGTGTATCTAGATAAGAATATTGTAAATAAAATAATATGAATTTGCGGCCCATATACACATGAAATAAAAGGATAAAGCGTATGGGGATCTTATAGATGGATGGATAAATGAAACAAATATATATAGGAGTAAATGCAAGTAAAAAGCAAGCATATAAGTACCAAAAACATAGGAGAACATAGTGTGATAGAAATTCGAAGACGGGAGGAACAATAATGTGAAGTGGAACGGATATAGCAAGAGCATGTAACAATGATAAACGTACAAATACAGACAACTACTTGAGACCGATTCGACAGATACTAGCAATCTTTCAACACACCTCTAAGAACATGGTGAGCGGTATATAGTTATCAGCGGAGGCGTCCAGTGCCTTGGCAATAAATGAGCACTGAATTAATCCGACGCCTTGCCTGCGGCACTGGAGGTTTATTTACTTATTTGTTTTATTTGTTTTCATTTATTGGGTTTCTTACAGCCATATAATTAATCAATCTTTGAAGAAAAGACAATAATTGATGCACAGAGTTTTGGGCCAATTACGCGAAAACACATACATACAATCGATAAAAGAATAATAAAAACATGTCCAATAGTGGGTTGTGTGAGTGTGTATCTGTGTGTTTATTTATTTGTTTATTTATTTCGTTTTGGGGAAAAATTTAAAAACAAAACGATCTTAAAAATCTTCCACTGAATTTAAAAATTTAATTTAACTTACATTAATAGTTTATTGTGTTATAGCGAATAGTACTCTTCCAGTATTATATTGTTCGAGAATATTCACTGTCTATGTAACATAGTTATCTTGTGGATCAATCTTACTGCCAATAAAAATAATAATAAATGGTTACAAATTATGTTTAAATTCCGCAACGGAGGGAGCTAATACGTCCCTGTGCGCGGAGAGTCGCGGCCAAAAGACAGGATTCATTGGATGATTCACGAGAAAAGATCGCCCAAAATTAATTTAAAATTAGGTATAGTACCTTTGGATGATTGTTATATCTAGGTGTGCAGTGTGCACGTGGTGAATATATGGAAATTGATCCCATGATATAGCGGCCAAGAAACGTTAAATTTCCGATAAAGACGAGTGAAAATACGGGAGGACGGAACATGATAATGGTAGATAATGAAGAAACATCAACTATGATTAGGGGAGTACCCGATAGATTGTGGTTACGGTTGATCAAACGACAATATGGACTGAACTTAGAAATTAAATATTAAAAATTAATTATCGCGCTTGTGAAGCGAGTTCAAACCGTCTGAAGCCACCAAGTCCGTCCCAAAACGGGCACAGGGACGGAGACAGAGACGGCAACAGGAGGTGGGATCAACTGACATATCCGAGTGGAGATATGGTTTTTTTTTGCCAAATTGAATCTTAGGAACAAAGATTTAGGTTTCAAGGAAAGTAGGATATTGAAAATCCTGGAAACACACGACTTAGGACCTTTGGCTGCTAGGGGGGGTTTAAAATGTGAAGACACAGCAGAAATCAGGGAGTTGGTGAACGTCTACGAGAGCGCAAAATCCGCGTCGGTTGTTTTTTTGAGTGATAGAACCGTGAGTGATTGTTATCGTCACCGAGTGATAGTGTCCCAGTGTGAAAATTATAGTTTAACTTCAAGTGAAAGTTGTGTACGGGTAATTATACTCTTCGACATTGCTCACGATAAAAGAAAAGGGGGGTACGGGTTTGATTTTATTTTATAAAGGGTAATTAATTTGGCATATTAGAACTTCGGAAATTACTGCGCTTTATTAAGTTGATTAGTCCGGCATATATAGAACTGATATTTGCAGATCTCCGGAAACTAGCTGTGCGTTATAAAGATACCTATTTTATGCTAAACACGCGGGAAATTGTTAATAAATCTTGTAAAAATACCTATCTTATGCTAAATACGCGAGGTCCTGTTAAAAGGGTTTTAACTCAGAGTACGGGTTTGATTTTATTTTATAAAGGTAATTAATCTGGCATATCGGAACTTCGGAAATCACTATGTTCTATAAAGTTAATTATTTTTGTCGTCTTACTAGGTTCACAGAATAATATTCGCAGAATTTCAGGAAACGGTAGAGTTCAAATTTAGTTAAATTTTCGTTTTACTAAGTATAGTATTGGCGGATCTCTGGAAACTAGCTGTGCGTTATAAAGATACCTATTTTATGCTAAACACGCGGGAAATTGTTAAAAGATAAAAGGGTTGTTACTAACAGATTCGATTTTAAATAAGTCTTATAAAATTACCTATTTTTTGCTAAATACGCGAGGTAACATTTTAATTTTTACATTTGTAAGGCATATAATATTTCGTTATATGAAATGTTTCGATTAGACCGGATTTATTTTAGTTATTGAAAGGATATTTAGTTTATTTTAATAATTTCTCTTGTTTATGTTTAATAGTAAGAGTCCGTTAAAATTATAGCGAATAAATTATGGGATTAAAAATACGTCTAGTGAAAAATATATAGCTGATCTCGCGGGGTATCAGGTTCAGCCCATAATAATCTAGATTTTCATTTCGTTTAAAATTATATAGAGTAATTCCGTGAGAATCGGGGTTTATTTACAATTTCACAGATGTATAAAATTCCATTATTCTAGAAAATTATATAAAATAATCTCGTGAGAATCGGGACTTATTTACAATTTTACAGATGTATGAAATTTCATTATTCTAAAAAATTATATAAAATAATCTCGTGGGGGTCGGGGTTTATTTACGGTTTTACAGAAGTACAAGTTTCACTATTTTATAAAGTATATAAAATTGCTTCCGTTCGGCCCGGGTTATCTTATATTATATAGGAAAACATAGGTCCCGCGCTATTAAAACATATAAAAACGTTTCATGTGGCCGGGATTATTACGCGCGTTGGGGAAAGTCTATAAGGTAAAAATATGTTTAATTTGATTCTGGTTATTTTATATTTTATGAAAGATATTTGCCTCGCGGACTTAAACTATGAAAAATGTTTCAATTAGTTCTGGTTATACTTTAGGAGTGATGTAAACTTCGCGGTTGTATAATTTGGGGTACTTCGTATTGTACGAAAACGTAAATCTCGCGTATAAAAAAAAAACGTATATCATGTATTCAAACATATAAAAACTTCTAGTACATTGTTTCGATAGACCGGGGTTGTATTATACTTATAAAGATGTTATAGGGCCTCGTTATATTGAAAATATATAAAAACCGCCTGGGGCCGGGTCTTCTTATTTATAAACTATATAAGATTTCGTTACATTTAGTTATATAAAATGCTATCGTTCGGGAATTCGCGTTTCATTTTAAGCATATATAAATATAGGGTCCCGTTTTTGAGCAATGTTAGTGTTTCGTTTAGAATTCGCGCCTTCATTTAGTAAATATGAAACATGTAGATTTCAATTGGAACTATTTTAAAATGTTTCGTTTAGAAATTCGCGTCTTGTATTATAAATGTGAAAATTATAGTATTCGTTTTGAGCTAAAACGTGTGAACATAGAAACACTACAGCTTTGACCGCTATTTTGTTTACTATGCCTAGGACATTCTTGCGGTGTATTAGGCTTGATGGTAAAATTTAAACTCTTACTCTGTTTAAAATATACGTAGTGTCTCCGCCTAGATTGGCTTCACGATATACTTTATGAAATTTGTAAGTTCCGCTGTCCTAAAATTATATAAAATTACCTTCGTTTAGATCGGGTTATATCATATTCCTCGTGGAACGCGTAAACCTCGTTGTCCTGAAACTAAATAAGGATGTTTCATCTAGACCGGGTTCATTTTACATTTTAGGAAGAATATAAGTCCCGCGTCTTTCACTACATAAAATGGATTTGGTAAGATTGGGGTTGTTTATACTTGTAGAAATTACAGAATCCCGTTATTCCTAAACTATATTAAAATGATAAATTATATTAAGATGATTTAAACTATATTAAAATTTGCCGGAGAGTGGATATCAAATATTCGAGATGATAATAAAATTTTTTTTTTTTTTTTTTATTTATTTGTTTACGCCCATTAGGCTTTTACATAAAGAGTATAAAATAAATTTCAAAAGCACATACATTAAAAGTTTCAGGAATAGCACCAAATCATGAGTATAAAAATTAAAAATGTAGAGTAGGTAACGAGCAGCAATGCGTATAGGCTTTTACATGAAAAAATATATCATAAAATTAAAAGAACATACATTAAACAATATAAATTACAAGTAGCAAATTATTAAAAGTACCGGAATAGCACCGAAACATGAGTACAGAAATTAAAAATATAAAGTACAAAGCGGCAATGTGTACGAAAAATATATATTACCCACCATTACATATTAACAGCTGAAGTCAGTAACGAAGCAGTATTGCCTCTTTAAGTGTAAACTTTACTTTCTCCAGACTGTCGACGAAGATGTCAATCATGCAACCATATTCATTACATTATATTAAGAATAATATAATTTTGTTATCAATGCACAAACTTGGCAATGAACTACCTACATATGTCGACATTTTAAATCTAACTCTCTCAAAATTTAAAAAAAAAAAACATTATATGATCATTTCTTTTCAAAATATTAAATTTTTATATAATGTCTTAAATTTTTTATATATATATATATAGCTGGCTATTCAAATTTAATATTGCTATGTTATCGGTGAGTAAAAATTTCTGAGATCACTACTTTACACCTTTTTGCATATATACTTTTTTACATAAATGTCTAACCTCATTATGTTTAAACTATGTATATATATACTTTTTTACATTTATACCCTTTATTTTTCTTTTACATTTAATCGTTTGTTGTATTTTAATTATGTATAAACCTGCTACTTTACACTTTTGCATATATACTTTTTTTTACATATATTTCTAACCTCATTACGTTTAAACTATGTATATATATACCTTTTTACATTTATACCCTTTATTTTTCTTTTACATTTAATCGTTTGTTGTATTTTAATTATGTATAAACCTGCTACTTTACACTTTTTGCATATATACTTTTTTTACATACATGTCTAACCTCATTATGTTTAAACTATGTATATATACTTTTTTACATTTATACCCTTTATTTTTCTTTTACATTTAATCGTTTGTTGTATTTTAATTATGTATAAACCTGCTACTTTACACCTTTTTGCATATATACTTTTTTTTACATACATGTCTAACCTCATTATTTTTAAACTATGTATATATACTTTTTTTTTTACATTTATACCCTTTATTTTTCTTTTACATTTAATCGTTTGTTGTATTTTAATTATGTATAAACCTGTTGTAAAAGGCTATTAAGCCGTGTAATTAATTAATAATAATAATAATAATAATAATACTAATAATAATAATAATAATAATAATAATAATAATAATAATAATAATAATAATATTAAGAATGAAACTAAATCGGCGGACCCTAAAAGTAATATGTATTGACCTTATAAAGATGTAGACTAGTGGGGTTTTATTATAGAAGCAATCAATTCTTTAACAACAACAAGTGGACAAGTGGTTGCTTCATGGGTTTGTTAAAACTTATAAATGGATGGAATCCTAGATTCAAAGCTTAATCCCGGTATTTCGGATAAATATAAGAATATGTAACATCGGAAAATAACGGGTAACGGGTTTTATGAAAAATATCGGTGCGTATAATCATTAGAGTATGATCATTAGAATTGGAGTCTAGTCTCGATGACCCGGGAAGTACGGATACGTAAGACGGAAATAAGGACTATGTTGCAGTATTATTAAGATATATAAATACTTACAATTGTCGAGCTAGAGTCTAATTCCGGTATCTCGAGGAATATAAATTCAAGGAAAAGAAAATAATGTCTAGTTTCGGTTTGATTAAGGTATATACACCGTATAGTTGCCGAGGCTGGATACTAAGCCCCAGCTACGGAAACTTATAAGCGCGTAATGGCAGGATCAAAGGTTAGGTCGCGAACTATAGTTAATTAGTGGCCTGTGAATCGTATGCGCGTACAAGGCAAGTGTTCGCAATCCTTAGGTATAAAGTGAGGTACATAAAGTGAAACTACTATGCACTGGAATGGATATAATCGGCGGCAGATGGGTAAGTCATGTCATCCTCTTTCCGTTTTGAGATTATAACGATATATAAAGGTGGCGCACGATTAAGAAGAATGGTCTCGGGTTCGATACCCCAGACAGAGACGGAAGAAGCGCCGACAGTGAAAGCTAACCCCTGTACCGTAAACTTTAAATATACTTTTATCCACAGGTGTTTGTTTGCATGTTGGATCCGTACTGACCATAATAGGGGCGAATTAATTCGCCAAATAACCCTTCTCTGCATGTGTGTGAACTTCCAGGGATCGCGCGGCCCGTGTGCTCGACGCCGAATTTAATTATTCATTTCTAATATTTATTTAATTGATGATTCATTAATACATTAGGTGTTTATTTGTCTATTCATATGCCGCGTCCCAGTTATATATAGTCAGGCGGCGTTTCGATAGCATCATCATCGGCCCGTGTGCTCGACGCCGAATTTAATTATTCATTTCTATTTATTTATTTAATTGATGATTCATTAATTAATTAGGTATTTATTTGTCTATTCATATGCCGCGTCCCAGTTATATATAGTCAGGCGGCGTTTCGATAGCATCATCATCGGCCCGTGTGCTCGACGCCGAACTTAATTATTCCTTTCTATTTATTTATTTAATTGATGATTCATTAATTAAATAGGTATTTATTTGTCTATTCATATGCCGCGTCCCAGTTATATATAGTCAGGCGGCGTTTCGATAGCATCATCATCGGCCCGTGTGCTCGACGCCGAACTTAATTATTCATTTCTATTTATTTATTTAATTGATGATTCATTAATTAATTAGGTATTTATTTGTCTATTCATATGCCGCGTCCCAGTTATATATAGTCAGGCGGCGTTTCGATAGCATCATCATCGGCCCGTGTGCCCGACGCCGAACTTAATTATTCATTTCTATTTATTTATTTAATTGATGATTCATTAATTAATTAGGTATTTATTTGTCTATTCGTATGCCGCGACCCAGTTATATATAGTCAGGCGGCGTTTCGATAGCATCATCATCGGCCCGTGTGCTCGACGCCGAACTTAATAATTCATTTCTATTTATTTATTTAATTGATGATTCATTAATTAATTAGGTATTTATTTGTCTACTCATATGCCGCGTCCCAGTTATATATAGTCAGGCGGCGTTTCGATAGCATCATCATCATCACCATCATCAGCAGTGTCCCAGTTATATATTGTCAGGAGACGTTTCAATAGTACCATCATCATCATCTTCATTAGCGGTGTTCCAGTCATATATAGTCAGGAGGCGTTCCGATAGTATCATCACCATCATTAGCAGTGTCCCAGTTGTATATCGTCAGGAGACGTTTCAATAGTATCATCATCATCATCTTCATTAGCGGTGTTCCAGTCACATATAGTCAGGAGGCGTTCTGATAGTATCATCATCATCACTAGCGGTGTTCCAGATATATATCGTCGGGAGGCGTTGCGATAGTATCATCATCATCATCGTCATCACTAGCGGTGGTTCAGCTTTATATCGTCAGGAGGCGTTTCGATAGTATCATCAACATCATCATCATTAGCAGTGTCCCAGTTATATATTGTCAGGAGACGTTTCAATAGCATCATCATCATCACCATCATTAGCAGCGTCCCAGTTGTATGTAGTCAGGAGGCGTTTCGATAGTATCATCATCAACATCATCATTAGCAGTGTCCCAGTTACATATAGTCAGGAGGCGTTTCGATAGTATCATCATCAACATCATCATTAGCGGTGTCCCAGTTATATATCGTCAGGAGACGTTTCGGTAGTATCATCAACATCATCATCATAGCAGTGTCCCAGTCGTATATCGTCAGGAGGTGTTTCAATAGTATCATCATCATCATCATCATTAGCAGTGTCCCAGTTATATATAGTCAGGGGGCGTTTCGATAGCATCATCATCATCATCATCATCATTAGCGGTGTTTCAGCTGTATATCGTCAGGAGTCGTTACGATAGTATCATCATCATCATTAGCGGTGTTTCGGCTATATATAGTCAGGAGACGTTACGATAGTATCATCATCATCATCATCATCACTAGCGGTGGTTCAGCTATATATCGTCAGGAGGCGTTTCGATAGTATCATCAACATCATCATCATTAGCAGTGTCCCAGTTATATATCGTCAGGAGACGTTCCAATAGTATCATCATCATCATCATCATTAGCGGTGTCCCAGTCATATATAGTCAGGAGGCGTTCCGATAGTATCATCATCATCATTAGCGGTGTCTCCGATATATATATCGTCAGGAAACGTTACGATAGTATCATCATCATCATCATCATCACTAGCGGCGGTTCAGCTAAATATCATCAGGTGACGTTTCGATAGTGACAACATCATCTTCATCAGTGATGGCAGGGTTCCAGTTACACATCAGTCGGAGATAATTAGGCAGATCCCATCATCATCGATGGCAGGATTCTAGCTGTACACCATTTGGAGAAAATACACCGACATCCCTGGCCAGGGGCTAGGCATATCCCTACTGTCCAGATCCACCTTTCCATCTACTAATACGAGGGGTCATGGCCTCGTGAAACCACATGGCAACCAACCATTACAAGTATTTATTTATGTATTGTATATGTAAGTATATGTATGTATATTATATTTTATTAGTATGTATCTATTCGTACGTAGTGTATGAGGGGGCTCTTCACGGGTGGCACAACACCCGTGCGGATGTCTTCCCTCGTCTGGAATGGATTGAACGTATTGATGCATACCAGATTATAATAAGTACTACCTGGGAGGGTGATTGCAGTCACTGTAGTGTCGCGAATGGCCAATGGGCTGTAGTTGCTCACAGGCGAGGGTTGGGGAGCCTAGGAAACTCCCCCTCCCCACTCGCATATTTTTGACTTGACAGGTGGCCCGGGACCATCTTTACAGTAGCTTCAGTATATATACCGTAGTTTAACTTAGTTTAACCTGGAGGAGTTGGAATTCGGGGGGCAAACTGGCTCTGAGCCCGGACGCCAGACACTGACGCGAGGGATGGTGCGGTACTTTGCACAGAAGAGGCCCAACATGAAAAGGCGCATCCAGGCTCAGGTCAACGTATCCGGAACTCGTGTCGGGAGAAGGAAGATGGGATCAGTCACCGATGAGCCTTTGGGTATGGAGGGGCCGAATTTAAAGCAACCACATTTTCCGCGTACACATACATTTACACATACCTTCTACAAACCCCTTATCCATTAGAACCCAACGTACCACTAGAATGAGACATAGGGCCAGATACAGGTGACGGAACTTAGGCCGGCTAGTAAATAAACGTAACCATGTAATTGATGTAAAAATAATGCAGAGTAAATATAAAAGATCGTAAGGAATAAGCACAGCGAGATAACAGCGGAAGATAAAAATATTAATCAGCGAGGGCGTCGAAGACGGAATCATCCATAGGAGAGGCTACGAAGGACTCGAGGGCTTTCAGGGGATCTATGTACTCTATATGTGCATGCGCATGTGATAACGGCACGTCGCTAACCTTTCCAGTGGATGGCGGTCGATCCCATACAGGTAGGACAATGGGGGATCGAGCGGAGAGGGCATGGAAGCAGAGGATCGCGCACTCTGGAAGCGCAGCTACACCAGATGCAGTGGTTTCAGTCCGTAGGAATGATAGGTAAATAATATAGGGCCACGGAACATAGTATGTTTAGCAATTGCACCGTAGGGCTTAATTGACGTGCTAGGTAGTTTTGTTTGCGTTTTCCATGAACATTCACGAACTTCATACCCCAGTATTTAATTTAAGTAAAGCTTGCGTTAGGGTTACCACTAAACCAATTCATCCCCTATAGTTCGAAACAAAAAATTACACAACGTGAACTGGGGAGGTCTTGAAAAGGGCGAGGGTGTTTGGAAATACTACGTTAAAAACCGTAGAGCCTTCATCCGACGTAGATAGATAGCTTGTTTGCCTCTAACAAGGCGTAAACTCAGTTAGGAGTAGGATCGAGCTGAAAGGCGAAGAAGAGGAGACATCACAGGTACTACAGCACACATCTCGTAATCTGGTCTACGTAGCTTAATCTCGGGAGGCCTCTACGATTCTTGCCTTCAACATTTTCCTCGACGATGGTAAAAAGCAGGCCCGGATGCCTTATGTTATGGCCTATCCAAATTACTCGCTGTTGGGCGATTCTGTGCAGGAGCCGCCTGTTTTCGCCCACCCTGCTCAGCACCTCGTCGTTTTGGATGTGTTCTGACCAATGGATCCTCGCCGTGCGCCTGTAGCACCACATCTCAAAGGCCGATATTTTTTACAAGTAAATTTTACAACTATTTTTACATATTTTTTTTACATAACTATATTTACAACTAAAGTCGACAAAAAATGCTATTGCAATGCGTTTTTTATGAACGCTGTTTTAATGGTAAGAAATATTTAAATACTTTCTGCAAAGAAGTTGTGGAACTCAAAAAGTTCTTTAAAAAGGTCCGCGACGACATATATCAATATGTTAAGTTTAATACATAAATTAATAAAATATGACTAAAAGTTACTTAAAATCTATGTGTATGAAGCCGCGCGGGTAAACTAGTGTTCAATAATAATATAAAATTATTCATTTTAATCGAAATAATGTCGAAAAATATCAAAAATGATTTAATAATGTATAGTCATCCATTTTAAAGACAGTAAATTCATTACGTTTCAGAGCTCTAGCTAGTCGGATAAAATCATTTACCAGATTCCACCACAAACAGACAAGGCGAGTTAAATAAAATCATGTAAAAAGTATTGTTTTATTCCTTTGCTTTCCGCATGCCCGTTGCATGAGAGATATTCACCCCCTTCGAAGGGGGTCGTGCGCATGAACACGTCCTCGACCAGCGAGGTGCTTGCAAGTTTCCCTCGCGAGGGAAAGTAAGAAGGTGACGCAAACCACCCTTGATTAAGAATGCAAACAAACAAGCCTGGCACAGGATCAAACCAGTGGCGTACATGAATAATTAATACGAAATTAAGTAAAACGCCGTGGCCTGTTTCACGAAAACAAGTATAATCGACTGACGTCACACGATACTATTTCTTTTCGTTAAAGATCACATCTGGGAATTTTTCTGTACTGCGTACACTGAAAAAAATTTGATAAAACAAATACGTCACACTCCAACTATGGTGACTACATATTTTATTCAGTACCCATAAACGTCAAATTTACAGTTTGACAAATTTAATTCCTTACGTTTTCGTGGCTACCTATCTACTCCCTTTTTTATTATTTTATTTATTAATTAATGAATATTCATAGTTTTAATTATTATAATATTAGAGCCTACTGCATAAACCAATTACAAAAAATTTAGTACAATGTTGGATAAGAGAATATATGAAAGCTAAGAGAATATATTATGGTGAGCAACAAACAATATTGAAGTAAAATATCGGTTATAAATGAAGAAACGAGTTAAATTGATGATTGTTGATAGTAACACGGGAATAGCGATGGGGGGAAAAGGTGAGGAGGTAGGAGTCAGAGTAGAGGTGGAGGAAGAGATGATTAGATGCAGTGAGTTATTGACCAAAGTCAGCTTAGTGGTGATGCTTTCAATCCGTAAGTCGAATTATCCTATGGTGAAATAGTTAAGTGGAAACATTCACGTATAGAAATTACACGGTACCTACCGTAAAATATTAACTTAAAAATTATATTTTTTCTTCAAAAACAGCAAAATAATTTTGTGGTGACATTATTAATATAATTAATAAAATAAACTTAGTTTTTACCACTTTGGTATTGATTTTCCATATATAATATACAATTGTATCCTGACGAAGGTGCCATAGGCCCTGAAACATGTTATTATTTTCAGTACAAAGTGTTTTAAACTAAGTTTATTTTATTAATTATATTAAAAATTATACATCGTACCCACGAGAAGTGTCTACATAGATGGATAAAATTGATGATATTTTATTGCTTCCTCTTTACTTCCCAGTGAACTGTATAAACTACATACGCGTGCAATATATACACGTGACCAAGAAAGTACTGGTTGTACTCTTTTATTTATTTTTTTAATTCTCATTATTTTACAAACGAAAAGCGCCATCTCGCATTTCGTGGTTGCGTTAGTGGCGTGTATTGATACTTAGATAGTCGAGTTATTTGATGATATATTTCGACCGTGAGTTAAGGTTGTGAGAACCGCGCCATCTAGCGTTTTTTTATGCTTAGTAACGGACATTCGAAAAAAATTATATCTCATTATTTCATCGCTTTTTATAACTCATCATTTTATACGGGGTTGGACAGAGCAACTTGATTATTATTTAGAAATTCAATTAAAAAAATAATGCAAATACATATTCAAATATTTAAACAGCGTCAAGAACAACATTAAAATTTTGTGTTGATATGGTTTTAACATCTTTAAAACTGTCCATCTATTATTCTCAGTATACTGCCTTAATCATAATAATTAGTTTTGTTAAACTTTTTCCAGCATATCGACGAGTATATTGGCGACAGATTGACGAATTTTTTTATTCAGGTAAAGTTATTTTAGATAACCCCATAAAAATAGTTACGGATACGGAATGCATGTCACGTGGCGATGATTGAGCGACCATTAGAAAAGTATGCCTTGTCAGCCAACGCGCTCCACCTTGCGTGATGCTGACCAAACCAAGCGGAGCTACAACTTTACGCCGCGCCCTCTAGAATGTGCCTTCTCCCACTCTCTTCGGAGCAACCATCGCTTTAGGGCTCCCAATTCAAACAAGGACGTTGCTCTGCCGCACCCTGTATCTCATAATTATTTGAATTACTAGCTGTAACCCGTCAAAAATGACGGAACATTGGTTCGCTCTTTTGCCAAGCCCTAGTATATATTTATTGTATCGTTTTGGCGGTCCACGAAGAGGCATCGATAGCAACATACGTAGAGAGGCCGGTTAGGATTTTTTTGCGCTTCAACAGGTCAAGAGGCCCAATTACGATGCGAAACACATCACAAAACACTCAGGCTTGAATAAATCACATAGATTAATCGTGACCTCACCAGGAATCGAACCCGGAACCCTCGGTGTGGGCGGCCAGTATCATACCCACGGGCTACGAGGGCCGCCCTCGTAGATCAGTGAATATGAGCCAGTTTGCTGGTCCGTGGTTCAAACCCCATCTCCAGCCTTTTAATTCGTATTTTCTTTGGTAGTAAATTTGAATGAAATTACGGACACTACACGAAGTTACGGAAGGACGGACAGACCCACAGACAACTAAATTAATTATATTTGATCTGGTAGCCCCAGTGACGGACATTGTCACAAAGTTATTAGTATACACTCGCACACGTACATTAAACATTATTATTTTATACCTTATCATTATTTGCACCTTCGGTAGCGTTACATAGATAATTATGCAGTTTGATAATAACCATCATTCGCAGCGGTCCAAGTTAATTTTGGGAATTCATGTAATTGGCGAATTTTACATGTTTTCAACTTCCAAAAAGCTATTTCAACTACTAATTAAATATCTCATCGCTCTATTTTTAATAGCATTTTAATTAAATCAACTATATTCAAAAACCTTCACCCTCCAGGCAGATGCGAAATATTTCTACACCTATTATCTGTCGACCCTGAATTGCTGAGCGGGGATGATCGACCGTAATTTATTCCCGGGTCACGATGAGATCGAACCGGTAAGTATCGTGACCGAGAAAAAGCCCTGTCAACACATCGAGCGATAAATGCGGTACAAGACTCCGTGTTGAGTGTGAAATTTTATCTCCAGCAGAAAGCAGACAACAGTTTTTCCACGCTCAGCGACGAACTCTGAAACAAAAATATCTAGATAAATATCTAATAGAAGTCTTAGAGAGACGGATCTATTTGTATGGAAAATACGTATGGAAGTCTTTATACTCTCTTAGCCTCGTCTCTATGAGTCTTCTGTATTGTCACGTGTCGTGGTTGCTGGAGGAATTAAGGAAAACGCTGGAATTTAATTACGGAAAATTTAATTACTAATTAATTAATTAATTAAACTATTTAACTTAAAACTTTTATTTAAATTACACAACTTCGTAATTTATCTTTCTCGTAAATAACCTTTATAAACGCTTTAGCAGTTTATTCACTATTCACTAGAACATTCCATCAAATTTCCGCACGTATGATTCGCTTCGGTTTATTTCGCTAAGTAAGAACTTTTTCAGATTATTTTCTGTCGAATTATCGTTCGGTTGACCACCCTGGTCTCCTCAGCTCGCGGCTTTTCTGTCGTCAAGCGCGCTTACACAACAACAACTTTACTCCCGCGCGCGTCTTATTTATATCTGGCTAATGCTGATATCGAACCTTCCAGGCGTTCCCAGTGTTTAGGAGACGATTTTCGTGGTTTGTAGATTCTTATAGAATATTTCGGATGCTTCCCGAAAGCTGTAGAACATTGTAGATCGTTCTCGATTCTTCCATAGTGTTGTGACCATTTCAAATAACCGTCACTTAACAGGAGCGCGTGATTTTTTTTTTGCCTCGTTACAATATTTAATCTTCAATAATGATTATCCCTTCTTCTTCTTCTTCTTCCTTGCACTAGACTAACTCATTACCTAGGCTGTTGGGGTTGGTTCTTCTCAGGCTGTTTCTTCTTCGGTTCTGTGAATTGTTTTGATCCAGGCCGTTTCTCTGTAGTATTATGGAGCATTGAGTTAGTTATTCAGGAGTTCTTTGATCTTCCTCTGGATGAGGAGTAGGATCCTGAGGGATAATCGATAATGATCATCCTTCAAAAGATAAAATCTAGTAATTGTGTTCTTGGAACATATAGGTATACAAAAATATTGCTAGTGAATATTTTGTTCATTATCATCCCAAATTAATAAAAAACTTATTGATTCATATCTATACTAACATTTAAACTTATGTATTCATATATATACTAACATTTAAACAATAACATTTAAATTAATGAAATTACTTTTTGGCAAGAAAAATATATAAACAGCTTGGTTTTCAACAAAAAAATACACACTGTTTCCGTTCCTATATCAAACCAGCATACACAAACAATAATATTGGTAAAATACTTCTCAATTCAAAAACAAGAGTAGTTTTATGAGAAAAAAAATGGGATATATGAAATAACTCGCGGTGATGGTGTGAAAAATACAATGAATAAAAATAATAATTTCTCAGAATTCTCCAATCATATTAGGTAAACAGGCTAAACAAACTAAACAAGCCATTAACTTCAACTTTTCAAATAAACAGTAATGAGTCAAGTGGATATCCCGAAAAACTGAAATTCGGAAAAATACATTCAACAAAAAACTCTACCAAAAATATTTCCAAGAAATACTTAAATTATTCCTCCCTCTCTTTATTCATATCAAACTCCCCCGTCTGATAAATTGTCACATGAATATTTAATATCAGTTATCATTTACACCTGTTCACGATTAATTGCGTTCTTCTCTAAACCAATGACGAAACGATAATTACCCTAAATAATTGTTTGCGTATTATACAAAAGTATTGTAAGAATATATTTAAATTAAAACGTCACACTACAAAGTAACTAATCAATTAATGATGTGAAAAATCTATATTCATTTTAATATGAAAATTAAATTAAAC
This sequence comes from Agrypnia vestita, assembly GCA_016648135.1. Taxonomy (NCBI): domain Eukaryota; kingdom Metazoa; phylum Arthropoda; class Insecta; order Trichoptera; family Phryganeidae; genus Agrypnia; species Agrypnia vestita. The sequence continues at coordinate 16,895 of JADDOH010024686.1, read as the reverse complement.
ATTAGTAAGGGCTAAAATTGAAAAGCTGCTTGGCCATGCTGCGTGATCTCCGTAGATTTTAAATTAATAGGGGTCAAATGAAATAACTTTAAATAAATGAAGGGAGCTTATTGGCTTTGATCCTTCGACTCAATGGTCGTGTGCCCTTAGAGAGTAACACCAAAATGGATGTTCATTTTGAACTTATTCATCAACTTTCAAAGCATTTCCAACATCATTGTTTATTTTAAAAATCTAACCTTTCGTTCTATATTATAAGCGAATGGGAAGTTGACAAAAGTACGACATAATAAGTTTCCACACGCATTGATACTTAAAATTACTAACTTACTTTTCATTATGCCTATTACCCTAAAGGTAGGCAGAGAGGTCGTTCTATATAATAAGCGAATGAGAAGTTGACAAAAGTTCGACATAATAAGTTTCCACACGCATTGATACTTAAAATTACTTTTTTTTTTTTTCCTAAGGGTAGGCAGAGAGATCACAATATTTTGTCCTCACACGCAGCTCTTGTCTAATCTACATTCATACATCTTCGCGTGCAAGCTCAATAAATGTTGAGGATGTTAACAGGACCATCTTCCAGTTAAACTGGTCATGCAACGTTTTGCGCGGTCGCCCTGTGTTTCCGTCGCAGTTAACACTTGCGTTATACATCTTTCTTAGCATTCTTTCCTCATTCATTCGCTCGACATGCCCAAACCATCTGAACGATCCTTTTTTAATTCCGTTAAGTATGCTTAGATCAGCTTTACATTCATTTCTTATGTCTTCATTCTTTACTCTGTCAAAAAAGGATTTGCCTCACATACGTCTAGGTGATTTTATCTCCAAAGCATTTAGCTTATTTTTGTTCCTCCTCTGCCAGCTTCATACACCAGTGTTGATACCAGAAATCCATTGTATACTGCTTGTTTTGCCTTAAATTATAATGTGTGTTGTACATGTACATCACATATTATGTACATTAAATTTAAGTTAATTTTTTAGTACTAATAAATATATATACCCCAGAACGAGCAAAGCCCAGTGAGGTTAGGTTAAAAATGTAACATTTTATCACTTTCAAAGGTAATCATAACTAGAACACAGCTATCTGCAGGGCCAAGTAATAGCTTAGTGAGAGCGAGTTGCTTCCTGCTAGTTAATAAATAATTTTTATTTTCTTCCCTACGCGAAGATCTTCATTTTGAATGCCATTCTAGTAGAACTGCATCCAAATTCAAACCCTTCTACTCTTCAGTCAGGTTTCCGTTTCCTAAGCGACTAAGCTTGGACCATAGAGAAGAATAGGGAAAATAAAAAATAAAACAAGTCTTAATCAAAGCTGAAGTGTTAGGTCACAAAAAATTTTTTTCATTTTGGTAGAAGTGCTATTACAGATTTCAATTCGCGATCTTTTTTCTTTAGATTGGTCTCATTCTCGTTTGACCAAATATTCATGTTTTTATATTACAATACTTATATTACAATTATATGACATGTAAATGGGTTCATTTTCAATGTCAAAAATGATTACATTTCGATGTTTATGTGACCTGTTCAAAAATTCACAAAAAACTTGAGATGTTAGTAGTGGAAAGTCAAAACCTACCTAAAGCCAAAATGTATGTTTTTGGCAAATCAAAGAAAACTATTTTATGTTTTATTGTTTATAACTTAAATAAGATAAAATAAAAAGTGATTTAATAAAATAATTTAAAATAAAAAATATTCAAATAACATAACGTTAATAAAAATTCTATTTTTCATGACTTATTTCAACATCTAAAATAGGACTTAAGTACATTTTGAAATCAGACAATGGATTTAGGTTGCATTTGAAATTTAAGCATTTGGATTTAGGTTGATTTTGAATTGCAATCAACTTTCATTGAAGGAAATTGCATCATCAGGGATGTTGTGAAATAAGGTTTTCAGTAATTGAAGAGTGTATTATAGATACATTTTTTATTTATACAGTAGATACATAATAATGTTTTTAAAATAATAATAATTATAACATTTTAAAGACATTATACTCCCCATAATATGAGTCAAAGCTCGAGCTTATGGGAGGAGTATTTGCAAGCCAAATTAAAGTACAAAAGCAGAAACCATTTAGAAGTAGTAATTTTTTTATACAGAAACTATTTGAGACATGTGGGAAATGTTACAATACATCGTTGTACAAAATTCGTAATTTGGAATTTCCCTTTCTTGAAATTTTTTTTGCGACAATAATGTATTGTACCATTTAACTATGTATAATGATGTTGTGCCACGGTAGATCTTAATGTTGGTATCTTTATTTGTCTTTGTTCTATGTCTATTATTATACAATCCAAGGCAGTGTTTCCCAAACTATGGGTCTCGGCCCACTGGTGGGTCGCAAACGGAGGGTCGCAGTCACAACACCGCGCAACACGTCTCGTTCAGGTCGTATCGTGTTTATTATAGATAACGAAGTGCATTCTGATATCATTGTAGTGTCTGCAATTTTCAATCATTTAACAGAGTTAAAAAATAGCTTTAACGCCAATTTCTAAGAAGAGATAAAAAAGTTCAACAGGATAAACTGGATTTAAAATCCATTTCAAGATGACATACCGACTGAAATGTCAACAAAAGCAAGTGAAGAGCTTATTGATTTATCAGAAGATACGTCGCTGAAAAATATTTTTAATTGCAAGCAATTAGTAAAATCTGGCTTTCAGTTGCTGACACTTGCTTGTTTGACGAAGCGATGAAAGTCCTCTTCACTACCTCATGTTAAGTGGAATTTTCTGTCATGGATTCTATTAAGACTAAATACAGAAATAAATTGGACGTATCGAATTCACCGCGACTAAAAGTGACTAAAGTTGAATGCTAATGTTGTTATGACAAAAAATAAGCAACAAATTCATCTTTCCCATTAAAATATCACATATTAATATTTTTCGTAATAAAACATTTCGATTTTATTCGGAGGTTTTTATTTTTTTCTTAATTGAACAGTCTTTCTTATGGTAACATTATTAATTGGGAAAATGTGAGGCAGGATGTGGGAAATTTTTTTTTATTTTTATTTTTAATAAATTATTTTATTATTATTTTTTTGGTGGGTCCCGGTCCTGTCAACTTTGGGAACCGCTGGTCTAAGGAGTTTTTTTTTTTACTGTATAGAATGTATTGACATTCAAATCAAAAGAAGAACACAAAAATGGTAGTTGGGTTAGGTTAGGTTAGTTACAATGGTGGTTGAGTAAGTTTTGACACTCAAGTATTTGTTGGTCTAGTGGTTGTCAAATTCGCCTAGTGTTCCCTCAGAACTGTAAATCAACAAGTATGTAAGAATGAGCTTGGTCGGCAAAACCGCCACACGTGTTGCGTAGGTCGCGGTCAGTCGAATCGCCACACATTAATTATGCCCTGCGAATTTATCTCTAGAAAATTAAAAGGAATAAAAAAAGTGTTTTTTTTCTTTTCATGTGCTTAAAAAATGTATGTTTTTTATTTTCAGACACGTGATTACTGAGTTCTACATACTTACCTCGGAAACCTCAAAGATATGAAAAAAATTATTGAAATGGTTTACCTGCATACATTATAGATGTCATTAATATTTTATTTTGACTTTTCATCCACTTTATAAAACAAATATTTTATGCTCTCCATTGCTTTCTCAACGTGAATAAAAATATTTCATCCAGATTTCTGAGTATGTACACTTTGTATGTTAAATAATAATTCAAGAAATTGTATTTATTTAGCGAAACGTGTATGTATTACCTTGAAAATCTTTTAGATTTTCTCGATAATAAAGGACGAGCCTCGCGGAGATTTGGAATAAGAGAAACCTTCTTATCTAGGATTTGGTGAACTTTCAATTTGCAAGGAGCGTCTCGGGGATAGCCTTATTCAAAATGTATGAACGGAACTTCCGGGAATTTCAGTCGCGCTCTTTTGTCACAGCGGAAATAGATTGTTGCAGAATTGTAAGGTAGAGGAAAGGGAAGATTTAGAATACCTTCAAATTCACATCCTTATTTTCTAATAGGATTGTATTTTCGAACCCGATCCGATGCTCTTTTGATTCTCAGAATTGTGAGAGTTCTTGAATGAAATAAATTTTGTATATTTACAAATTCTGATTTAGTGTATAATCTGATGTTTACAGGCAAAACGTATTCTGGAAATTGTTAACATGAGAACCACCTGATAATTTTCTGGAAGCTGTTTTGATACTTAGTTCTCCCATATTAGAACCGCATGTGGCAAAGCAGACACCGGCACTATTTTCGCCTCATCAAAATGTATTCACCTTCACTCGGCATATCTTTTATTTAATTTTATTTCAAATTTTCTTTAGTTTATATTTTATATTATATGAGCTTTGAATTATAAAAATACGCACATTGAAAGTAAGGTAAAGATATAGAATACGTGTGTGCGACCTATTATGGCACGCTGTAGGGAAGCGGGCTAAGGCCGACTGCTCTAAAGGACTCCTCAGAAAATCTGAAATGAAGGTGCTGAAATCCATTACTGGAAAAAATCTACGTGATCATGCCCGAATATAGACACAAGGAAAACCTATAAAATAGAGGACAAAGCACGATGGAGTAGATCCAAGGGGACATTCTGGAGAGATCACGTAGCCAGAATGGACAGTGACTCGTGCATACAAAAGCAGAGATACGAAGTTACGGGGAGAGATTGACAGACAGACGGATGGGCGGACAGACAGACAACGAAATTATTACGCAAGAGAGCTTGTTTTGACATTTAGATCAGTGCGAAGTGAGCGGCGGACGACGGCCGGTGTGGTCAGTGTGCGAGAATTGGAAAGAATGAATGATAAATAAAGTGTTACTGAGCGCTAATAACGAATGATAAATTGCGAAATATCGTGGTTTCGTGTATAGTGTATTAATTTAATTTAAGATAAGTGACTTTGTCAGAAATAAATCGCTAATTAAATTCCAATGTTTTCATTTGCCTACCGCAGCCACGACCCATGACAATATAGATCCAAGAACTAAACAAACATTTGGCATTTCTCATAAAAACTTTACGTCTACAAAAATAATACACATTTGACTTATTTACATTCATAAAAAGGTCATTTTCTTTTCATAGATCATGCATCCAGCTTACTGGACTCTGTAAGTCGTGTTCGCTATTTGACGGCTACACACGCTGGTCTCATAGATCAAGTGAACATACACGACACAAATATATTTAAATTTATTTAATGCGTCAGTTTGAGTGTCTCTGATTATGTGCAGCTAAATCGATTCAGAAATACAAAGTTTATTTAAGTTGTGGCATAATCGTAAATCTCGCTTCGGTTCACCAACGCAACTCTGGTTCTATAAATAAGTCCACGCTCTTCCAGTTCATCGATTGATGTCTGCGGATTCTTTGGCAGCCAAGTTTACTGCACTATATTTTCAAAAGAATTCTCGCATTCATCGAACTACAGCAGAGAATCGGGCAAATTACTAGACAAGCAGCAAAGTCGAACGATTAAAAGAATGCAAATATATTGTAACATCCTACAAGGACATTAGTCATCATTTTTCAATCTAACATTTCGCATAAACATTTGAGTAGTCCGAATATTTTCAGTGTGTTCAAAATTTTCTAAAACAGAATACTGCAGTTGTGGGGTATAAAAGCAACGGCAGCAATATCTACAAAAAATAATCCTATCTTCGAGGAATACTAATTAATAATGTAGTGATTTTGAGATTTAATAGGAAACATAGCCTATAAATTAATAGGGGACATGATTTTGGAAGGGATAGATACATACAATCTAAAATTCAGTACATTTTAAATTAATAATCCCCAGTGACTGAATTCAAAACATTTTTTTATTTTTCCGGGTTTTGTTGCCTTTGCTTTTTTTCCCAGACACAATATCAATAATCAAGATATTGTCTACCATCTTGTGAATTAGAAGGAATTATACACAATCCAAAAATCTTGTACGGTCCACCGGAATCTGCAAACATCGAGAAGGTGACATTACCTATAAAAATAGATCGACCGCCTACTTCGAACTCAGTGAGTATCAGAGTTGGCAGTGGGATATCACCATAGAAAGTAAAATCGTGCAGCGTGTGTTGTTAGAACTTGTGTGATTCCAGAGATAGTAAATCAAGAAAGTACCTACCGATGAGCGAGAAGTTTTCTAGTGCAAACCTGAGTGATTTAAGTAACGTGCATTGGTTTGTGAGAAACAAGTTATTCAAGTGTATTAAAAAGTGCACTGAAGATTCTTCAACGAATTTAGTGAATTAGTGTGTATAATATTCAAGAAATATTAAACGTGAACTTAAGAACAGTGCTCCCATTAAATTCTTGTCCCGTGATTTGTGTAATTAATAATTCTTTTAGTTGTTTATAGGGCTTACAACCTATTGTATGGCTGACTTTACCTATAAAAATAGATGTCTCATTGCGGGTGACATCTATACCTCTTCATGGGGTTTACAAATTTTAACCACAGATGGCGTTAGTAAATAAAAACTCACATGAGGTATTTAAACATATACACATCTTTCAAAATTTTATGGATGCGATAGTCAATCATCGGTGGAATTGGTGGACCTTATATTGTGTAAAGTGATCACTTATGCCAGCCGTACGGTAGTTCGTAATCCCTTGAAACACAAAAAAATTCCGTACCTACTGTTCCATATAAAAAATATAGCTCCGTCTTTATGAGACGATTATGATTAATGATGTCCCTCTGGGAATAAATCCTGTATTGTGATCTTGAAAAATTTAACATACTAAAAATAGTTTAAATATTAGGTCCTTACATATGAAATTGGCGTTTAGTATGGGAGGAACATAAAGCCGATTTTTTTTTATTATAATATATTTATTTAATCAAAGTATGTACCATTGTTATCTATGCACTTTTGCCATCTCATAGGTAGTTCATCGATCCCTTTACTAAAAAAACCATTCGGACGGGAATCAATAAAATCTTTGAAGGCGGTTTGGACTGCCCCATCGGAGTTGAATTTTTTCCTTTGCAAGAAGTTATCCAAATTTCGAAAAAAATGGTAATCTGTTGGGGCAAGGTCCGGAGAGTACGGTGGATGTCTTAGACATTCCAATTGAAGCTCCTCTAATTTGGTAGCCATCTGTTGTGCAGTGTGTGGTCTAGCGTTATCATGAAGCAGCAGTGGTCTAGAGCGATTAACCAGCCTCGGTTGTTTAGCAGCTAGCTTTTCCATCATGGTTTGCAGTTGCTGACAATAGACATCTGCCGTAATCGTCTGGCCAGATTTAAGAAAGCTTAGTGAACGACACCAGCACTAGTCCACCAAACGCTCACAAGTAACTTTTTTGGAGTCAATTTTCGCTTGGGGCATGGTTTGGCTGGTTCGGCAGGATTCAGCCATTGCGATGAGCGCTTCCAATTATCGTACAGGATCCACTTTTCATCACAGGTAATGATTCGATTTAAAATCCCTTCATTATTTTGCCGGTTGAGTAATGCAACGCAGCAGTCAACGCGCGTTTGTTGATTTGCTTCACTCAATTCGTGAGGTACCCACCTTTCAAGCTTTTTCACCTTACCAATTTGCTTCAGGTGGATTTTAACAGTTTTATCACTAACACCGCAGCCTGCAGCTAACTCGGATGTGGTTTGCGATGGATCCGCTTCCACAATAGCCTTCAATTCTTCATTATCAACTTTGGTCTCCGGCCGTCCACGGGGCTTGTTCTGCAGGTCGAAATTTCCAGAACGAAAACGTTGGAACCAAAAACGCACTGTGTTTTCTTTTGCGGCACCGTCGCCATACACATCATTAATCCTTCGAGCCGTTTCTGCGGCACTGGTGCCACGGTGGAACTCGTACTCGTAAATAACGCGATATTTCAAGTTTTTCATTTTGTAAACTGAGTGACACAAAGAAAAAAACAATTGAGAAAAAAACAAATGAATTATAATTTTCAAAACACAAATACATGAGTAAATAGCTGTATAAATTTGGATTTGGAATTCCTAACCAAAGAGAATATATTGCCATATTATATATTGCAATTGCCAGTACGGCAAAACGCCAATTTCATATGTAAGGACCTAATATATAAGTAACATGTAAAAAATTTATATGTTTTTATGTAAAATATACAGCGATCCCTTGCGCGGTGAAATGAAACTAAATAAATTTTTGTTAGTTAACTTTGCTAAATATTTAAATCAACACCTTTTATTATCATGTGCGGATATAGAGTGCATCATTAGTGCATAATGATGATCTACCTATACTTGATAATTAATGCAATAGTGCACACACGTACACATTAACTGTTGATGTATTGTTGGCTGGATGCATCCATCTATTTCAGTACCCCGTCCTCTATTTGAAATAACAGCACAGTGAGACGAAATTCACGTGTACCACGACAAATCTTGACTCTCTTTTCTCTGATTCGACTTGTACGTGCATTCTACTTTGTGGTTTTTATGAAAATTATTGCTTTTAATTTTTTTGAAATCATACGTCTTTTGGCGCATCGAGGGTAAATTTTTTATTATAACGGAAATCGCGCATGCAGCATATAGCGGAAATGCTACACCAGAACTATTTTTATATAGAATTCTTATCACCTGTCAGATTCTATTTACAATGCGACTTCACGAATGTTTCGATCACTTTTTAAGAATGTTCATCTTGATAAAAACGATTAAAAGAGATATTTTAGTAAGTATTTTTTGCAAGAATGACGTAATTGTCAGATATTCGTTTTCAAAACGAAAAATTTATTCATTAATTCTACATTCATGCGGCTCTCAAAGTTTTCGTACCTTTGAAAATGGAACCGTTTTAGGCCAAAAATCGATAAAACATGAAAGTAGGTAGGTACTCGGTGTTTTCTGTCCTAAAACAGAACCCTCGCCTCATTCACATTCATGTATCTTTGAATACAAGGTCGTCTATTTTTGAGACTCCAAACCGGACCTTCACTGGAATTCCATTATTAAAACAAAACACAAAAGACTTGTTTTCACCACTTTATTAGATAAAAATCAACATGTTTCGAGAACAATGTTCTCTTCTTCAGGATTGTTTGTGTACTGAGCATTCACTTGCCGTCAGGTCGTTCTTACCATTCTTACCAACCATCGTGACCAATAAAAAACCCAATGCGACCAACGGGGAACCAGCCCCCCGCGAGCCGATATCTCGGCCGCTCGCCGGTACCACCACCACTCTTTCGCCGACCACCGTAGCCTGCGCCACGTTTCCCACTGTACCCCGCTCCTACCAACGCTACCTTAATTAATTCTTATTTTTATGAACTTCGTATGTTTCTTTTTATGCCTATTTGACTATTTTCTTTGATATCTACTCTTTTTATGTTTCTCTTTTCTGTGTGCTTTATTTTCTGATTAACCTTTCTATTTTTGATTTTATATTTTATTTTAATTACCTAATAGAAAGAGTTGGGTGGGAGTGAGACAGTGAATGGGTTTTGTTGGGCCTATCCTTGCTAGGTCACCCTTTAGACGACTTGGCACCGAGATGGCCTTTAGAGAAAAAAAAATAGATCTGGCGACGTAAGAGTGAGACCGATATGGGAGCTTTTGCTCATAAAACGGTCCTGGTAATGCGATGGGTCTCAATTCACTGTACTCCGCTCCATTATTATAAACTACTCTCGTTAATAAATCTACCGATTAAAATGTGAGTATTTCTGGCCATCCTGTAGCTCCATCTGTCTTGCGCTCACTTGTCCCATCTACTCAATAAACTCGAGCGCATACAAATAATTCACACAGATGACTTCAGCGCTACACGTGCCTAGCGAGATGCATGTCTCTTACAGATGGACATGATCTTATAATTCATAACACGCGCCTTCTGCATCATTCATCACTCTTCGTAACTTTAATAACCGATTTACCATACACAACCACATCTGTTAAACGTTCATGAAAGACCTGGCGTGATTCGATATTACAAACCGAATATTTTAGGCTGGCCAAATTAAACGCATCAACAAGTCACGATAACCCATGTGGAGATCTATAAAAGTAAATGTGGAAAGAGTCATTGCTTGTCTCTTGCCTGCATTATCGTTTTATCTCGCCTGTTTACTTATTGAGTTAGTTACGTGTGCCTACATTGGTGTTACATAAATGCTTACTTCAATTTAAAATTATGTAAAACCATCCAAAAAATAATACAAAACCAACCATATTTATTTCGATGAAAGAGACTGTCAAATTATATTTTATATTTGAAAAATTGAATTGATTTTTTTTATTTTATGGCAATATCGTTATTATAGGATCCACTGTGCACCTAAATAATCTGATTGAATTTCACTTAGCATGTGTTAATGCTTTGCATAACAAATCAACATTAACTGAAGTGAGTTTAATATGTTCAAAGACACTCAAAATGTTTTTAATTAAAGTGGCTAATTATTTTTTAATTTGTAATTTGTGTATGATTTTCTGTAGGTGATTGGCAGAGTGCAAAAATATATCAAAATATATTTAAGATGTCTCATAGAGACGAAGCTACTTTTTTTAAAGAAAAGTTTTGGCCCACCCTAGGCCCAGCCATTCTCTACATTGTAAGTATACTAAAAAACGAAATTAAAGTTGTACTTGTACGAGTACTTCATAAATTAAAATATTCATTACAAGAAATGTTATTTAATCGAGAACTGCCTGTTTTTGCCTTAATTGTCTAACTTATATAGTACTAATAAATAGGTAAAGTTTGTTAGTTTGGATGTAGGATGTAATCTCCGAAACTGCGCAAAAATTTTTTCAACAATATTTAGAATTAACTTTCAAAATGGACATTTACTATGCATGACTAACACTTTGCTCAGCATCAACATCTAATACAAATAGGTTAGCTGAAGTAAATCGCGCCCACAAAACTAATTTCGGTGATCGTGCTTTCGCGATGGCTAGACCAAAGTTATGGAACAAACTACCTAATAAACTGAGACAAACAGACAGCTTACCACTTAGTTCAAAAAACAACGAAAGACGCATTTATTTAGGCAATCCTATAAAAACCTGTGGAATCAGACCACAACACTAGCCAATGTTTTCCACTCCTAGTGTGCACTCCGCGAAAACATCTAATTCTTCCAGGCATTGCCAACTATGTATTTATAGTATCAAACATTAATTCCATTTCTTGCATGCCACCTAGTGAATAAGTAATAGTAAATAAGTTTTCTTAGCAGTAAGTTGTTTTGTAAGATAATTTTCTGTGTAAAGCGCCGGTGAGACTCACGAAAATGGTGCTATATAAATTATCCAAATATTATTATTATTATCCTGTTAAAATAAAAGGGCTTTTCGTGGTAACCTATTGTAGTTTCGACGAAAATCGAAAATTCGAAAAAATCGAAAATTCGAAAAAAATCGACGAAAAAATGCGTTTTTTATGAACGCTGCCTCAACAGTAAGATATATTTGCACACATTCTAAAGAGAAGTTGTAGAACTCGAAAAGTTCTATGAAAAATTCAGCAACGTTATATATCTATGTGTTAAGGTTGACACACAAATTTATAAAATGTGACTAAAAGTTACTAAAGATCTACGCGTGCAAAGCCGCGGGCACAGCTACTGAATTATATTTTCAAAATTAAGAAATAAATTTCGCTTTTTTTACACTTTTTTACATTTATAAAATTTTAAAAACAGAGTATAAACATGAACTTAACACTTTCTTTTAGCAAGGGGATTGGTGCAAAGTTAAAGTATTTTCCCCCTCGCATATATTTAAGACACGTTTATACTTTTTTTATTTTTGAAAATTAAATCCTCTAATAAACGGCTAAATTATTTTTTTCAATAGACAATTGTTTTTATAAAAAAATTCTTCATATTAACTTCAAAATCTTGGATGTGAAAATTAACATAATTCCTCCATCCTCCTCCTCCATCCAATCAAGCTGAAATTTTGGACATCGACTTGTTGTCGCTGACAATGCGTTCCTACATTAATTAATTAATTAATTATTAGTTAATTAGCGTTTGGAGTCACACGTGTAAACACGCTCACAAAAAATGCTAATTTTCGGGCAAGTACCCACTTTCTGGTACCATTCTAAAATTATTAAATCATTGAAGAATTTAGAATTTATCTCTTTATTTTAACTTGCTACAAAACAATTGCTTGTTTTTATTATGTAAAATAATTTGTTTAATAATAATAATTGTTCTTTACGAAGGATTAATAATGAACGATGTGTTTTTGTCTTTTTCTCTTTTGTTTTCTTTCAAAGTTTTCCCAAACAAAAACAGAATTTTTACGATAAATAGCAATATTTAGTAGCATAACTAAATTCTTTCATCTTCAGTTATCAATATTAAAACCAAAATAAATAAATAAGTAAATACAGACCCAAAAAATAAATACTTCGACAGACGAGTGTTGCAAAGGATTTAAAAAAATCTAAAAATATATTCAGTTCTTGAAGGGGAGAGCTTTGCGCAAATTCTTCTTAAAACGGAAATTAATTTTAAAAATCTAAATTGAATTTGGGGCGAAAATAACACTGTCAACCCTTTTGGTCTATAAATAATGTCTATAAATTCACAACGATAATCAAATCATTCTATTCAATCAAACTTATACACATGTACCAAATTTTTTTTGGTATATTCAATTACAATCATTCAAAAGAGCGTTTATATCTTTAAAAATGCGTTTTTTTAGAAACTATATAACGATAATCTTCAGGTATTATAAATGAAAACAATAAAAGGCTGGAGAAGAAAAAATACTGAAACAAATCCAACCGTGGGTTTAGTGCCTTGGAACTATCATGTAACGAAATGGTAAACAGAAGGAATTGCGCACTTTCCTGACCTCTTATCATTTAGAAATAAAACTATGGAATGCTCTACAGCGCTCAAGGATTATCTACGACATTTGGGAAACGTCTGGAGCAGTCTAGAAGCGACGGGAACCTTCTCGCATTTTTTTGACGTTTGAACCGACGCGATACTAAGGACAAACCGTAGCGATCGGTGTTTCCAGCACAATTGTAAACCCGGCGATAGTAAATTAAAGGTAAGTACTTACTTTACGTGCAATAGTTGAACGGAGTTTCCTCGAAAGAGTTAATAAAGTTATCGCAGACGGGCGCTAAATTACGAAATAGTGTAAATTCGACATAAGTGTTCAAATTTAATTCGTTTCCAGAGACTTTATGAATTAATTGTAATAACCAATAAATCGTTGATTAATTTTCAGTGTTTTCATTTGCCTTCCAAAACCGCGACCGTGGACAATATTCATCAAAAACCGATTACACTAACTCATCATCATATGAGGGGTATAAAAGCCATATCCCACTAAGGGGTTTCTAAAATAAATACATAAGAGCAAATTTCTCTATAATCTGTGAAACCTTTTTGATGGTCTAGACCCGTCGCGACTCTAGCCGCACACATCGAGCGAAATCCGCCAATCAGGGGCTTATATTAATTTCATTGTCTGTCCGTCTGTCCATCGTAACTTCGTTTAACGCCCGTAATTTGTTTATAGTATTTTTTCCTGTATTCTTTTTTTTTCTTTTTTTTCTTTAAATCAATAAACACTTATTCTTTGGGAACTTACATGTAAAAGTACCGTTATTTTTGACGGGTTACAGCTAGTTTCTTATAAAATCTTAAATTCAGCACATTCGTGATCTTCAGTGACTGCCTTCAAAATATTTTTTTTTAATAATATCAAAATTATTTTGGATATTATTGCCATTGGTTTTGCAACCCTCATATTATTTTCTTCCACTCGCGAGGCTAATGTCTGTCGCTGGAGATTACTTAATATTAAATACAATTTTTAGTCATGTTGTAGGTACTATATACTGGACTCACTGGATGATGTAATGTATGAATTAAAAAATACATCAATTATAATTATTATCGACATTTTTTAAATTATTCTACAGTGTTTTATTTCGTGTACTAAAATAGGCGGCCCAATGTGCTGTGTGGGCCGCGTAACGCCGCCACTGATTGTAATTGATCACGGCGCTAAATGATCTGTAGTATGTTACAAAAAGTACTGCAGCGTACACTCGAATTTCTCACCATCGACAAAACTGTCTACCTTGTTTTGCAATTTACCCGTGAAAAGCATTGACGTACTTCATTGTATACTATCTGGTTTTTCATATTAATTCCTTACTTTCTAACTAACAACGTAACAATTACGGCATTTTCTTCAGAGGTAGGGAAGATAGAACACCACATTGTTTTTGCTTTGGCTACATCGTTTTATTTCATTTTATTTATCTTAATCATTTAGTTCCACACATAATGTTGTGTGGGCTAATACATGATTTCACTTTGACATATTGCATTCCATCTAGCCATTTAAATGTTTTTACAATAAAAATTTTGCACTCCTGTTTAAACCTCTTTTTATTCACTGTGTTTTGAATTTCCTTTGGCAAGCTATCGAAGATTTTTAGACCTTTGTACATCATACAATTTTGTGAGGTGTTTTTCTTTTTCATCGATAGTCTGATGTTGTCGCTTCCTCTTGTATTGTATTGTAATAATAAAAATCCCTATTCAGCTTCATCCTGTCATCTATATATCATATTTGGGTACTAGCTCGTGTTTTATTTTAAATATTTGCACCAATACATTATACTTATTATACTTATGTACTACAGTTTTTAGTTATGTAGTTGCTCTACAGTTTTTGAAGCTTTTAACAACTCCGTTCTCTAGTATTTACTGTATCTAATCGTGCCAGGTCTTTTTTCATGTTCGTCCTGCTTTCAATACTCGCCTCATTTAATTCTATAAACGTGCATATAATATTAGCAATATTTCTGTATGTATGTTCTGAGATCTATAATATTAGCAATATTTCTGTATGTATCTTCTGAGAACTAATTTATCTCGATTAATTAATTAATTAATTAATCGAGATAAATTATAGAAGTTTCATAGAGACGAAGCTATTTATATGAGAAACGTGTATGAAAGTCTTTTATACGATGGCCCAGGGCTTACAACCTGTATGAGTTTAATAATCTTAATTAAATAATAATCCCGCAGAGGACAAATCCAATAATTGATTTCTCAAAACAAACGTTTACAAATATTTATAAAATACTGGTCTACAAAATAAGTAAATTATTGAAAATATTAATTTCTAAGTGTATATGTTAAATAATTCGGAAGAATTTAATATGTACATTGAAAAATTTATTTCTTAATACTCCAAATTAAAAATATAGAGGTATTTTTTCAAGCTGCGAAATCTGTGTATATTATTTCAAGAGAAGGAAATGTCTCTAGCATTGTTCCTTCCAATATATTTTCAATTTGTAACATGTATTGGTACAACTTTTAAAAATGTGATGATTTGCGGATGTTCTTACGATGGAATTTGTGAACGTTGAATTTTGCACAGTAATTAAGCCAGCTCATACGCGTCACAAGCCCTGAGCCATCGTATAATAGACTTTCATTCACATTTCTCATACAAATAGCTTTGTCTCTGTGAGACTTCTTTAATTTATCTTAATTATATACGTGTATTATGTTATTTTAAAAACTTTGAAAGCGTCCTCTTTATTCAATTTTGATTAAAGATATTTTTTACATGTTCAGTGAATTATCGAAAGTCACGGAGACAAGCGACATCAAATTTGTATTTTTTTTCAATATTTCTGGCTTTGTTTTGTAAAACGTTATCTTTTTTGTAACTTACTCTTATATCTCCATTGACTCTGGTCCTTCTCAGTCGTATTGCCTCCAAATCTTGTCCGAAAATTCCCTTTCTGTCTACCTTTTCAATCTTCTTGAATAATTTTAATAATAATGATTACTAATTTTTGTCAACCTTCTTTGTACTTTCTGTATTGCAGAGATGAGAAATTATTATCAGACGCCCGTCGGTGATCAACTGGGAGGCTGTATGAACATCTGTGAAATACGGTCCATTGCGTATGAATTGCTTTTGACATCTCGTGAAAATGGATTATTGAATATTTGCACGTACAGACTATATGACAACCGAAAAGTGCCTATTCAGATTTGGTGTTTTTTTAATCAATTTGTCATGTGTAACATGTTAACGCTCGGTTTATGGGACTAATTTTTATTGGACCATGTCCGTAAATTTCAATAAATAAATAAATAATTTCGTGGAAACGCGTAACGGCAAGTAGGAATAAAAAAGTGTTCCGATTTCGAAATTATTCATTTTGTTCGGCAGAGAATTAAGCTTTTCATTATATTTTTATTCCCTTTCTTTTAACTCGTAGCGTCTCACAAAGGAGTATTTGACCGATCTACGCGGCCACAAGTATTTCTTGAATTATTATTAATCTAAATAGATTTTTCTATAGTTTTATTGCGCTTATAGTTGTTTGTGTCGTCACTTTCCTAACTAACAGGCATAACCGACACTTTTTCGATATTTCAGTTAGGAACAGTTTTATTTAGATTTTTTAGGCGTACGGAAGGAATGCAGCTGATGCGAAATAGTAATATACCACTGCAAGTTAGAATATCTAAATCAGTACTAAGATCGAAATTGTTGATAATGTTATCATAAATAACTAAAATAAAACTGATTAAAGGTGTAAACAAAAAAACATTTATTTCAAAATATTTATTTACGGTATTAATAAATATAATATCCACTCTGAAACCTGTTTCACGTCTAAATGCTTCTTTTAAATGTCTGATTTTCTTTTCTTAACTATGGTTTTGTCATCATCTGATCTAAGTTGTTATTTTTTTTACTGGAAGTTTATAAGACAGGTGCAATATGCTTTCAAACAATCGAATCCTAGCATGTAAAACTGATAAACCAAACGATAGTGCTTCAGTATCAAAATTATTTTTGATGGTTAAGTCATTGAACTGTTTAGAAGTTGGCC
>JADDOH010024685.1:0-65129 GCA_016648135.1 Agrypnia vestita | reverse complement strand
TAATTGAAGCAACCAACGCTCAACCATACCCTAAAAATATAGAAAGAGTATGAAATTTCTAGATTATAAACATACTTATTTTGTGTTGAGGATATAAATAATAATATATTTTTTAAACAATTAATGTGTGTACCTTTGCATCAGCAGGATTAATGATATTGACAAGATAGACAATTTCATTTTCAGACGAAAGCATTCCAATTATTTCATCATCAGCATTGAACTTCAGTGAGTATATTCCCTCGAAGCACTTCTTGAGATAGGGTTGGACTCGCATTGGGTCCTTTGTTTCAGATAAGATTTCCAGAAGTTCATCATTAGACAAGAAAAAGAATCTACAACAAATAATAAATTACTGCAATTAAGAAGAATATAATAAATTATAAATTATTTTTACTTTTAATATTTATTGCAAAAACATTTTGGTTAGTGACGTTTATAATATCATTACTATTGATTAACTAAAATGTGAGTACAATGGCTTACCTAGGGAAGAACAATCTTTTCTTCTCCAAATAATCATTTAAACCTCTTTGAATTTCTGAAAGGAAGGCGTTAGATGACTTCAGGGCATTTAGGAGACCAGGATAGTTGGTTGCCTCGATAACATCTGGGATTTTATATGTGGCTGACATTATTGCTCTCCACTGTTTATCTACATCCTTGAAATTGCGAGCCTCTGTAGGCATCTGTCTCATGATGTCCTCAGATGAAAAGATTGGTTCCAAATACATCCAAACACCTTGCACCTATTATAAAAAAGCAACAAATAAATAACATTACAAAGTTTTTTACTAATTATCGGAAATTATGATTCACAGATTTTTTTAAGATTAAAGGAATTAACGAATGGAAATCTCTACATAGATAATAAGTATAAGTCTTTAAACTGAGAACAGATCAAACGGCAGATTATGTATTTATGGTATCTTCCACTTGCGTTCTGTAGCTAGTAAGATGGAACAGATTTCTGCAATAGGTAGGTATATATTTTTTTAATCACCTTCTATTTCTTCTGTTAAGATAGTGTAAATAAAAAAGAATTTGGCTATTCAGATGTGGTTTCTTAATCTTGGTTTTGTCATGGGAAGATTACAGGTGTGTGCAGTGAGTGCTTTGAAGCATGACTTTTATACAAACACATACCTAAGTACTTGGGAAAAAAATCTAAATTGAATATTTATCTCACAGAATGTTATGGTAAGCATATTAAAATTTGAATTATATGATAATAATTGTGATAAAAATATTACGAAATAAATATTTCATTGTGATTTTTTTCTAAATATATGGTTACATAAAAGTCATGCTCCAATATTTCCACTGCATACCCCTGTAAGATTGTTATTGGACATTATCAAGCAACCTTTCAACATTAAGTGGTGATCTTCCAACATTGCATTGCAGGATATATCAATCCTTCGTCAAAAGAATGCAACATTTAGTCAGTGAAAATAGATTGGAATATTGTAAATAACATAATTACTCATGTATATTCGTATTTACAAATGCAATATGTACATATAAAATACCTGTAGCCATTGATCCAAAATATCTTGCATAGATATAAGCTTTTCCTCCCAAGCTTGCATTTCTGCCTCAAAAGGTTTAACAAATGGCGATCCTCTCATAGTCTGTGACTTGAGAATGTGGTCATCTAACATAAGTTGAATGTCATCAACACTACTGAGCACTCTGGTTCCTGTATCTCTGTAAAATGCAAAAAAAATAATGATTGAGCTGGCATTTTTATATCCTACTTTGTCAGTTTTGACATATTTAAAAAAAAAACATCAATGGCAGAAATTTTCAATTACAGTTGAAATAGAATACTAATAATATAGATGAAGATATGTGAAAATGACAGCAAAAGAAGTAAAAGTGGAAATAATCAAATGGTATCTTGATTCAGTTGACTCGTGTAAAGTAAAGCTATTTAAGTATATAACAATGCAGTAACAACAAACCTATATAAAATGCACTCAAATTTAATTCCAATCCATTCTTCCTTCATCTTGGCAAGAGCTCGCTCTAAGGAATATTCTTTCGAAGCGGCAGCACTGATTTCTTCTAACTTTTCAATGTGTAAATGGAGTCCGAGCTCAATCATGTCTGCAAGGCTGCTCTCTGGAGTCAGTACGATGGGCACGCCAATCAGTTCAGATATCCTTATCCAGTGACGCTCCTCGAGTCCCTAAATCAGAAAGAAAACCAAATAAGTTGAAATGTAGGTAATTTTTTTACAATGAACTATAGAAGCTCTGATGATGGACCCTGCAATGGGATCCAATGGGAAACATCAGCCAGAGAGTTCAGGTACACATGGTAGAATATCCCAGAAAATTACACGCTGAAATTTTTTTCTTATTACTCCCTTTCTTTTAACTCGTAGCGTCTGCGGTTTGTTGTCTGCCGGAAAAACATTGGATCGATTTTTAACCCTTTTCCCATGATCCAATCGAGCTGAAACTTTGCAGGCAGATGTGGCGACGATAAAAATGATCTAAAAAATTTTAGTTTAAAAAATTTAATAATTGAGCCCTTGCCCGGAATAACGTTGTATCCAACACAAATGTCAATTTTGAGTTATTGATGGAGTTATGTTAAGTATGTTATTATGCATCGATTAAGGTAAATAATATGTCAAGAAAAAAATATTTAAGCTTCTGGCTGCATTTTAAAGTTATTGGTTTGTGGAATAACGTTGTATAGTGTTTCTCAAAATGGCGTCGCCGAGCGTCAATATCGTAGAGCGTGGTTTAATTCACATGAATAAAGGGAGAAAACGAACATCTAATGTTTTAAATTGGAAAGATATCAAAGCCAATAAGTTGAAGGATGCAGGAAAGGAGTTTTATCCAGAAAAAATATTATCAAACCTGCAATTGACCCGCCAGAACATGTTTGTGGAATAACGTTGTATACGATTTGGCAGTTCTGATTGATATTGTGATTTCAATATTATTTTGTCGAACGTTAACCGATTTTACTCAATTGATTTATCCATATTGATATTTGAAATGCTTTTTGATAATAATGCTGGCTTTATTGTGCTCTTTATATCGTAACTTAATATAACACCGATACAAAAAGTTTATTTAATTCCTCATTCTTTTTCGCAGGGTCGAGTTTGTGCCAAAAACGTTTAAATCCGGGATGTTTTCTCCATTTTAATATCAAGATAAATATTTAATCAGTATTCAGGTTACTGAATTACAATGAAAAAAGTAATCATCTCGTCTTGTGTATTAAGAAATTGAATGTCCGACGCCGTATTCAGCAAACAGATGGAGATATGTAATAGTATGTACGAGAGACTTATCGTTCCGTAAAAGATCTTTACCTACTAATGATCTCATCACAATCAGAGCTCAAACCTTCCACAAAGAATTAGAATCATGGACCTCCTATAGCTTTCTACCAACTATTTGTGGAAGGAGGGCAAGATTGGCTACCGTTTGGAAAAAAATCATGCAGTTAGGGAGCCTGGAACTAACTTCAATGTATTCCAATCTACTGGCAATAAGACTGTTAAGCTCAAGGACCTCGATGACATTTGTGAATTCATGTTAGATGAGCACATGCTGCTTTTAAAAGGCATTATCAAGTAAAGCAGAATAAAAAAATCCATTTTGCGGAATAACGTTGTTTGTGAAAATTTCATATACAACGTTTTTCCACTGATTCAGCATGTTTTTTTACAATAGATTCAAATTTAATTGACTTTTCCCCCTATTTTATATTGAGATTAGTTAAGAATTATATATTTGTTATATTTAAAATATAAAATGTAATAAATTGTAACTGGTTTCGTTTTTTCAATTTTTCTCGGAATGAGAGAATTGTTGGATACAACGTTATTCCGGGCAAGGGCTCAATTATAGTATAATTTTGGAATTTTCGAAATTTTAATGGTTTTTTCAAATTGGAATCAATACAAATGAGTAATGACGCTGACGCGTGCAGTAGACACGAAACCTGATTCAATGAGAAAGGGAGTATAATAAAAACTTAGTTTTTATGGGTTAGTTTTTTTTAAATTGATCTGTCCAGGTATAGTATGGTATGATAAGTTATATCATTTTTTAGCTATAGGCATGACAAGATCATAATTATAATAAAACTATAATTTTCCTACAGTTACTTACCTATCTTGTTTTATTGTTACTCAAAATATTAAAAAACTTTATAAAAACTGAAGTGGCCAGAACTGGTACAACGAAACAGCCAAAACTAGGTAAAAGTAAAAAAAAACTGGAACATTTGAACATATTTCAAGTTTGATGATTTTATTTTAAATTATACAAAATTTTGTATACCAATTTGGTTACTACATTTTCAAAACAGTAATTATGTAATGTGCTATGTGAGGAAATTTAAAAAAAAATGATTCTGGTTATTTTTGAGTTCATAGTGATGCACAGTTGACAAAAAATATCTAAAAGTGGCCAAAACTGGGTCATCAACCCTACTTTTAATTTAATTGGTGCACAAATATGTAAACATAATAATATTTCTTGTGATTCAGATTTACATCCATGGTTGACATGGGAATAATACATTCATATTTGACATAAATAATAGTTTGTGACATTACTAACCATTATGTATTTACTTTCTTTAGTAAGCTTCATACAAAACAATACATACATATTTGGTATGTATATTGAAATACAAAATTTAATCTACAAATGAATGTAATTAATAATGTCTCTTTTTGAAGAAGACAAATGAATGTCCTATTTACCTTATTGCAAATAGCTTGCAGCACAGGAACAAAAACTTTAAATTTATCAACTTTTGCACGGACCATATCAGCTACTCGCTTGGCTCCAGGGAAGTCATATAATTGTTTTGAAACTTTATACAGAAGTCTCCATTCTCCTTCGACTTCTTCTTTGATTTCCTCTGCTTCCAAACCTTTGAATGGCCCAAAATACCTGCAAAATTATTGCTTAAAATTTACCACATATATAAAGAAAACAATCAGTATGAATAGGAAATTAAAAAAATAAAATAAAAACATATTTTATCTACTAGGGGATTTAATTAACCGTTTTAGTGCTGAGCCATTTTCTTTAATTTCTATTGGTACAATAGGAAAAAATCATAGCTGCACACAAACTATGAATTTGATAAAATATAAACTTCGCGGACACTCGGCAAGTTTATATTTTTTACCTATCTAACTCGCGCGCGAAGACACAGTGATGTGAGCAGCGCCGTCACGCTTCACGCAATTTTAGAGAGGATGCAGAAGAAGCGCGATAGCGCTACTTAGCACTTAAACGGTTAAGCAAAAATAAATATTATAACTGCATATAAGTGTGTCTTAAATCATATACAAGAGAGGGGACATACTTACGCTGTAACCCAATCTTCTCGATTAAAGAAGGGGTCTAGTTAATCTCTGTACAATTTTATACTCTATGAAACTATCCATTTATTGCACATTCATAAAAAATTATAATATATCAAACACATTGTATAGCTGTTTTCTTTAAAATAGTTGCTAATTTTAGTCGATTTACTAAAGTCTGTAAACAGTCCATTTATTTGGTTTTCAATCCAATACACAATATTTTAAATTGTCAAATACACAACAATCCACAGATTTAAACTGCTTATCTTTGAGTAGAATATGTTGAAAAATCCAAATTTATTCTGGCAACATTCTGAAAATTTGATTCTGAAATCAAATCAATCAAACCAAATTGATTCTGAAAATTCTGGCAACAGCTGGCGCGATTGATGATTGTGGAAAATACAATTTGATGTATTTATGTACAACTTGAAATTAGTATTGTAAAAGAAAGAACGCAGGTCAACTTCTGTAATCTGAGATTTATGAGTACAATTACTGGTTATTCACCGCCAAGAAAGAAGTTATTTATGACTAAAAATGGTAAAAAATAAATCTATTTTTGAGGTTTTATTCCTTTCGTTGAAAAGTAAGGACAATATGCGGCTGATTCTAATAATAATTTAAAACAGCTTTGTTTTCTGCAAATAAATTACGTTGTAAAAAATTACAATCACCATTTTTCATATCCAGTACTGAAATCGAGTGAAGTATGCCAGAGCTTGTGGAAGGGCTCCACAGATGTGAGCATAGTAGAAAGACTGAAGAATACTGACACCTCTTGATCCAACAGTGCTTCTTCTTCATTAATACTTTGCGCCTCATGTTTATCTTCCTGTGAAATTTCAAAGAATGTTGGTTGTACGCAGTGCAGTATTTTCATACCGAAAAAACAATGCACATTCTGATATAATTTTAATAATGTCTTTCTGATACTATTTGAAATTGTAAATTTTGACAAAACGGATTTCAGTTTATAAAAAAGTTATCACAAATTAAAGTTTGAAGAAAGACTATTTATAAAAAGAAGATAGTATAAATATAATCGACTAAGCAAAAGACTTAGTTGAACTAAGATTTTTTTTTAAATTTGAATTTTCTTTTTATTTAATTTAACTTTATATTTATTTTCTGTTATTTTCTGATATCAAATACACATACAAGTAAATTTAATTTAATAAATTAATTCATAATAATATTTTTTTAAAATTGTGTCATTATAAAATTAACAAAAATGAACAATTACTGTGCCAATGTATAGGAGACTGGAGACACTTGATCCCCTCTTTTCTTTTTTACCTCTAATTCCCTTATTATATATCATATTTCAAATATGTCTCCCATATTTTAGGGGCACATGATACACTTAGGTAGTATCATATAGTATAGAAATTGTTATTGTGTTCATTACACTGATTTTTAATTTATCATATTTACTTTTGACTATCATTTTAAATATGTAATTAGGTACACAATTATTAATTGAAAAATAATCATTCAACATTCCTAAGTAATTTCTGCTTACAGCTGACTTTTTATCAAGCATCTTTTCTCGTTTTACTATAGGAATACTGGATCTCAAATAAAATAAACAAAATCAATAAGGGACACTTGATCCAGGGCGTCCCCTAACCGGGTTGAGGAGAGAAAATTTTATTTATAAAAAAACTATTTTGACTTCTTTATTTTTCTGTGCAAAATTGAAAACTGCATAGATAAAGACTTGTATTGGAGACTTAACCACCTGTAACATCTTTTCTAAATAACTGTTTAATCAAAATAAAAAGTTATGAAAAAAATGTGCCTTCAGCAATAAACGCCAAACCGTCTGCCATCTGTACAATTGTCAAGTCTGACTGATGTCACTACTTTGGAAAGTTAGCGGGTACAATAGACTCAAGGGCGGATCCAGCTTTGGCGCCAGTGGGGGGTCACATAGTCGTGGTCAAGTCACAAGAAGTTATAATTTAATATTGATAATAATAGATACTTACAAGTAAAACGTAGGTATTTTATTAATAAATGTAACTACCTACTGTACTTAAAAATACCTACCTATGTTTAAATAACAAAATCAATTTTTCTTTTACGTCTTCTCCCGAAACGCGTTATTACTTCATCTACTTCAATGGGTACGTTTTTATGGACGTGGAGAAGTGGCAGTCCGGTTAGACATTCTTCAACCATTGAAGCTCTTAGCCACGATTTGATTCTTCGCAACGTAGAGAAAGATCTTTCCGCTGTCGCTACACTAACAGGTAATGTAGCCATAATACATAAAATTTTTCTTATATTAGGATACATCTCAATATCGCAATTTAAAATAAGGTCGGAAATCAACTGAAGTATGTCCTGACTCCGCTGCCACTTCACCATCCACAGCCGATATTCGCTTACAATGACAGAAACGGGAGTATTATCTAGTAACAATGTATAATCGGTTTCTAGTTGTTTCACAGTTTCAATGTCTTGATTACTGTATTCGCTTTTTGGCATGAAAACGCTTAGTTGAAACAAATCAAGTATTTCAAGAGAGAGACGGTCCTGTAGCTCACTTATTATTGAATCCAGAAGAGGGATGCATATTAGGGTGTCCCGTCCATGTATGAGAAAAAAAATTTGAGCTACACAATCACAAGAGGTATCAAAATTTGCGTAATTTTACACAAATTGCGAAAAAGTAACAAAAAATAGAATTGTTTGTCATCTTGAGAGCTCTACCGAGCTTTGAAGTTTTGTAAATTTTACGTTTTTATAGAGTTAAACCATTTGCCTAAAATAATTAAAAAAATCATGTTTAAAAGGTATTTTAGTATTGAAATTAATGAAACAAAGCACAAGAAAATAAAATAAACAAAATATAGATTATAATCAATGAGAAAAACAAAAAATTTTAACTTATTTTTGGGTCCGAAATTTGGCATTTCTGCTCGAGATTGCATCCTGGTTCTAATAAAGCCATCTCTAGAATTACTTCTAGAGATGGCTACACTTTGTGAGGCGTTTGTTATATTCTCTAGGACCCGAAGTTCAACCATCAAGGTCAAGAATAAATGACGAAGAGGTAATTCATTGACATGAAGCATACAAACACACCGTTGTAACGGTCTCTGAAAATACTCCTCTAAATATTGAATCACGCCACCCTTCCAATCGGTGTTAGTTGCAGTTCCGTCACATTCAACGCAAATCACGTCATCTTAATTCCAACCTCGACCCTCTACTAAAGTTGTGATCGAAATAAGAATTTCCTTTGCAGTGCCACGTCTTTCGGTATTGTATGTCCCCAAATAAATTTATCTAGGCTGTGCTAAAATTGAGATGTGGTCTTCTAAAACTTCTTTGCGATGGTCTTTTCGTCCATCAAAGTAAATGCTTTTTATAACAATACCTCCAATATCTTTTGAAGCTTCCGGGTTTTAGATACATCTCTGTAGATCTTATTTTTATCAATAACCAGAGTTAAATCTTCGGTAGAAACCAAGCCGACGTCAGCCAAAACCGCAGAAGCAAGAGCAACAGCAGATTTCGTGGATAAACCGTATCTATCACAGATTTTAGCAACTGTCGGCAAAGGCAATGTATTCCAATTCGCCGTTGAATTCAATGGTGGGCGAGTTTGTCGGGGATGCCTCTGTTATCGGATACGTTTCTGGGGAAGATTCACGCACTGAATCTCCATCACAATTTGCTGAGACAGAATCGGTTTCTTGAGTAAAACGCGACTTTTTTTGTTACCCTTATTGACTCTAAAATTTATCTCTGTTGTCGTTTAATTAATCAAGCCGTTTCTTTATTATCAAAACCGCTTATAACCATTTTCCTATCATTTATTTGATCCAACAAAAACTTATCTCATTGATGTAAACTTTCTTACGTTGTAGACACGAACAAGATTCAAATGAAGTGCATTTACAAGCGGAAACGTCAAAAAGTTTCTCAGATGACTAAAAAACATTTCAGTTTATTTTCAAAACTATAATTTCGTTTGTTTTTGGGGTATCTTTTCAAATTGAGATACTTTTCGAAATTGGATTTCACTAATTAAATAACTCGTTCCTTAGTTGCAACTGAAATCGAAGTTTTGGTCCAAATATTGTTGATCTCTTCGGAAACAATCACATATTTATCTGATTTGGATGGATCTTTTCAATTTTACATGAATTTCAGGTCTTTCTTGACAAATAAAATAAATTAAATGACGTCCCATAGTTGGTAGCTGCTGATTGTCAAGTTCTTTGTATGGTCCAAACATAGCATAAGTAGTCTGACTACGCCTCGAACTTCTTATTTAAAAATCACTAAATCCGCTTTTCCTACTGTAACAATCGCCATGGTACTTTTATGGCATAAAAATTATTTTGGCTACGAAGAAAACACTCGCGAGTCAAGTCAAGAAAGTCCTCAAAACATGTTCAAACTTGAGGGTATTTGCAGGTTGAAACCTAACAAATTCTAAGTTGCTGGTAACGTGTTGTTGCATGCAAATCGAAACGTCATGTATGATTTACACCTAAATAGAATAAAAAATAAATATTTTTTTGTATTTAGTTCAGGAGCCATAATTGAGGATAGCGAAATATCACCATAAAAATGTCAATTTTTCAAAACTTTGTAGATCGGTAGAACCCTAAAGATATAGTTTTATTTTATTTTTATTATTTTGGTAATCTACGCTCAATTACGCAAATTTTGAGATGTCTTGTATTAAGATAAGCCAAAGAAAAATTTATCGGGACAGCCTAATGTATATGGCTCTGCGGAAATACTCTTCAGCAGATTGAGCAGGTTGGTTATTGGCCCTATGTATTTGTCTTGACACTATTCTTGGACATTTAATTTTTACATCTAGCTGCTCAGCTACTTCTTTAGCCTCTTCAAAAAGCTATCGGTAAATTTCGTCCGCATTTTCTCTTCTCGCATTTTGTAGAACACTTACAGTATCATTAATAGTTAGTTAGTCTTTTTTTAATTCAATCGAGTTCGATTGCAGTATTCTACTTAAAGATACAGTAGTACCTGAAAAATAAAAAAGTTAGTAAGTGACTGAATGTGAGTATGAGTATTTTAATTAGTGGTCCACCTAGGTCCTGGACCCAGCCCAGGGGGGGGGTCATGACCCCCATGACCCCCCCCCTGGATCCGCGCTTGAATAGACTACTAATATTGCAAGTTCAAAATAATGCAATGTTCACAGAAGTTATGTAAATCTTGTATACCTAGCCTCCCATTAGGATCAAGTGTCTATTTTAATTGTTTTTGCCACTGATCACATTATACACTTGCATATTATATTTTTTAATTTATTGCCATTGATCATATTCAACTCCTGCACGTTATATTTTATAATTAATAAAAAAAAAATCAGTTATTCTATCAAAATTGATTTTAAAATACCATAAGCTTGTCATAGATTTCATCAATTTTCACGACAAACTCCCTCATGAGATCAATATTGACAAGCGGAGGATCCAGTTTCTTGAATGCTTCCAATAATTTCTCGTGTCTCTTGAGTTTGTCTTCAAATACAAATTTTCTGTTTTTAAGCGATTCCTCAGCCATGTTCCGCTTTGTTTGAAGAGTCTTTAAAGACAACTCGATTACTAATTCCAAGTCAGATGGCCACACAAACACTCGGCTATTGAGAATTATATCATCACCTAGAATTTACAAAAAAACAAACGGAAAATACAAAGAATTAATAATACAATTTTGTTAATTAGACATTCAACATATTGTGCAAAAAATCCACTATCTTAAAAATTAAAAAAAATGTTAAAAAGTAGGTAATCAGAATATTGTTTATTTATAAGCTAGCATAGCAGATTGTGCTTGTATTCAAATCTGATTTAACCACAGATTTTATGTCCTTACTTGGAAGATCAGCGTGCTCCATAAGGAATAATATATATTCAGCCGTAACCCTTGACTTTTCTCTTAGATTAAACATTTCCACATCTCGGCAATCAATTATGTAATTGATCAATCCCACCAATTGTGCCGTGGTTTCAGGCATTTCTGATGCTCTTTGTGACATAATCTGGTATGCATCACAAATACTAAAATACAAAATAACTCATTTCCATTATGTTTTCATTGAAATGGCTGTTTAAATAACTGTTTTTTTCATACTGTTGTGTTATGGAGGTACACACGGCTGGGACTTGTCTCAAAAATCATGTAAAAGCCTTTACGGAGACAACAATAATACATGGTTCAATTTTTCAATGAAGATAAGTAAGAAATATTATGTTCATAGCACACACACTTTGACTTAGTCTTCTGGTTGGAGTTTCTTGGATTTTCTAGGGTAACCTGCGTATTGTAGTTTTGCAAAAGACTGTTATTATATACCCAACGTTTTGGACAGATAGCACTGTCCATTGTCAAAGAGATTTTCACCTTGTATTTCAAGTTCTGTTTTGAATTAATGGCGAGCACAAGCGTTCACTCCAGAAGTTGAGATCCAAGTGAAGCCTAGTATGAAGCTAACTTCTGAATTTACTATCGTTAAGTATCTGAGTTTAATGTAAAATTTGTTTGTGCTCTGGTAATCGGATTATTAGTGGATAATTTAGAAAGATGGAAGGGCATACAATAGATTTTAATAATGCCTCAACCCTTGCAAACATTAGCAATGAAACATGCAGAATTTATAGAGAATCAATAGAGATATATAAGAATAAAAACAACATGAATTGCCGAGAAGATGCGATCCGATACTTGGAAATCCATACTTAATGACTGTAAAACCCTTTCTAAATTAACCACTAATAATCTGGAGACATTAGATTCTATTGTAATGGTCTGATTCTTTAGTTGTTTATTAAACTGCGGTGAGCTGTGGGGTTCAAAACATTGTCCAGAAAGGTCAAACACAAACGGCAGAATATCCCAGAAAACAGGAACCAAAAAAAGGCAGAATATTCTGGACGCCCATGTAAACTTGAAAATGTTTTTAATTACAACTTTTAAAATATATATTGTTACCATAGATGAGGCATGTTTTCATATTCACATAAATAACAAAAATACACACTTACGCCCTATTGTGACTTCTGTTAAGTTTGACAAAATAATCAACTATGTATTGCCTAAGACCTCTTACAGTATTCCACATGTATTCATTGATTTTGGTACAGTCAAGCAGGAACATATTTAATGGTATAGAACGTCGGAGATCAGTTATTTCATCACATAAATCTTCTAAGCGGTAAATTTCTTTACTAAAATCCTGCAAATTACACCATGAGAATATAATTAAAGATTATATGTTATCAGATTATTTGTAATGAAAATTCCTAAACGAAGATACACTATTTAAGGGTAAAAAATGTCAATAACCTTTAGGTACGGAAATGGCTCGAGAGCAAACATTTCTAACAGTTCCTTTTTTGCAGTCCCATCTAGTATGTAATTATAAGGAACATACGAACGAAGAAATGTGTTTGGTCCGATGGAATTACACTCAAAAAGAGATACTATTTTTTGTATGTACTCCTGAATGTACACTTCACTCTCATCAACAGATAGTAAAAATAACTTTTTCTTGGCAAACTCTGCAATAAATAAAAGAAAATATTTTGTATAGTGAGGTCTTAACTAATTTCCAACTCATTTTTTCTGAATGCGCTTGTGAATTATATAATTTCATATCACTTTTGGTCATGAGAGAGGAAAGGATGGTTAAGAAAATATATAAATATATGGGGCAAGTGTTGAGGGCAACAGGAATAGAGGGCGTCCGCAGAAGATCTGGCATGATCAAATACTACAAATATTAGAGGATGGCCCTGTTAAAAGCCTCAACAACTGTAAAGCTTGCATGAGAAGATGTATGAATGTAGCCGAAGCAAAAGTGGTGTGCCAAGATAGAAGAATATGGCGTTCTATCCTCTCTGCCTACCCCTGTGGAGAAATGGCGTGATGGTTAGATAGTGAGTTAGTTCAAAATCACTTCAGTAGAAAACTAGAGATATCTTTTTTTTGGCGAGCTTATTAACTAATTTCCCATATCAAAATCTTTGATTAATTAATTATGATGGATCAATTGATTCATTAGTAAATCTGATAAAATTGATTCATGTATTGTCACGTGTGCAAAATTTCATCTCAATGATTGGACATTGAGAAGCGGGTGAAATATCCATTATAAGTTTCTGTCCAGATAAACAAACAAATGGATAAACAGACAAACAAGTGATGCTTATATAAGTATAGTAAAAATGGCTTATTGCAAAAATATATTATTAGGTGAAGTTACCTGGAAACATAAGTTTTTCGATTCTTTCAATTCCTTTATTAACATTAATGATCAAAGAAAACCATTTCCTTATATGTTGCTGCACACCTTCAAAAGATGGAGTAAATATAAGTTCCACAGTGTCTGGAATCACATCCACTGTTATCGTTAGTAAAGGATGTTTGATCAAAGCAAAGTCCTCGTACTCGTCACCAAAATCATTTCCACCCTGGAATCAAATGTGAGGCTAAAACTGAAGTTTTGTAGAGACACAATGCGGGAAAAATCAAGGCATATCATCTTATTCTACCTCATAAACCAAAAATTGATCTTTGAAATGTTCCAAGCTTTTCAACACCATTCCTCGTAGTTGCTTTGACATCTGACTGCAAATCGTTTGAAAAAACCTTTCAACTCTGTATGTGGAGTCGCGCAAGGTTCTAGGAGCGTAACAGCTCCAACTGTCTCGCATTTGGATCATGATATCGGCCACTTCACACAACCATCGCTTGGTAAGGATCGAATGAACATTCTGACACTTCTCGATAACTTTCTTTTCAAAGTCTTGGCAGGTCATGGACTCGAAAGACTCTTCGCGTATTTTCTGCATGTCACATATAAGGATATTGTCATACCTACAAAAATGAAAATAATTATACCTACGACATTGAGAATATTTAGAAAATCAGTTTTCTAAATCAGTTCTACTTAATGTTAGTTCTGGAGATAAAAATAAATTTACTTTATAAACTAATCATCATGTTGTTCCATAGGGGTAGGCGGGGAGTATAAAATGCCACACACTTTTGTCCTGACACAAAACTTTCGTCTCATTTACATTCTTACGTCTTCTTATGCGTGCTTGTCAATTGTTCAGGCTTTTATCAAGATCATTCATATGTGGTTTACTTATATATTTTTCTTACTTCTTATTTGGTTATACAGGGTTATTTGGAAAACATTAATAACCTCGCAGGACTATATTCCTGCCTTGATTATGAATCGAAAATGTTCAAGCAGTCATAACAATAGTTATGAAGTTATACAATATCAAAGATTGCATTTTTTCTATATTTTTACTAGTAAAAATATATTTTACCCAGTCGGGCAGTGAAAACATGTCAATCAATGAATTTACAGATTCACTGCTCATATCGGTGAAAATCAATATTTTGTCCATGAATGCACACATTTCTCAAAGCTTAGGTTAGGTTAATAATATCCTGTATATAATGTTGATATGCACAGAAGAAATGAATAATGCTGTAAGAACCTTTTTCACGCAATAATTAAATCTTAAATTGTTATTCTAAGAGGTCAATCTCAATCCGGAAAGATTATCTGTCAAATTTAATTTTAATAAAAGTTTGGAAACCAATATAATTTCACCAGTAAGATATCAGTTAAATATTTTTCACTCGTTTGTACTAATTCCAATTGGTGAAAATCTGCTTGGATATGATAAGAATGACCTTGAATATAAATACACAAAAGTGCCAGTGAAAATATAGACTCACTAGAAGTATAGATTCACTGTAACATATATACATATTTACAAATGTTTAAATACATACAAAATAATAATTCAACCTTACTTTTCTTCCCAAATATGTCTTAGCTCCAACAATATACTATTTCCTTGAAAGAAGTTATAAAAGATTTTTTCTTTTGAAATAATCACTGAGTTTCTCCAAGGCACTGGAGCTCTTACTATCAGTGGTGGCCATGGTGGTGGATATTGCGATACCTTCAATCTTTTTTGCTGACATGGGTCTTTTAGAATATATCGAAGTATAGATTCTTTCATCGCAGTGGTGTAGCCTTGATAGATTTCAGTTTGTAATTGATTTCTCAACTTGGTTTGTTTGTAGCTTTGAAAATTTTTCATATATACATCTTGAAGTCTTTTTTTAGCTTTGTCAAATAAATGTGATGGATATTGACTTACATACTTATCGGTTAGATCCTGGGAATGAAAATTATTGTAAAATTAATTTTTAGAGAAAATAACATATTTTTTTAAGCCATGTAAAAAAGATGTACACTTGAAGACCTATTTTCAACAGCTTTTGCTATTTTCTCAATCAGCGTAGATGACCTTATATAAATAAGAAAATATGTTATAGTTATATATGTAATGCATATAATGCACATAACTAGGGCTTTGTGCATGAATTTCTAAAACAAATGCCAAAAATGAATACATATATTGTAAGAAGCCATAGAGACAATAAAATAACAAGAGTATTTCAAAAAGTAACAGCAAACAAATAATAAGCACGAAACGAATACTCCAAGTAATTTAAACTCTCGCATAGGGGGAAAATACAAATCATATACAAAATGGCAGCACCCTTAACTAATCATTAGAGTAATCATTGGATTTTTGTGGGGGGATTCTTGTGAATTTCATAGAAGAATATTACAACAATACGAAGACATCTGTGGCAAGGAGTGGTTTCAAAATGAACAATTGATCCAAGATGGACAAAAATACAAAGAAAAGTCTGATTTGCACTGAAAAGTTCCTGTTCATTTTTGGAACACTATTAGAAAACACATGAATTATAGTGCCCTGGAAATGCACGTATGAAGGAGAAGCTTGTCTAAGTTTCTTCTTCTTTTACATAAAAATACCCAAACTCGCATGGCTGCTGCAACTCAACATCACTCGGAGATTGAGATTTCAACTCTTACAGCATCCTCTACCCTCTACTTAGCCCTGACTTTGCTTCCTCTGATTATCGAGTGTTTGGACTCCTGAAAAATGCTTTGAGATGACAAATATTTGAGATTGATAGCACAGTCCTGGCTGTAAGCAAAACTAATGACATTTTTTACTGATCGAATAATGAAGTTGATTTATCTGATGAAGTTCATTTATCTCTAATTAAATTATCTATATAGGTATTTGTATACATATACCCATGTATCTCAAAATATTTAATTTGTTGTAACTTTTTGAAACGCCCTGATATTATTTCAAAACATTGTTACATTTCATATTGTTCATTTATCTGGAATATTTTTTATTTATATTACTGTAAAATGTGTTTTATGTTAGGTACATTTCATGTACTGTAAAAGCCCATTAGGGCGTTGATTAATAAATAAATAAATAATAATAATAATAAAAAAGTATGTAGGTGTCTGCCCTCACTGTTTGTATATAATATTGAATCCTCTCCTCTTCCTCTGGTTCGAGCGTCACCAAACAGTCCCGATATGCATCTTTCAATAATACTTGTAATTGATCCTCAGAAGTGTTTGGTAAGCCAGCTTGAAGGCTCGCCAAATCCCTTGAAAATAGGGCAAGTTAGTATGACATCAGAATAAACAAGATTTAAAAAAATGTTTTTATTACAAATTTACCTTCTTTCGTTTTCCAATGCCTTTAATTTCAATTGTTTATTTTTTTCCTTGAGTTTCTCAATTTTATTAAGCTTTGCTTGTTTTGCTTCATTCTTTCTTTTATAATAACTTCCATCTAATAAATCTATCAACGGCACGAAACCTTCAATCATTGAAAATGTTCAAGCAAAATATGATTAAACATATCTTATTATATTTCGATACATGTAGTTCACACTAAAAAGGATTTGGATAGGTTAAGGAAGTTAAAAAAAAACAGATGTTTTTCTTTATAAAATAAATCATGATTCATTCATAATAGTTACACATGTTTTTATATAAAATTTATCTCAAAGTTTGTCTTCGTACTACTATCGCGGTATTGTAAGCAATATTATTTGGTCTATTGATATAAATTCACCTAGTGACTAAAAAGACTTTCACTTGATCCTGATTCTAGGAGACCATTACGTTAGTTCATTTTTCTACCATAAAAGCACTTAGTTCAAAAAATAGAATATTGACGTGAAAGCCTACTGCTGTGGCGCCATCTCTGTAGTAATTATAAACGCTAGTTACTAAAAGTGCTAAGCATGTTAGGGTGACATCCACTAGATGTTGCCCCAATGATTGTGTTGATCAAAGATAAAGTATCTCCATGCCATTCAATTGAAACTTGTAACTCAGATCAGATCCAGGCAATAAACACCTACCATGCTGTCTATACTGCTCTAATAATCCAAACAAGTAATTTCTTACCATTCATTTCAAATTTATACATAATATTAAAAGAAACTGACGCCTTATGATTCTTAGGTATTTAAAATTTTAAAGTAATTATGCATTTGCATTATGCGAAAAATTTCAATGAAAATATGCACAAATAAGAATAAATATTCATTAAAACATTTAATTGCGAGTAACTTGGTCTGCGGGTGTTTGGTAAGATGAACCAACTGACGAATCTGCATTAGGTTGGTTACCTGCAAAGATTGTGGAAGAGATCACACCTGAGGTAAAAAATACAGAGGAATCTCTCACTTCAAATGAAATTAGGGAAGCAAGCAATGCGAGTTATGAATCTTTTTAACGACAATACAGATCACATTTCTGCGAAAACCTTAAAAAAATGCGAAAATAAGTGTCATTGAATAGGTTTCTTGTTAAAATCTCACAAAAAGAAAGATTTCAGTGATTTTTTTAGCACAATGAAATCTTTCTACACAATATTAAATTAAAATTAAATAGTGAAATAAAGAAGGTATTTTTTGAATTAATAATTTCAATACAAATATTTTTGATTTATGGAATTTGTTTCTTATGGAGAAATTCATTATGATAAATCAATGTTTTGGGATATAAATACATTTTTGGAACAAATTACACCAACAATGCAAGATTTCACTGTACTAATTATTACTAATTACCCTCATTCAGTTTCTTCTCCTTCTCTCTTTGTTTCTTCTTCATCATACGTATTTCTTCGTTAATCTCTTTTTGGGTTTGTTTTAAAGGGAATCGAAGTTCTCCGTCTTCCCCAATTGGTCCGTAAGGTTTTTCTTTAACTTTTTTTTTTGGTGGTAAATAAGCTAGCTTCAACATCCTTGACTCAGGTCGAACATTGAAATCTATACATTTAAAAAAAAAGCTTTAAGTCACAGCAGGGAATAAGATAATGGATTGGATTCCAAAAAATAAAATATTTTTTTATCATAATAAAAAACTAACGTGCAGACGGCCCCAGGACATGAAAGAATAATAATATTGTATGTAGGTTCTTTAGATTACTCAGAGTCTCATTAACAGGGCCACTAAAGATGTTCAATTTTTTTTTATAATATTTAGATTAGAAATACTGTTCAAAATGTCAACTTTGAATACATTGAGAAGATGGTGTATAATATTTATAATGTAAATGTGTTGGTGTCCGCTCTGTTGCTATTGGAGGCTGCGTTAACTGAATATGGAACGTAGTAAAAAAAAATTAAGACCATAAAATATAAAATAATAGTTGTTATATATCAACTCTCCTCATTTCGAATGTACATCCGTTCATAACTTATTGCAATTATAACAGTAGCACTGATGATCAGCAACGAACATTCACCAAAAATGTCGTCATTAAAGAGTTACTGCTGTAAATATACTTTAGGTTTAAAGTTGATGAAATTAATTTGTAAGTTAATCTGAAATCAGTCTTAGGTTTAAGCAAATAAGTCATTTTAAAAAACAAAAGGTTTTCTATTTATGAATTTTGAGATTCAAAATCCTGTAATTTTTCACGGGTTTACAGCTAGTATTTAATATAAGCTATTTAAGAAACTTGCGAAAAACTTGAAAAAAAAAAACTATTTAAAAAAATGCGAAGTCTACTTAAGTACTAAAAAATTACATCAGAGTAATTATAAATATTATGTAACATAAAATAAAACAACTTCGCAAATTATTATTACCTAGGGTAAGCATAGATTCAGTATTTACTTTTGACATGTCAGATTGTAATTTTAAATTTAAATATTTATCTTGCAGAATATTATGAAATATTAAAATCTGAATAAATTAAATTATTAATTATTGTCAGGGTTGATAAAAATCACGATTAAAAAAAAATCGGATTTATTTGATTTAAATCAGATTTTTTTGATTTTCTTTTTAATATTCTGACTTTTTTTTAATTTGGAAGTCAGTTATTGTTGGGAAAAAACACAATATAATTTTTGTTTATTTAATTATTAATTAAATTAACAAAAATCAACATATATTAGTTCTTCAAAAAAGTCAGTCATTTTTTTTAAAACACAGTAACATTTATTTACCACATTTAACAAAAAATTAACAAGATTAATAAAAAAAAAAACCCATAAAAACCAAGTTTTTACAATACTCCCTTTCTCATTTTCGGATTTCGTGTATCTCCATCTCCAATCTCCATACAACTTACTGATTTGTATGAAAAAACAGTTAAAATTAAAAAAATCCAAAATTATACTATCAATATATTAATTACCCCAACCAATGTCGTACGTTTCTGCATTTGGATGATGATTTCTATTTGTATACAATAATTTTGCCATGATGCCCGTTGGGTCGTGTGGCGCAGCGGATAACGCGTCTGACTACGAATCAGAGGATTCCAGTTTCGAATCCTGGCAGAATCAAATTTTTTTTTTACGGTCGAGAATACTTTATTTGTTGAAATTTTAAATACATTTTTGGTTTTTTATAATCAATATATTAATTACCCCAACCAATGTCGTACGTTTCTGCATTTGGATGATGATTTCTATTTGTATACAATAATTTTGCCATGATGCCCGTTGGGTCGTGTGGCGCAGCGGATAACGCGTCTGACTACGAATCAGAGGATTCCAGTTTCGAATCCTGGCAGAATCGAATTTTTTTTTTACGGTCGAGAATATTTTATTTGTTGAAATTTTAATTACATTTTTATTTTTTTGTAATGTTGTATAAAAGTAATCAGCACTGCGAGAAGAGAAGAGAGTAGGTACCTACCTATCGAACTCTGGTTTATTCCGCTCTGACTTATTAATCGGTTAGAAATACTGAATAAATACTTTGTCTTAATTATATCTAAACTACCCGTAATTAAAAGTGGAAATTTGCCAGACACAATTGGCCGCGAACCGGCTGACGTAGGCACAGGTAAACAATTGTGTTTGCTGCACAGCAAACACAATTGGCCGCGCAGCGGCCATCGCTGGCCGCAAAGCGACCACAATGGCCGCCCACAGGGCCTAGCAGTAAGCAATCGGCGAGGTCGATTGCTTTCCTGCTAGTAATTTTTTTTTTTAAGGGGTTACGTGTAGTCGGGATTTTTAAAAAATCTAATTTTTTTTTTGAATTTTCTTAAAGCTAAATGCTTCAAAAATATTGTGTGAAAATATCAACTCGATCCGGTTATTAGTTTTAAAGATATCCAATGATAACTGTAGGGCCCTCTGCTGCCGCCCGTACTGACACGCGGACGGTACTAAAGCCGGCCGGGCTGACAAACGGGGCGACTGCTATGGAACGCGGTTTTTACCTGATTAATTCTAAGAATAATGTATGAAATTTCTTTTATACTTCTACTTTTAGACATAAGACTCATTAGGCTAACTGAGATTTGATTTTGTGTTAGTATTTCAATGGCAGTGAAACCCAGCAGTCGATAGGTAGTTGTGCGTGAATTATAATCATTTTCAAAAATTTATAATGAGACGTCATGAAGATATGCAAGGAATATTAATGATTGCCAATGCATAGGATAAAATTATGGACCTAATGCACACCGGTATGCTGAAAAACTCGATACAGAGCGCATAACGATTGCTGACCAACGTGCAAATCAGGTCACTCGAGAAGGCAAAATGAGACGTAGATAAAAAAAAATCGACATCTTGGAGGCTTACACATCGGCAGAAGATCTATTATATGTACCAAAAATAGACGACTCTACGTAAGTAATTTTTTAAATTGTATTTGTATTAATTATTTATGCATAAAACTTTAAACGCGTTTTTCTCAAAATAACGTTTTCAAAATCGGTCCACGATAATTTAAAAACTACTCGACAGATTTAAATGAAATTTAAACATCATATTTTAGGCATTAAAAACTTGTGCTTAATCAAAGGATTTTTTTTTTGACTTCAACTTTTTTTTTTATAAATAATAAATGAGTGATTTTTTCCCTCAAAATTCATAATTAAGCTTTCAAAGACCGCCATTTTGCTAAATTTGAAAAAAAATAAAAAAGCTTCGTTTAAGCACAAGATTTTCAATTTCAATTTCAATTTCAATTTTTTATTTATTACATAATATGTACATTACAAACATTCTGTTCAATGCATACATATTATTAACTTACATCTAAAAATATACATGTACACATATACATACACATCCATATACACATATACATAAACACATATGTATACATACATACACATATACATATACATACATACATACACACACATATACATATTGTGTATTAAAATACTAATTTATTATTAAACAATTATTAAACAATTAGAAGTGACCTGTATAATCTGGTCAAAGGTGTAGGAGAATCCTGCTTCGGAAAACCCCCTCAGACACATGGAATATATCAATATCCAAAGCGATCTTGTTCAGCATAGCTGTAGCTTTTCCAACAGGCATAACCATCGGCAGGTTGGTCCTGTATATTGGAATGTGAAACAATCTATGCTGACGATGTCTAAGGTAATTATCAGGAACATACAAACCAATGCTCTGCATAATTTCAGTATTGTCGATCATTCAACTAGTAATTTCTTTTTGTTTCATTAAATTTAGATAAACCACTAAGAAGCACTGATGGACACCGCGAGGCACTACTTGCAAAACAGGGGTCAAGAATCGAGATTCTATCGTAGTCCAGTATAAATAATTTTATTTGAAATTTTCGGTATAATTACTTAAAATATAGTGTAAAACGTTGGTATTATGTATTGAATCAAAACATTAAACAACCGTTCAAAAAAATTTTTGAAAACGTCTATTTTTTTGCGTCTCTGATTACACGTAACCCCTTAAAGAAAATTTGATAGATATTCTTGAGCGTCGCCACGAGTCTACTTGCAAAGTTTCAGCTCGATTGAATCAGGGGAAAAGGGTTAAAAATTGATCCAAAGTTTTTTCGTCAGACAAGCAGACGCCACGAGTTAAAAGAAAGGAAGTAAAAAAGACTTAAAATTAATAAATGAACATAATTTTTTTGTTGTTGGTTTTTTGGGTTTTACTGCAGTCGCAATCACTTATATTTACTGATATAATATAAC
Organism: Agrypnia vestita; assembly: GCA_016648135.1. Taxonomy (NCBI): domain Eukaryota; kingdom Metazoa; phylum Arthropoda; class Insecta; order Trichoptera; family Phryganeidae; genus Agrypnia; species Agrypnia vestita. Next base: position 42,368 of record JADDOH010024685.1, on the reverse strand, counting down.
TTAAATGTTGTGTTTTTATTGGTTTTGTAATTAGTCGAATAAAGTTTTTTTTTCAAATGCCTGAATTGAATGCCAAAAATATTATTCGTAGAAGCTTATATCCAATTCTTTTTCGGTTATACATTTTTTTCATATTACGTATTGCTACCCACCAATCAGTAGGGGTGGTTTTCTGTATGAATTTTTTATCGACTAATACTCCAATGAATGGCTCAACTTTTGCCGGAAGTCACTTTTTGGCTGATTTGGTTGCAGTAAAAAAGTATTGATTTAAATAAATACTTTTTTTAAACAATCACTTGAATTTATTCACGATTTAAATCATCTCAACCCTGATTATTGCAATAGGAATATTAAGAGATATATCTCTTATTTGAGTTTCTTTTCAAAATATATGCCTAAGAATAAGTCATGCTCCTTGTTCTCACTGAACGCCCCTGATACCTCATTATTATTTGAGCAATTTGGTAGACATTGTTACACAGAGAATTATACTTTTTTTTGTAAGTATCTCATTTTATACACCTCATCATTATAAATTTGTGCCATTTGATAGTATTAGTGACAGACATTATTGCATAGAGAATGATATATTTTGAATAATGATTAAAACCAATTACATATTATGCGATATAGTAATGGGTACATTTATTAGTTTTAATTTTCATGAAACTGAAATATTTAAAAATTCTTAATATTAAAAAAAATCTAATTCAGAATATTTTATTAAAAAAGCATAAAGTCAATGTTTTCATTTTATTTTTAATAACAATTTAAAAATCATACCAATTTAGAAAACAATTTGAGATCAGCTATTGGATAAGAAGTGATGGACGGAGATTCAAAATTATTTTTATTGGAGATAAAATAAGATTATTTTATACAATTCACATGATTGTTATATTTTCTTGTGATGTGAAAGCAAACTGATTAATTGATTTAAAACTAAAAACTATACTCATTTACCCAGGCTGCCTATGATCTTGAGTTCCTCTAGAGTATCTCCAAATGGAACACTTTTGACTGCAGTTTTCTCCGGAACCAAGGGAGGAAATTGGAAAGTAATTTCTGCCTCATCATCTCTCGGATATTGTCTTTTTGTGGCTTTTATTTGGGCAGGATTCTTAACCTTTGCGTAACCCTTTCCTGGAATCCATGGAAGATCTATTTCTTTTTTGTCAACGTTTCTAGTTCTCCTCGCAGTACTCTTCATAGATTTCATAATATTTTCATAATTCATTTTGAACCACTCATAAATACATTAAATATAAAAGTTATCTAAAAAGTCACTTTCATTAATGTGCAACACCTCTCTAGAAAAAGTAATGAAATGACAACTGTTGATATGGTAACAAAGTTAGTCACCAAGGAAATGAGATAATTATTGTTGTTGGTAAGGTAACACTTATTATGGTACCCTTATTGTTGGTAAGGCTAAATAGAGTACCTTAATATTGTGGGGTATAAAAGCAAAGGATTTATATTTATTTATTTATCATAAATCAACACCAATTGGCTTTGTACATAGGATATATAATATTTTATATTAAATTGAGCTTGAATTCAACAGCATCAATAAAATTAATAAAATGTAAAAAGGTTATAAACCAAAGGAAAATAGAATAGTATAAATAACTAATGGTTAAAACATCCATAACAAGTAATTGCACATTAGTTATTACGATATAGAATTAGGCTCTTTACATTAGATATAAAAGACTCAGGCGATTCGTCAAATAGATTTTACTAAATTCAGGATTTTATAGGAAACTTAGATTATAAATTTATACGGAACATGATTTTGGAAGGAATAGATACATAATATCTAGAATTCAGTACATTTTAAAATAGTTATCCTTGGTGACTGCATTCAAATTATTTTTTCAATTTTTTGGATATTGCTGCCTTTGCTTTTATACCACATAATTGTTATTGTTGATAAGGCAACACTTCGTATGGTACCTCATGTTAAAAATGTCCTTAGGTTTTCACGGCCGTTCAGAATCTTCTGTGTATAGTTTTCTGGGATATTCTGCCGTGTATATGTGACCTCTCTGGCCAATGTTTCGGATCCCATTGCAGGGTCCATCATCAGGGCTGATGTAATGAGTGAGTGTTGAAGTGTAGGTTAAGTATTGCCTTGCAATACCGTACCGAAGTCAGGGTGTCTCCAAGTTTGTGTTATGTTAAATACTGGTTTGCAGTACCGTGTCAAAAGCAAGGTGTGTGTCTTGATGTAGTGTGTTGTGTATCTACTAACGGATGTCGGACTGTGCGGATCGTCGATTTGATTTATCCTGCAGCGCCAGATACCACGATGTTTTTAACTTAAGACCGTCATCCCTATTAATGTTTACCGGGTGCTTGTATATTTCAATTGCTTCTTTGACCAGGCGCGTGTGGTGACTTTTGGGCTTTCCTAAGATTTTCGGCTCAAATGAAAAATGGTGGCCCGTATCTAGAAAGTGCTCAGCCAATGCCGATTTTTCCGGGTGACCGAGTTTGCATGCTCTTTTATGCTCATCAACCCTCTTTGAAATCGTGCGTGCTGTTTGTTCTACATACACTTTGTCGCAATTTTGACAGTCGAGCCTATAAACACCGTCGGTCTCAAGGGGATCCCGATCCTTCGCTGGTCTTAAGAGGTCCTTAACCTTGTTGTTTGTGCCGAACACTGTCTTAATCTTCTGTTTCTTGAGCGCTTTGGCAATCCTGTCTGTTACATTATGGATATAAGGCAAAAAGCAATCCCTTTGATCTCTTCTGTGTTTTTCTCGGAGCTGTTAGATTTGGCTCTTATGATGTGCCGTATCTGCCGTCTTTGGTATCCATTGCTTTCTAGCGCGTCGCACAGTGTACGAATCTCCTCCTGCAGATGTTCTTCTTGGCATATTCGTTTAGCTCTCGTAGCTAAGGTATTAATTAAACCTCTCTTCTGCGCTGGGTGGTGGTGGGAATCTGCATGCAAGTAGCGGTTCGTATGGGTCGGCTTCCTGTAGATTCTGTGCCCGAGACTACCATCTGTGTTCCTTTTCACTTCTACCTCCAGAAATGGTAGTTTATTTTCTTTTTCTATCACCATGGTGAATTTTAATTTCTTGTGCAGGGTGTTGAGGTGTTTGAGAAAGTCCTGTAGTTTTTCTTTCCCGTAAGGCCAGATTGCAAACACGTCATCAACATACCTCCACCAAACTCTCTAGCTCTAGACACAGCAACTTTGATCCCCAAGGCATATACAAGCACCCGGTAAACATTAATAGGGATGACGGTCTTAAGTTAAAAACATCGTGGTATCCGGCGCTGCAGGATAAATCAAATCGACGATCTGCACAGTCTGACATCCGTTAGTAGATACACAACACACTACATCAAGACACACACCTTGCTTTCGACACGGTACTGTAATCCAGTATTTAGCGTAACACAAACTTGGAGACACCCTGACTTCGGTACGGTATTGTAAGGCATTACTTAACCTACACTTCAACACTCACTCATTACATCAGCCCTGATGATGGACCCTGCAATGGGATCCGAAACGTTAGCCAGAGAGGTCACATATACACGGCAGAATATCCCAGAAAACTATACACAGAAGATTCTGAACGGCCGTGAAAACCTAAGGACATTTTTAACGAACCTCTATGGGGAGGAAGTTTATCTAAATACACGCCGACTGGAGAGCTTACGAAGTAAGAAAGAAAAGCTGCTTAGCAACTTAGCTTTTCTACAAAGATGTAAAGCACAGTCGGCAACGCCAAATTTCATAAAAATACAACGACACATCTACACGGAGAAAGCGTAGAGAGTATTTCAACGAGCTGAGGCTGCCCTTCTAAGAGAACGAGTATGCAGCACACGGTTGGAGTTGGATAAAGTCACTAGGATCTTCTACGACCTACATTTGAGCCTGAGTGGAACATTGTCTTATGACGATTGGATGAGAGTGGACAAGATGACATCGATGCAATCATGGCGCAACAAACAACTGGTGGAGTCACGACAGAAACGCAAATTTGAATCATTAAACCGGAATAAGAAACACGCGATGAAAGAGCTCGATTCTACGAAGGTGGTGAAGAAACTATCGGGACATTCATTGGACAAGGCGACAATATCTGTGTTGGCAAAAGGTCTAAACTTCGCCATAACACCAAGGGTAATCCCAGTAGATGATATTATTTGTGGCGTAGAAGCGTCTTTGCGGAAGATTCCGGTGGCCATTGCGGAGGAAATTCGACAGGACACGTGCGTTATATTAAGAAAAGCTAAACCGCCACGTCCCAATATAACCAGAGAAGAACGTGCTGCATTGAAAAGCCTTCGCACGAACGAGGATATCCTGGTTCTTCCAGCTGATAAAGGGAACGCGACTGTTATTCTGAACCAAAGGGACTACACAGCGAAGATGCGTGTATTATTGGACAGCAGCACATACAAAAGGATTTAGAAGAATCCAACAAATAAAATTGAACGAAAAACTAGAGAGCTGGTTAAAGCCTCGAGCATTCCGGTCGAATTACACTACAGATTGTTTATGCAAGCGTTCAAAACACCAGCGATATACGGACTGCCAAAGATTCACAAGGATGGAGTTCCGTTAAGACCGATTGTGAGCGCAATAGGAGCGCCGACATATAAGTTGTCGCAACACATGGCCAGTCTCTTACAGATGCAGACCGGGAAGACATCTTCGTGGGTGAAGGACTCGGCACATTTTGTTAAAATGCTGAAAAACGTGAAGATAGAAAGTGATGATATATTAGTCAGTTTTGACGTTATATCTCTCTTCACAAATGTGCCTGTGGACGATGCTATGAGTCTTTTGGAGGAAGTCTATGAGGAAGACATGTGCGCATTTTTTCGACACTGCCTAACAAGTGGATACTTTTCATTTCAGGGTGAACTTTTCCAACAAGTGGAAGGTGTAGCGATGGGAAACCCACTTTCCCCAGTAATTGCAAACTTCGTAATGGAGAAATTCGAAGAAACGGCTCTAGACACAGCAACTTTGATCCCCAAGGTTTGGTGGAGGTATGTTGATGACGTGTTTGCAATCTGGCCTTACAGGAAAGAAAAACTACAGGACTTTCTCGAACACCTCAACACGCTGCACAAGAAATTAAAATTCACCATGAAGATAGAAAAAGAAAATAAACTACCATTTCTGGATGTAGAAGTGAAAAGGAACACAGATGGTAGTCTGGAGCACAGAGTCTACAGGAAGCTGTCCCATACGAACCGCTACTTGCATGCAGATTCCCACCACCACCCAGCGCAGAAGAGAGGTTTAATTAATACCTTAGCTACGAGAGCTAAACGAATATGCCAAGAAGAACATCTGCAGGAGGAGATTCGTACACTGAGCGACGCGCTAGAAAGCAATAGATACCAAAGACGGCAGATACGGCACATCATAAGAGCCAAATCTAACAGCTCATTCTTTGTATTTTTCTAGGTGTGTATGGCCTAAAAGACGAATCATACCGCTTACGATCCATTTTATCTGCAGACAAATACAAAAAAATAATTGAAAAAAGTTACACTAACACTGACACTATAAAACGTCAGGTTGTCGAACTCACCTGCTAACACTTGTGCTATGCCTCCGCTCTCCTCCGCCACGCAGACGTCACTGTCAACTAGGAAACTACCAAAAAGGACACGGACAAATTCCCGAGCAAAAAACCGTTTGGGTGACGTACTACATACGTACGTCAGTGATTAAGGGTTAAGTACACATTTTTATTTTATCGTATTTGATATACGCATTTTGTTTGCAGGGAATATTTATTTTGGGTACCTACAGAGGCTGCCGAGCGGTAGGTGGGAAAATGGTCATCAAATAATATTGGTTAGTTGCGAATCTCAATAAGAATAATTTCATTGTCTGTCTGTAACTTTTTTAAAATTGTTTTTTAACAGACGAAATTCCCCCTCCCCACGATATATTTTCTTGTAATTTTTAAAATGATTTTTTTCTTTGATTCAACATAGACAAAATTCCCTCCTCGCCTTTACCCCACCCTCTCCCCAGGATATATTTTCTACTAACTTTTTTTAACGAAATTCCCCCCTTTACACTTTCTGCTAAATTTTTTCCATGATTTTTTTTAACTATGCGAAATTACCCCACAATACATTTTCCATACAAATCTACACCGTTTTACAAATCTAACCCAAATTTTGATACTTATTCTTTAGGAACCGACATGTAAAAGTAAATAATTTTTATGGGTTATACTGAATAATCGTGGACTAAAAGGTGGTGGGATCAACAGGGTTAGTATTGTCGGTCAAAATATCATGTCTGCAGACAAATCTATGCCACAGGCGAGTTGTGTCATACAAAAGTACAGATCCTTCGAATGCACTCTCAGGCAGCCCAATAGCACGCAATGTTCTCCTCCAGGCAGCTCGTTCAAGCCTCACTCTGGGCACCAATGAAGGTCACAAGAGTAGCTCAAATGCCAAGCTAATCTGAAGCATAGCCAATGGATGCAAGTGGCCATGAAGGAGAATACAGTAGAACTTCGTTAATTCGAAATTCAAGGGACCCAAAAGAACATTTTGAATTATGCAGAACCCTGTTAATTCAAAATTCTATTCTATTATATTAAAAACTATTTCGAATTATTAGCCTTAATATACTTAATATATGGCGGCCCTCGTAACGCAGTGGGTATGACACTGACTTCTCACACCGAGGGTTCTGGGTTCGATTCCCGGTGAGGTCACAATTTAATCTTTGTGATTTACTCAAGCCTGGGTGTTGTGATGTATTTCGCTTCTGTAATTGGGCCTCCTGGCCTGTTGAAGCGTAAAAAAAAAAAAAAAAAAATGAAAATAAAATTTTGGGACTTCTGGGTTTCAAAAATTTTGAATTATCGGGGCTCGAATTAATGGAGTTTTAATTTTTCATGGCTGTCGCATCTCCATCATCTCACATAGATAGAAGGAGGACAACAATTAAGATAAAAAATTCTCAGTTTAGCTGAAAATTAAGGAAGGACAAATAAAATAAAAGTTTGATTTTATGTATAGTTTATTATTTGAAAAAAAAAACAGATATACACAATTCTATAAAGTATGTAGGTATGTGAAAAATTGTATTTGAACCACTGGAAGATTTTTAACACAACATGCACATTTATCAGAAGATTTTTGTATAGTCTATACATGATCTATTTAATTTCATCAACATACAAAAGTATACACATGTATAAAAATATATTTTATTATAAATCTTCGGCATTACTATGTACTTAGGAAATTAAGATCTTCAGATATATTTTCGAGATTCGACTGTTAAATAAATATGCATTAACAGAAGCTCAAAATAACCATCTTCCTTTTACAACATGATGATTACATTCAAACCAGTTAAAGATACAAAACTGTGCAGTGTTTCATCAGCTGAGTATGATTGACAACCGAGTATGAAGTATACACCGTAAGATATATTGCTAAATAATTAATCCCCTCAATAAAGCTTTAGTGATTATTTTATCTTGCATAATAGTAAAATTTTACTAATAAATTATTTATGAACATAGGTTTGGGCAATTACGCATTATTTTCAGTCGCTTGCATAGCTTGTGCTCCGAGCCAACAATTCAATAAAAATAGAATATAAATTATAAAGTCTTAAAAACGTGACTAATAAATCTTTAAATCACAAACATAATGCATATTACACTACAAAAATATATAAATATATGACTCTTGTGTTACATTGCACGTAAATAATATAATGAAGAAACATTAAATAAAAAGAACAAAATAAATCACAGAATGTTGGCAAAGATATTGACAGCAAATTAGGAATATTGCATCAATATGTAATAAAAATTTAAAATATAAACGCATGAAGCCATTGGAAAAACAAAGTATCATCTGACGTTTACCAAACTGAGATATTGAGCGTCAATGTTTAAATATTCAATTTTCGATTTCGTTGGCATGAGTTATGTGCGTTGTCCGTATAATTTAGAATATGTAATAAAATAAACGTATTTCTGATATTTGACATGTAAAATAAACATTTCGTTTGTTTTGAAATCAATATTTGATGTTTCAAAAAATATTATAAGTACTACTGACATAAAACATTGTTTTCTTGTTATCTTATAAGCTACTAGGAATTTTGACATGATTGTAAAAAGATAATTACTGTCAGAATTTTGGTATAAAAAAAGTCATGCTTTATATCTAGCTGAGAAAGTAATTGATAGTGAAATTTAAAGAAATCACTCAATTACTAAATAAATTAGTGAGCAAGGTAAGTAGTCTCTGTAAAGATGAGAGGTAATTTTTTTATGACATGTTTATGGTGGTATAACATGTAATTACCTTTCATGAGTGGGAATGGATGATTTCGTTAGCAATCGGAATGAATTTGTTAAACACTGTGTAGTCCAGCGCTGATTTGCGGGCCGCCATAATAAATCATAACAAGTGGACACCAATATACACCAGTATGTATGATGCAAGTATGATGTATGTATGTTTCACACATGCATACCCACAACATACTTTATCTTGATATTAGAACAATAGTTTTTATGTGTAAATTCATAAAATGAAAGGAATATTTTTACAAGAACTCGCTGAGAGATGTACTTTTATACATTCCAAAATTTAAGAAATTAGTTTCCAAAAAGTACACAAAATAGAAAAACACGCCATGGTAATTGATTCTTTCAAATCTCATTAAAAAATAACAAACAGTTATAACATAGAGTGATTTTGTTAAGTTTGTTTTTATCATATTCTGATTCGTCTGCTACATAAACCGGGAGCATACACACAAAATGTGCTAATTTATAAACATAATTTTTTTAAAGAGGATTTGTTTATTCTAAACGAAAATAAAAAAATGGTACAATTTAAAAATTCAATTTCAGCGTCAGCACCACAACTTTAAATCCTATATATAAATATTTGAAATGCAAGAATGTACCATAAATAATATTTCATTTACTATCAAAAGTCATTGATATAGTTATAACTTATAATACATGTATGTTTTTTCATTACAAAAGGTAATACATAAAACAATCTGGCAAATAACATTTTTTTCTATAACATTAATTTAATATAAAATACTAGTGCATTATTATTTTGTAAACATCAATAATACTTGTATTTTAATAAGACTTAACATTGGTAATCAAGAAAGGCTGTGGGACTGTGGGTTTTCATGCATAAATCCACACAATAAAATTATGTATATTAAAAAGCACAGCCTGTTTTACACAAACGTCTCACATTGGCATATTGAATAATCTGATATTTGACCTCATTGGAATTTCAAATGTATTGATTCATGCAGTTTAAACAAACCTATTTCAAACATTCAAATTAATCGAAATCAAAGCAGATTCAAAGTACTGTTTTATTATTATTTTTAATTAATGGAAAGAAATAAAGAAGCAGTATAAGGTAGAACCTCGTTAATGCGAAATTCAAGGCACCCAAAAAACATTTTGAATTATGCGGAACCCCGTTAATTCCAAATTTGAAGCACAAAAAAAATCGCGATGTGATTATGAAAAATCATAAAGCTCATGAAAAAAGCCATAATTTTTGAGAAAAATGTTTGTATTTTTGCATATTTCTAGAAATCATTTTGAAAACGCAAATTTATTAAGCTAATACAAAAATCGCAACATTTCTATTACTAAAGTACCCGATATTGACATATTTGTTGCACTCACTTGTAAAAAAATCAAAATATGTTTTTCAATTTTGTAGAGGGGTTTTCGAATTATCAGGGTTATTCTACTATGAAATTAACATTTTGGGACTTGTAGGTTTGAAACATTTCAAATTATGACGAATTTCGAATTATCAGGGTTTTACTGTAATATAGCTTAAAACATAAAAACTAATTGCACAAAATTAGCACATCAAATTGCAGAACCTAACATCGCAAATGTAAGAACAAAATTAATAAAAATATAATTTAATAACAAAATAAAATTTTATTACTTTCGGACAGGTGTGTTTCTTTTAACAACATTCCCACTTTCATAATCCCTTCTAAGTCCCGAAGTACTCGGTCTATCTGAAGGCGATTGCGGTCCTACTGAAGACCTTGGCGAATCAAAGAGTTTTTTTTTCGAGCTGTTGACAACTTCAAACTGATACCCAGCATTCGAAGGTTTCCTAATTTTATCATTGTCTTTGATAAATTTAAAAGTGCTACTCGATTCAAGCAATGAATTGGTGTCGTCCTGCTGTTTTTGATTGTAGACCCAAACTGTGAAATAGATAAAGAGATACATTTATAATAACAAATTAAGAGTAACAATATGGTATAATTGGTTGAAGTGATATCAAATATAATATCTTTAATATTTCAAATCACAGAAGTTTTAAAATTTTTTAAGAGTTAAATTTATCAAAAATATGTTTAATTGCAAATATGCTAAATAATTTAACAATAATGTTCCGCTGTTTGTTTTGTAATAGTAACCGAGGTTGGTCAGGACTATTTTGATACCGGAAGAGAACATAAGTATAGCCAAATCTCTCTAGCAAGGAATAATAGCTAGCAACCACCTCACCCAGCAACAAATTAAAAATCCTTCCCCTGTATCCAAAGACGAGACAGATTATTTATTATAAAATTTTATTAAAGAAATCAACGACAATGAAATTGAAATTAATCATATGTAACCATCTAGCGCAGCCAAGTGCATATATTAAATAAATTACTTATTGAAACTAACTATCTTTAGGTATTACTTATTTTTTAACTAACGCTTCATTGCACAAGTAATGTTGTAATGAGAATGCCACTTTTTTAAATACAAGAAATGAATTCTCTTTTAAAGCGTTAATAAATCTACCATTAATAGAATTTGCAATATTATCTGTATATATTATGATTGCGCAAGTATACTATAGACGTACCACTATAAATAGGCGTGCGAGGGAGGGCGTCGCTGTCGTGTAACAGAAGTTGTCAGGGTGTAAATTTATTACACAATACATAATGTACAGAATGTCCGGTGACCAGTGTTGTATTAAATACAGAAATTTAGTCGGGCAGCACTAAAGAAACCATGCAGTAATGGCGGCCGTTCTGTCTGTCAAACTGTCAGATGGTAATATCGGTCCATTATTCGCTTTTTCAGCTTCGCAAAACTTTAATACTTCATTGGCAATTGTTCTTGCACCATCCCGGACTGTTTAAGATGTTTTGCACTTAATAATTCAGTGTATATTGGTAATCAAGATGACACAGCTCGCGCTCAAAGACGAGAATGAAATGAATGACAGGGCGAGGGGTTACCGCTGGGTGCGGGCGGGGCGGGTTTTAGTTCAAATTCACCACACGCCAAGTTACGGTGGGCAAGCAATATAATTGAACTGTAGTACTTACACTATGCATATACATTGTTAAGAAAAAATAAAATAAACAATTACTTACGCCCTTGACTGACTTTACTAATAGCATCTAAAAGAAATTCTTTATCTTTCGATTCCAAAACAAGCATATCACGCAAAATGCCCACCATGCTTTTCTGGGCCAAAGATTTGGCTCTTAGATAGTACGCACCAACACTGAAATAAAAACAATGAATGTAAAAATAAGATTAAAAAAAATTAAAAATAAACAATCATAGATAGATATTCTAAAAGTTAGTTACCACATAGCTATAAAAAAAAATGCTACAACTCCTGGTTTGGTGAGGTACATGATAACAGAGAAGAATGTGTTGCCTTCTTTTAAGTTGAATACTCCTTCGAAAAGTACTAAATACACATGTTTGTAGCCGACAAACGGACCACATCCTCCAATGTGAACACTAAAAAAATATGTTTTCACACACATAAATAACTAAGTACACAAAAAGTTCTAAAAAAATATATTTTCATGCATCCAAAGTGAAAGCAATATGTCAAATATTTATATTTTAAAGTTGGGCCCGGATGGCTCACGTGTTAACAAGTAATTTCAAACATTGGCTTCTCATACTGGGGGATCCAGGTTGGATAAAGGGTGGTGTCATGAAGACATTGCAAACGATGGCTGGTGATATTTGAAAATACGCATAAAACACCGAACACCAAATTATATAGACATGAACTAACGGATATTTCTTGGTTCGCGTTTTGGTTCCACCATGTTTGAGTTGTTTAAAAAAATTACTAGGAGTTAAATTTTGAAACAATTATTAAAGGGTCACTCTAAATACTCTTAAAAATTATAATGTCTTATTAAATAAATTGCACTTTATTACAAAATGTTGTTTTTCCTTGAAGAGACTGGGTTTGGAAAGAAATTTAAAAAAGTTAAAATAACAACATCTATTGTAAAAAAATGTTTTGTTTAGTCTTGGATTTAATTATGCAAGAATAACTGGATTATAATTATGTGTTTCAAATATATCGGAGGGGGGCCGTACATGTACTGTGCCCCAGTCTCCCGGTCTAATCAAGTGGTCTAGTTCGACTCTGTACAATTTTATACTCTGTGGCATAAAATATTTTTTATGCTACAGAGTATAATTTTATATAGTGTAGGACAACAGTCGTGTGAAAATATTAGAAATTATCTCTAGCTGTGTGGGAGGCAAATGAAACACTAAACTTCAAACGTAAACTTCTTGCCTGCCGGTAGATACTTCCTTGATTTACTATCACTGGAATACACGCATTGACTACACCATTGCATGGTTTGCTTGTCTGTGGATTTCTATGGTAACGACACAACCGATATGCGATAGCCGGTTGATCCCTTTTTATAGGTAATATCGCTTTCTCAATGTTTACAGAGTTTACGAGATTCGTGTGAACCATATGAGAGATTTCCGTAGTGCATAATTTCTTCTGATTCTGCCATCTTGTGACAATATTTATGAATATCCATAGTCTAAATCAAAGGTTCACAGTTCAGTGAGAATGACATTCACTTCATATACTTACGGTGTGCTTACGATACATCTATGTGATTTTCTAAACCCTGGGTGAGTTTGTGTTAGTTTACTACTTAGAGAATGTTATAGTTATTAGGCTTCATGATCCTTTGTGGCGATAAAAATAAAAACATACCCTGTAAATATATATCCCAAGGTGAGCAATATCGCCAGAAGAGACATAAATATCAACACAAGGAAGAAAGTTTCTGTTTGAGCCGCTCTCCATGATCGAGTCGATGGTTGGCAAGTGTACCGAATACTCATTCTCTTCAGATAGAATACTAGGAACATCTTCAGCGTGACTATTACGCTGAGAATAGGAGAGTAAAATAATCCCATCCATAAAAGAGTTTGGTTGTATATGAGGCTTAGCGTGTTGCGAGCAATGTCGAACTCAGGCACGCCTAGCTTTTTCCAAACATATCTGCAATTTTAAAATAGGATCATAACATAATTATTATATTGTCTTTAGATCAATTACTATGGTAAAAATCTAAAATAAAATTTAATCAAAAGTTAGATAATTGTAGTTAAACTCATTTCCTATTAGTATAGCTATAACTAGTAATGAAAAAAATTGGATAGGTTCAATTAGTGTTCTCTCTGTTATGTGTAAACGTTAGGGATGGTCCAGCCGTTATTTTAACTGGTTATTTTTGGTATAGTTATTTGGGATTTGTATCTGATTGTACCGATAATTGGTTGTTAAATCATATACAAATCTCAAAAAAACGCTTAACGTGTCACCGGTTAAAATACCATCACTATCAAAAGTTGTGTTTTGTGTGAAAGGCACTGGAAAGGAAGGAACTTTTATTATATTTATTTTTGACATTTCAAAATATTTTGTGTAGTAACTAGGTATGTATGTATTATTTTTTTTTATTAAATTTTTCAGGTAGGTACTGCTTAGGTTTTGAATTCACAAACAAGATCTTAAGGTAAATTTCTGAAAAGTATAAAAATATAACATTGATATTTGATCACTTTTTTGTTTTTTTGTCTGAGATTACTTTGCTATGAAATGTTTTGGGACGAGGGTGTAGTAGACCCTACCTAAAATGTTTACATATCAATTTTTTTCCAGTTATTGAAAGTATATAATTATAATAATTTATAGTAAAATACTTGAAGTACCAATACATATACAAAAGCACACAAGTTTAATTATTGTAATACCTTGAAATTATTTCTCAGTGATGAATTGGTCAAGGTATTCAGGAAACATTTAAACTATAAAAAAATATTTAACTTACTTTGAAATGACGGAACGCATTAAGTCAAGAATGGGTAATAAGATAATTGTAAACAGAAAATCAAAAATGATAAGTCGATACACTTCCTGTCCGAGTGAGGATTCCCAGCACTAGAAGAGGAAGAAAAGTAATTTAAAGATTTTGTTAGAGCAGCAAACAGTAAAATGGACTCACATTTTGAAAAAAGTCAACTTACTTTGTTTTTAGACCTCAACCAAAAGCTGACCAAAATAGCTACCACAACAACTTCTAAGGCAAAAGTTCTTACAAGAGTGATAAATATGGCTGTCCTGGGATCGTTGTAATGTTCAAATCTGAAATTTAAAAAAATCAATAAGTAGACATCTTTTTTTTTCGTGCCCTATCCGTTCAACAGACGTTGGCTATCATATTGGCTGTGAGAACTTTGTTTACTGCGGCCCGGAGCAGATCTACAGTAGATTGGCCAAACCACTGTCTCAGCTTTTTCAGCCATGATGTTCTCCTTCTTCCTGAACTCCCGACATCCAGCAGTCTTTCCCTGGATTATGAGATGCAAGATCTCGTACTTCTCTGGATGTCCCATCACATGTCCCCGAGATGTTGAAGTTTTCAGATTTTTATTGTTTTAAAACTTCTTTTTCTTTATTCATCCGAACCATAACATCTTCATCCGTAACTCTGTCCATCCAGTTTATTGTGAGTATTCTTTTGTAGATACACATCTCAAATGCTTTAAGTCGTCTTATCAATTTTGCCGTCAGTGCCCGTGCTTCCATTCCATAAAATAATACCGAAAGCATGTAGCATCTAACCATTTGCATTCGTAATCCAAGGTTGAGATCACGACTGCAGAACATCTTTTTCATGTGAATAAAGGTTGTGCAGGCTTGCTCAATGCGGCATTTGATTTCAACCGAAGGATCCCATTTTTCATTTAAATTGACACCTTATATTCAACTGTACCTTCTCTAGTTTCGTTGAGTGGAGACAGTTGAATATAAGGTGTCATATAGGTAGTTGTCAAAACCTCAGGTCTTAAATATTTTTTTCAATATTTAAGATTTTTTTGTAAAAGATTGGTTGGTTATTTTTAATGTACATCAGATTTTACAAATTCTTTTGTTTTAGTGCAAAAGTAATAAAATTATCATAACCTTGTGGCAAAAATACAACTGAAATGTACGTAACTAGAGCTTGACCAACGTAAATTGGCGTGCGGCGACTTTGGAACTAAAACCCGCCCCGCCCGCCCCCGGCGGTGACCCCTCGCTCTGTCATTCAGTTCAACCTCGTATTAGCGCGTGAGCTGTGACATCTTGATTTCCAATATACACTGAATTATTATGTCCAAAACATCCAAAACAGTCCGGGGTGGTGCAAGAACAATTGCCCTTAAAGTATTCAAATTTTGCGAAGCTGAAAAAGCAAATAACCGACCAATATTACCGTTTGACAGGACTCTAGATAGAGCGGCCGCCATTACTGGTTTGTTGCTTTAGTGTTGCCCGACCACATTTCTATTAAAGGCTCCGACACCGGTCACCGGACACTTTGTGTATTATGTATTGTGCAATAAATTTACACCCTGGCAACTTCTGTTTCGCGACAAGGACGCCCTCCCTCGCACGCCAATTATACTGGTGGCAGTCTAACATGTGTATGTTCTGTAAACTCTACTCCACCCGCTATACATAACTTGTGTTTTCCATATTCTTTAATTTATTTAATTAATTTAACTTCCTTCAACAGAAATAAATTGAATTCATACATTTAATGTAGCACAATTCGAGACGCAAGATTAAAAAAAAATATATAGTACAAAATATAATATGTATGGAGAAGAACTAAACAAGTTACTTGTTTAGTATAAAACCTCGTGTATGCCATTAAGATACATTAATACTGCAGTTAAAGTATTTATTCTTGCATTATTAAATAAATAAGATGTATTTTAAAATTTAAAGTAACAATGTCTTCTTGTAAAAAGGCACTACTAAGCCATTACACTTTTCAAGAGTATTTAGTTAGACATCTTCGGAAATGTTTCAAAATTTACAAGCATGCAATAATTTTTTTAAATAAGGCGATTTGTGAACATGGAATGTAGGTTCCTGTCTATTTATTATGGTGGTCCTTATGATTCTCTGATAATTCTTTTGACGTGAAGAAATCTCCTGGTCTCTAAATTGTGTATGATTTTCTTTCCATATAAATGTATTTAAAATATTTTGTATTACATTATTATATTATGTTGAATATTACATGTATTTTGAAAGGAAAAAAGCACACAAATAATATTGTCATGTAAACGACTTACCTAGAAATGTAGCTGAATACGATGGGTAAAATAGCCATCACAAGTGTTACGATAACTGCCATTAGAATCCTATAATTTGACATCCGAATGGTAGTCACAACATCCGGGACATCAAGCATGGAGTCATCCAGCAGCGTTATCAACAAGACCCCGACAAGACCGAGAAGGGCTATAGCGAAGCCGTGTACTAACACTTTTATAAAAAGGCGAGAACACCGCACGGTGGAAGTCTGCTCATATTTTACTTTATAGCTATCACTTAGTTGTTCCTAAAGAAACGATAACTTATTTTAATACATAAGCAATAGAAAAATATAACTGTATTTAGCAGCAAAGCGTGATGAAATATGTTTAAAATACCTTTAGTTCATTATACAAAATCCTAGATTTGAGACAGGCCGCGTCATGTGATGATATTCCAAAGTCCCACCCGCAGAATATTTTATTAGCGTAAATATTTTTAAATCCACCAGCTGTCTCGATGAAGCTAACTCTATAAGATCGAGCCATCCTGAAACATAAAATATTTTTTTTTACAACCAGTTTCTATGTTCAGAACACTACTTAAAAAGAACGACATAAAAATTTAAAGAAATATATTTAAGGATAGTAAAACCAATAAATACCTTATAGATAGTACAATAAACATGGCAAAGTACATTATTAGCATTGTAAAGAAATATGCGTATGGGATATTGTATGAATATCCGTTTGCTATGCTAAATGTTTCAGGTGAATAGAATCCATAATACAATGTTGTATTTGTAAAAAATCCCTAAAAGAAAAATATATATGTATTACATAATCTGCAAAGGACAAAACAAACACATTTTTAAAATAATATAAGAAATATAATTACTGACAGTTAAATTAAATGCTTACCTAATCTAGGAAAATCTTGTGATCCAGGAATAAGACATGTAAGTAGATATGTAATTAAAATAATTTTATTGAGAAGTAAAAACAAATATTTTTTCTATTAATTTGAGAAAACTAACAAACTTTGTATTAACCACTCTGATTGTTTAAATGTCTACCGGTTTCAGGTCAGGACTGATGCACAATAACTTCCATAAATTAAATTTGTAAGAGTCAAGTATTAGTTGGGGGTTTGGCCTCATTTGTGGTGGAGGAGAGGGGTGGAGTTTGACAGTGAGGCATTAAATGGGGAATGTATAAAATAATGCATTATTTGTTAAATTTACAGTGAAACTCACTTAATACGTTTTTCAAGGGACCGGCAAATAAAAACGTATTAGGTGTGAGAACATATTAACAGTGATTTCATTATTTTCATATATTATTTATACTTTCTAATTTTGTGTTTTAATTGAAATTTCGTTATAATATGAATGAAGGACATCTATTAAAAAAAAATTAAGTAGGTAAAAATATATACAATTGTAAAATATTACCTGAGGGTTAGAAAAAAATAAAAACCACCAAAACAATAAAAATTTTAGCAATGTCAAAAAATATTTTATTAATAACCGTACTAAAAGAAAACCATAAAATAACTTATGTAGGTATGTCACTACCTATGCGCAAACCTTAATTTTAAAAGAAAATATGCAAGTTATCTAAATTACTATTGCAAAAAAAATATCTATCTTAAACTAATGATATTATTAAAGGAAAAATCAATCAGAATTTAAATATCAATCGGTGTACATTGACAAAACATAAACCTCGAAAAAAACGAATACGAAAAAAAAATACGAAAATTACCTGTATCTACTTCCCCTGGCTTGGTAAAGATTGCACATTTGTAAAAAAGAACTTTTTGTAAATAGTATTCTACTTGACTTCATTTTAAAAATGTATCACTTTTGATGATTTCTACATAATTTAGGTGTACATTCAACATATCGCCTTGAGCAAACTTCATGGGGCAAAGTTCAAACAACCCGTCAATTCAGGGGCGAACTTAACACAATAATACATTAAATAACATTCTTTCGAGATTAATAACGATTTTCTTTATTTTAATTACGTTTGATTTCACAATATAATACTTAATATTTTCCCGGGCGCAAAGAATATTCGTGATATTTTTTATCGTTAAATTAAATTTGATCCGTTTTTTGTAACTTAATTAGAAAACAATCGGAGATATTACGTAATTAATATTCCCGATTGTTTCCTCGAAGAAATACAATCAAAATGAGAAGAACTTCGTTTAGGCGAATTAATTTTGCACCGACGTTGATTGATTTTACGATTGTGACTATTTATATAAAAAATTGTCATAAATAATCGCCACATAAAATTATTTATTAAATATTATTTCACTTGTCAGTATTCAACCGTTCTGTTTTGTTTTACAATTTTTCTAATAGATTTCAAAATATCTTGTTGTTCAAGAGACAAGTTTATTCATGGACAAATGCTAATCGTCGGTCGTTTTATTTTATTTCTCAAGAAACTAATCAAATCAAGCTAATCAAAACTAAACCGGAAGTAATGAATGGCTCCCAATGATCTCTACGAAAATTAAACAATTTAATTTCAGCATTTTAATGAAAATAATTTAAAAACAATTTTATTTTTTAAGAATGAAAAGAGCATGGAGTAAAAATAATCAAAGAAAAATTAGTACAAACAAGTTTAAAGGATTATTTGCGCTGATCAAAACCGACTATAAACACATAACTCGCCAGTCGGGTATGCCGACAATCGCGCGAAAATTATTATACGATATATAAAAGCTGCAACAACCGTAGAACTTGTATGAGAAGATGTATGAATGTGGCCGAAGCAAAAGTGGTGTGCCAGGTTTTAGAAGAGTGTGGCGTTCAATCCTCTCTGCCTACCCCTGCCGGGAAACGGTGTGATGGTTAGTTAGTTAGAGTACTTGAATTATGAATTGAGTAATTTAAGTGATTAATTGTCTTTAAACTCAATTTGTTTAATTAACATTGTACGTCCCGCGACTTTAAGCGACGCGAGGCCAGTGCCACATTGCGCAGACCTTCCGTCGCAGATCTTTCATTTTACTGTATCTACATTTTTTTCCATTATATAATATGCACTTATCAAACGCACTGCGCGGACATTCGATGAAATGACGCGACCGCGACATCCGCGCGCAGTGTGGTGCTGGCCTTTGTTTCACTGAATTTATCGGCAGTTATTTCACGCGTTTGAAATGATGTTGAATGATTTTAATGAGCTAAATAGACCAAGGAAGCAAAGCAATCCAATAAATAATTAAAAATAAAGAGTGTAATTGATATAAATACTTGTGAATTTTAATTAAATTACGGTATATTTTGGACGTTAAATATTGACGAAAATTAAACAAAATATTACAGTAGTACCTACCGAAAGGGCTTCTGGAATTGTAAATTATCAGGTGCACCTGCTAATGCAATTGTGTATTCTTAGAAATGGATTTTTCGGTCAATTAAGAATGTTTGCATAGTTAAGAATGAAAATAAATCAAAAATTAGTATCACCAATGCCACTCTGTGAGTATTATAGGAGTATATTTGAAAGCCAAGCATTCTTTGTTTATATTGGGGATTAAGTTTTATTGTCTCGCCTTTTCAAGTAGTACAGTTTTTGTCAAACTACTTTTATGGCTCTGCAAGAATTATCTATTGTAAGCTGCCCATTTTGTGAATTTTGAGATTTATTTTGGTTAATTGTTTTATTAGCCTATTCAAATACTGCAGAGTTTTTTCAGCCCCTATAACTTTTGCGACACCACCAAAACCACTTAATTTTTATTACGCCCATTTTTCATCTTTAGTAATATTGAACAATATTCCTCTTCGGAAAAACGTATTATGAAGATTTATTTGTATGAATAAATTGAGTTCAGCTAAAAATATTAGCACTACTTAGGCGAGAAACGTATTAAGCCTAAAAAAATATCAGATTTGTATGGAACTTTTTCGGGACCGCAGACTTTAAACTTGCGGGAGAACTCCTTAAAAGTGAATTTATTAAGCGAGTTTCACTGTAATTGATTTTTAAGACAAATCCGGTCTGTGCCCAGATCGTGCAAGGTTAATTATATTAATTAGATTTGGTATTGGGGGACTTTTTGATTTCAAACATTTCTGAATTATCTAGCCTAAGGCCTTTATTATTTGTATGTAAAATTTCGATGCCGTTTTCTTTTTTAAAAGTGTGGCCCGTCTCCAACAGATGGTTTGCGAATATTTTCTTTATTAAAACTTATTTTCCATTTTAAATTATGAGAAAAAAATAAAGTTTATAACATTAAGTAGGCTCCGATATTTGATATTTAATGATGTTACAAAAAATAACTACATTTTTATATGTGAAAGTGAAAGTATATTTTTACAGTGAAAGTATATTTTTCAAACTAGGTAGGTTAGTTAATTTGGAAAATTACTTTCATAAACAATTTTCATTGGGGGCATAGTCATCATCAATATCAATTTCTGATTTCCATTTGCTTGAAAGACGATCAATTCTATTAAATAATTATATTATGACAAATGTCAATTAAATGTCAGATAATAATGCATCAACCTAATAGATTGTTGTATATTGCAAAGAGTCCAGATGCCCACTTAGGTACATATATATATATACCAAAAATAATAGTGTATTCAAAATCTTTTTGTTTACCTGCCCCGTGAAAATGTCCAGTAATTTGAAAGACGAAGTCTGCACTGACTTGTTACCGTAGACAGTGTGCAAGGCTTGTGGTATGACAATGAACGATATTAGGAAGATGCTGATGCACACGTTCATAATAAAAAGCCAGCGGAGAAACCTAAAGTAAGTGGCAACCCCGGAGCCGTACTGGCCCTCGATGACCTTGATACTTCCATACCACAATTCAAATGAGAAGATCAGATTTCTAAAATTTTGCTTGGCCTGCAATGAATACATTATTTTGGATTGAACACAATTTTTAAATATAAAAATACTTAAAAAATAAATAAGCGGTAGATTACACATGTGCATTAAAAACTAAGGATTGTACAAAAAAAAATTGATTTTTTAAAGCTTTTCTGTATAAATTTGTGGAAATTCATTATTGCATCTATATGCCACATTTGTTAAATGATATGAATTGAAAAAACACTGTTTTATTCCAATGTATATTTAATTTAATGTTATAATGTTTTCAAAAGACAAACTCTCATTATCAATAATGAATTTTAATTAAAATTAAAACAATTACAGACAGTGATTAACCGGTCGTGTGTCGGCCACAATTTCGCGCACGATTGCTGTTTTATAGACCCTTTTTTGTAATTTTTATATTCATGTAAAAATCAACGATAATCGTTAAATAGTTGCAGTTTCTGGTTTCTCAATATACAGACATCAATAATTACTTATATTTCAATAATTACCTGTACAATAATTACTTATTCATCTTCAAATCTAAGTCATGTATCTTAAAAATTAAAAGCATTTAAAAAAAATCATTTTTAAATTAAAAAATTTCATTCCTGTTGCTACAAATCTTTATTTTTCTTCATTTTTTTATTATTATGTAATCCTGAATAATGCTTCTGTAAACTTTTGTCCAAAATTCAAAGCCAACTGCTTCAGCTTGGAAGAAAATGTCACTTTTTGACCAAACCAAGTATTCAAAATCAATACTTTGCCCCGTTTTAACTGACTGTTTTGTGACTTTTTAATTTTTTAAAATATTTTTCTGATAAATATTATCACCCGATTTCGGCTTGATGTCGAGATACGGGACACCCTGTATAGTGTAATAAATCAAGTGTTTTTTTACAAGGTTACAGGTAATCATTTAACAAATGCAATTTTTTTTGTTCATTTAGAGTTTATCTCCTTTAGTTATTGTCATAAACTTAAAATTCAATTAAAGTTTGCAAACCTTGGTTTATTACAAAATGCTGATGCAACTTTTTATCTTCAATAACCGAGTGTCCTGATTTCAAAATATATATTTTGTATCAAGTATTAAAGTAATTTCATCATACAAATTTTGACATTTGAGTGGCTTTGTCTAAGGACGAATTGTAAATTATAGACAATATTTAGTTGAAGAGAATTTTATTTGTGGACAATACCAATGTTCGCGTGAATATAATGAATACTGATATACGAGGGCGGTCCAATAAGTACCTAGCCTACAAAAGAAAAACGAAAATTTTGGAAAAGTGGCAATTTATTTCTCAACGTAATCTCCTTTTAGCTCGATACACTTGATCCAGCGAAGCTCCAATTTCTTTAACCCGTCTGAAAAATACGTTTTCTCGAGGTCTGCAAAGTAGGCCTCCGTGGCGGTGATGACCTCCTCATTCGACTCAAATTTCTGCCCGGCGAGTGACTTTTTCAAGTTTGGAAACAAAAAGAAGTCGCACGGGGCCAAATTTGGAGAATACGGTGGATGGGGCAGTAGTTCGTAGCCCAATTCGACCAATTGGCCGTGGCGAGGACGGAGGTGTGAGCCGGTGAGTTATCATGGTGGAAGAGCATTTTTTTCTTCGCCAAATGTGGCCGTTTTTTCTGCAATTCGGCGTCGAATCGGCCCAATAATTCGGCATAGTACAGCCCTGTGATCGTTTTGCCCTTCTCCAGGCAGTCGATGTAGATCACACCTTGTGAATCCCAGAAAATGGTGGCCATCACCTTTCCGGCCGATAGGACAGTCTTCGCCTTCTTCGGAGCACGTTCACCGGGTGAAGTCCACTGTTTCGACTGTTCCTTGGTCTCTGGTGTGTATCAGTGGATCCATGTTTCGTCAAAGGTCACGAAACGACGTAGAAACTCCTTCGGATTGCACTTAAACAGCGTCAAACACTGCTCTGAAGTAGTCTCATGGTTTCGCTTGTTGTCCGGAGTGAGCGAACGCGGCACTTATCGCGCCAACAGTTTTCTCATGCCCAAAATTTCATGCAGGATATGGCCCACGCGGCCTTTTGAGATGCCTCAGATGTCTCAGCTATCTCGCGCACCTTCAATCGGCGGTCTGCTAATACGAGATTGTGGATTTTTGTTATGTTATCCTCCGTGGTAGCCATTTTCGGGGCACCTGGGCGTGGCTCATCAAAAACCGATGTGCGAGCACGTTGAAACTCATTAAACCATTTTTTGACAGTCGCCATCGAAGAAGAAGTGTCACCATACACAGCATCCAAGCGCTCTTTGATTTCGCTGCGCGATTTCTTTTCCAAAAACAAGAATCGAATCACCGACCGATATTGCTCTTTTTCCATTTTTCTAAAATCCGCAGACACTCCCACTTCCACATGCGGTCAAAACAAAACTACGAGTCCGATTCGACTGAAATTTTGACAGTAGTCATCTACGAGAATGTAATACACGATAGTAAATTTCTCTTGCGATAGTTGCGCCATCGGGCGGTGAGGCTAGGTACTTATTGGACCGCCCTCGTAATATAATAGATATAGATATTATATAATATAATAGAAATATAATGAATACTCAGTGTAGGAATTCTTTGTATTTTTGTTGCTTAATATTTTTTGTTGTTTGTCGTTTGGGCTTTGTCCTTAGATAAAGTAACGCAAATATCAAAATGTATGATGAAATTTTCAAAACTTTAAAGTGTAATACTTTTTTAATACTTATTTGAGAGTCAATTCTGTTTTATTTTGAAATCAGGACACTCAACTACATCGAGGATAGATACTCTAAAAAAAATGTGTTATTAGGCCCGTATTCTTGGATTATGTCCTTATTGCAATTACTGACTGCACAGGCCCGGAATGTACTTACTTTTTTCTTCCAAAAGCTTAGTCTGTATTTCGTTCTTTTAAGAAAGCCTATTGGTCTGTGCTTGGATTTGCGGCTGACTGATGCAGTAATCTTCGCTTTGATGTTTCTCTTTATAGTCAAGCATTGTGGCAAATCGCGAAGTGCTTCTCTAGACAAACATTGGAAGACAAGGATTATGAAGACTGGGCTATTTATTATGCAAAATATATTTTCTAGATATGAGTGCAGTGCTCAAGGGTAATATTTATTAAACAGGATCAAAACTAATGCCGCATGGTGTACTTTTTTAATTTAATCAAAATTAAAATTAATATTTTTTGATTTGAATTTGAAAACATATAGGTGTATTTTAAAAAACAGCTTTTTTTTAACTGACTAACTTTGTCAGCCAGTTCTGCATTGCTTGCTGTCTTTATTGCACATCTTTTTGTCAGAAGCATTTTTTTCACTCTCTCCAAACATATTCCATGAATTAAAGTATACAAAAAAGAGCGCATTTACAGTGGAGGGACTTTTCCTCAAAATATGTTTTTACACAGTCAAATGTTACGAGTCTCACCAAAAAAATTCGGCAATCAAAACAACCAGAAATATTTGTGCTATTTATGCATTTAAATCGGTCGATTTTTGCATTAAAGTCCAAATATGAAGTGGAAGCACCTCAAATTGCCAGTGAAGATCGAATTTTTGCAGACGTATTTCTAAAAATTTCTTAAGACTTAGTCCTCATTTATATAAATAAATGAAACACTAGTAGTTGTTGAAATTAATAGTATTTAAAAAAACTCAAAAGTGGTCTCAAACAAGTGTTTCATTTATTTATATAAATCAATGATGTCGTTAAAGTTAATGGGTAATCTGTAAATAATATACTAGTCTTCATAGTTGAGTGTTAAAAGATTCTTAACCTGTTTCAGGTCAGTGAAGTAGTACACGAGTAGCACCTCCTGAATGCACGTCTTGGGCACGGAACAGATAAAAAAAATTGAGAAATTGTAGAAGCACGGTGTATAATTACATATACATATATGGCTACCAAACAAATTAAAGGAACAAAATGACACGCATATGAACAAAATCATGCGGGATTAAATGAACTCAAAGAATGAAAAAATTGTGGAACTTTCTACATATAGACCCGATCTAGCATTATCTGATTTCACTTGATTAGATCTTTGCAGTATTATTTAGATGGAAGAAAATTTAATAGCGTTGGTGAAATAAAAACGGCCCGAACAGTTTATTGTGCAACAAAGCCAATGAGTTTTCTTAACTGAGTAATCTAAAAATTGTTAGAACAATGGAGGAAGGTTATTGAAGGTTAGTCTATTGAAGGAAACAACTTTTTATATGACTTTTTCTTTTTTTAAATAAGTTTGTTTTTAAAAATTTCTACACAATAAAAAAAAAGCCCTTTTTTGGATACAATTAATATTAAAACATATTAATTGTAATGTTTCATAAAGAAATTGAATTACAAGCGCATTTCCTCCGCATCTGGACTGTCTTCCATGAGATCATCAACTTGTTCCATCTGCTCAACTATTTGCTGCACTTGGTGCTCCTGGGTCTCAGGACCCCCGTCATCCAGCAGCGGGGCATCCATTCCGGGAATCTTGCTGCCTACAGCCCCTGAGACAACAAAATCAATGTGACTATTATTAATATTTAAATCGAGCTAGGAGACAAAAACAAGTACTGGGTATTTCAATGTAGAGTTAATAAATTAGTATAGAAATATCAATGAAATCAGTAGTCTATTATTTCAGTAGCGTAATTTATTTCATATATAGTAGGTGCAGGACATTTAACACACACGTAACAACTTATTACGTACATTATTACATCCACACAAACTGTCTTTGCATTTACGATAATAGAACTATAGAAACTATCAACCATTTAATCTATTCTTCTTGATTTTTTAATATCGCTATCGGAAACTGGATAACAGGCGCTTGCAGTGAGTACATTGAAGCACAACTTATACGAAGACATATTTTGGAAAAAACATTTAAATGAAATATTTATGTGACAGAATATTATGACATATTAAAATCTGAATAATATGATAATAATTCTGATAGGAATAATATGAGATATATGTATATATTATTTCGAGTTTTTTTTCAAAATATATGCTTACGTAATAGTCACGCTTCAATGTTTTCACTGCACGCCATATATTGATATATATATATATATATGTATATATATATATATGCTGTATATTGATTATCGGAAATTACAAAAATTCATGACTCACTTTGTGTACTGACATATCAAGACGTGTCATACATATATTCTTACTATTTTCAAACTAAGCTAAACGCTTGTGCGATGAAAATAGGACTAACTTGGTGGTCTGGAGAGAGGTTCGAACCTGTGACCTTTGGATCACGAGGCGAGAGTCCTAATCACAAGACCAACAAGCTACACGTTATTACTTAATATTAATATAAATAAAAAAATAAAATATTACTTAAATTAATTTCAGTACAGAATATAAAACAAATCTAAACCACAAATATTTTACACAACACACAAAATCCCCATCAATCTTTTATGTATAGAATGGTGTGTCATTTTTTCCAGGGCTGGTAGGAAGAGCACAATATACAAAAAATTTTCGGTCAATCTGAGTGCTAAATTTTTAATATTATACATGAAATATTATATATAATCTTACATGTAATATTATATATAATCTTACACGTAATATTATACATAATATAGCATGTGGGATAACTTTTGTAATTGTCTATCTTTATGTTATCCAACCTAATGTTGTTTATCTTAATTTTTATAGTACTAGTTGCTGTAGCATATGCATAGCATATTTTGCTTACTGAGAAATAAAAAAACACAAAAAAGATAGAAGAAATGTTTTTGGATAAAATTCTAGGCACATAAATTATTATTCTGTTCCTTGAAAGCTTCTATAAGAGATTTTATCTAAGAAACTCAACAGATTTGTATCGTTCTGATGAAATTGAAAGCGATTAAAATAATGTGTATAGTTGATGTCGCTATAAAGCAATTTAATGTTTATATTAACTTCCGTAATGAATTCAGATATCTTTTTAAAACCCTTACCCGCTTATATTTGTTAATGATTGTTGGTAATGTCTGGTAAGAAATATTTTCATATACAATGGAACAATAATAATAATTTCATATAATATGCACTTTGAAGAATATCAGGTAACTTGAATTTATAAACAAGTTATGTATTTTGTGGTACGACAGTGGCGTATTCTGGAAGATTAAAAAAACAGGCAGTTGGGCGCAGCGAACTCTTAATAAAGATAAAACGGCATGTTACAGATTGTTTCAAACTCACCCACATTGGTAACATGTCTCGATGGTAAAAAGTTAATGGCATTTTGGTGCGCATTTCGATGGAGCGATCTTGCTCTTCTCACCGTTTGGGTTGTTCGAGTCCATGCATTATCACCAACGGCGCAACTATTTTCACTGCGAGTTCTTCCATAAGTATTTGACTCATGCGGGCCCCCCTCAAACAATTCGAAGGAGTTTCGAGGATCCATATCGGCTCCAGAAGTCTCCACTCTGTTCTGGTTGAAACGAGGCATAGCTGTTTCTTATCTGGTAAAATAATAAATAAACAGGTACATTGCAAAATATTACACATTTCGAAATATCAGATTAACTTATCAACTCGTTATCTAAATCATCGCAATTTATCATATCCTGAATACCTGTATTATGAATGATTCACGCTTAATTTGTTGACATACACTTAAGAATCCGCGACAGGTAGATAAAATACAAAGTTAAACAAAAACATTAATTTTAAGGTAAAATGAAAAGTACTAACAGCCGGACGCTCATTTCGTCGAAGAAATAAACGTGAAGTCAGGACTCAAAACATTTTTGATGACTGATTTACTACAGTTCGAAAATAAGTTTTCCAAAGTTTTCAGCTCCGTGACATTTCACACATTGCCATGTAGCAAAATGGCCGGATAGGGATGGGTAAAAAATATCGATATTTATCGTCGATATATTTTTTCGCGATATATCGATATTTTTTTCTGGGATAACCGATATTTTTTTTTGGGCGACTTTGGGTATCTTTTTAACTTTTTTCTGGCGACTTTTTTTACTTTTTTTCAAACCGCCCAGCTTTGATAAATAAAAGAATTGCAAGTCTTTTGGAATAAGGAACCAACATTCGACATTTTCGTCATCAGAAATGTCTTACCCTGAATTGAGGATTATACAAAAAGAAAAACATGTGACTTATACACGCGCACCACGGCCGGCACTCCAAGAGCAGCAAATGCACTAATCTTTCACGCTCCAGCTGTTGAAACCCCTGAGAATCTCCCACCTGGAGACGCACACCCGTAAGAAAGCCCCAAACAGTTCCAGGTTCCTATCACAGCTTAGTAGATCGGAATGCTGTTTAGAGCACCGATTCGCTACCTCTAAATCGTCTCTTCTCTAGCTTCCCTCAACAAAACAGAACTTCAGAGGATTCACTCCGGCGTTTGTTTCCCCCGGCTGCAAGTATACCACGTAAATAAAGCCTGACGTAAAATACCGCTAGAGAAAGAAGAAAGAAAATATGTCGGTGTGAAGTAGAGATGGAAAATTTCGTTCAGTTGACTGAACTGTTCGTTCATCGAGCCGTTCATGAAAGTTCATTCCCAATCTTTCATTTGTTCACTTTGAATTTTTCTTTTTTATCCACTTTGATATAGTTATCACGACCGTGGATGATTAATTCCCATAGAACCGAAGGCGAACATGACGCGGATCCACATTCCAATAATAGCTTTTAACAGATGGTCGCTTCACTAGACAGGATTTGCCCGGCCACCGTAATACAAATAAATAAGTCGGGGAACTGACTTCAAAATAAATTAAAATTGGGTTTTCAGAGATAATATTTTGTTGATACGTGCAAGGAACAATAGGATTAACATAGTTTTATGACCAGCAGAGCTTGTCGGCACCGCTTTTAACAATAGGAATGGGCCCGAACTTTGGGACATTTTAGAATTCCCGACGGCCGGGGCAATAAAACGTTTGCCGACACAGAAAAATATTTTAGAATTACAAGTAAATTGGTTTACAAAGGTTTTTCTGGAACCGGCGATATAATAATATTTCAGAATAAATCGTCCCAAGGGAATGGGGAGAAAATCCCATCTATTACCAAGCAGCTGGCGGGAACAGAGAAAAGATTATGCCTAGGTGTTTGAAATCTATTACTAAATTCCCAGATGATTTATCAATAATTGGGAGGAGAGGTATCGGTTATATAATTAATAATAATTTAATAATTCAACGAACGCTTTCATGCCCCGGTATTATATATTATGTATCGATAATATATTATGTATGATGTATAGGTAAATTTAACATTGAAAGCGAGAGCGAGAGTAATTACGACGCCGCGATCCCAAAAAAGCAATTAATTACGCGACGACAATAGGTACACGCAGACTTAATGTATCATTTAACACACACAAAAAAAAAAAGGAAACAAAGTCAATAGAAAGTAAGAAACCTATAAATTAATAAAATAAATACAAAATATCATGTAAATATACTGTGTAGAACCAGGATTACTTTCGTATTAATATTCGTAATAGCTATTGTTTTCTAATCAAAATTTATTGTAATGTGAAAATACATATAGGTCTATGATAGACGATGTAACTTGTAACTATGTAAAATAAAATGTAAGTATAATATCTTATATCTGTACCTAAAATATTGTGGCAAATGTTATTATTAATTATTATTGAATGAATCGTCAAAAAGCTTTTATTTTAAAATATATAATTGAGAGAAAGATTTTAATCTACAAAAGGCTGAAAGATTTTTTTTTATCTGAAAACCGTGTAAAATGGAATTGCCAATTAATGAATATAAATTGGCGAAATGCCGGAATGGATTAATTTTGAATTAAAGAAAAATAAATATATATCTATAGTTTTTTTGTAACATTAAATTGTCGATAAAATGGCTACTTTGTTTAGTTGTAATAATTGCGTAATGTTATGATTTAGTTTTAATCCAAATTGAAAACACCTCGAGATGTATTTTTATATTAAGTCAAATGTGGTTTATTCTATGCGTGCTGTAATGATTTTTGTAGACAGTAAAATTATACCTACTGTATGTTCAATAATTATAATTAATCGTTAGAGTGATATAAGTTCGTAATAAGCGAGACTGTGTTATTTATTAAATTCTATGTGAATATTGAATTGTTTTGGGTTTAGGAAAAATATGCTAACTTATGTTTTATCGACGGATTCCTTTCCTATAGGCATACAGAAGATATACCTAAATATTTTAAAGTCAATAGCCTTCTTTTAGATCTCAAAAGAGAAACGAATTTAATGAGACACTGACTCAGTGCTTTTAATTAATATGAATAGATTATTTGCTCAAATATGTGGACCGTATTCTTTTATTTCAAATACTGCCTATCTAATATTATTAAGGTGTCAAAAAAAATTGATTTGTAAAGACTATACCTGTTAGTTTTTTTTTACTTTTGGTTTAACTAACGATTTTTTTTATGTAATTGTTGGTCCAGAAGAAATGAAATTAAAAGAAATTTAACTGGAAATTTAATTATAAAAAAAAAATTAATTATAGAATTTAACTATAAAGTTAATTATAAAATTTAATTATAAATTTAATTATAAATTTAATTATAAGTTTGATTATGAATTTGATTATAAATTTAATTATAAAAGAATTTAAAAAGAAATTGAACTATACAAAAAAGGAGTAGTTACGGCTGGCGTAGGCACGGGAGCCGCTATAAAGGAAAAATTGTGCATAAGACCGAGCTCTGCACATGGCCAGGAGACGGAAAGACTGAGGAAGCCGCCGGGGGCGTGGCCGAGAAGGAGATCGAGGGTGACGACGCGCTGGTCCAACCAAGGGAGAGAGATCAGCGCGGGAACCAATGACGAGACAGACGAAGAGGATTAAACCAATGGCGAACTTGGAGGGCGCTGCCCTGTAGACTCGAAGACCAACACCCCGCTCGAGCAGAGTATATGAGGGGGCAGCCTGCTTCAAGCGCAGCAGTTGCGATCGAGATTCGGAGGAGAGAGTTGCGATCGGGAGTTGGAAGTGAATCAGTTACGATCGAGATTCGGAGGAGAGAGTTGCGATCGGGAGTCGGAAGTGAATCAGTTACGATCGGGGTTTCGGAGGAAGCAAGTTGCGATCGGGAGTCGGAAGTGAATCAGTCGGATCGAGTTGCGAATCGAGAGGAGATCCGAAGTACGGGTCGTAGTTACGGACGTGAAGCAGGAAAAGTGAGATCACAGTCGAACCGAGATCGGGAGTCGAGAGGTGAAGCTGAAGTGAAATCGGGAGGAAGAACGCCCAACGCCTTAAGTACTCTTTTTATGTATACAACAATCGAGATTTTTGCAGAGACATTTATTTTAATAGTGATTGTTCTCGCATAAGTTAGTCAATAAGTAGAATATAAATTTTGTGTTTGCTTTTCCTTTTATCCATAAAGTTAATTAGATAGTTTGAATTTAATTAATGTGATTTTTTCTCAAAAATATCCTATGAGTAAGTAGATTGTACATTTCTATGTTGATTTTTTTTAAAAATATTAATTAGATAATTTCGAATTTTAAACTAACTTAACTTTTCTCCAAGTAATCATCCTCAGGGAAGCAGATTGCGTAATTTTCTGTTCCTTTTCTTTCATATACCTATAATTGTGGATTGTGTCTAAATTTTAACTTCTCTTCAAAAAAAAAAAATTTTTTTTTGAAATTGTATGTGTTGTTTGTATATTTTCTTTCGCCTATTATAATAATTGATTTTTCTGTAAATACTATAATGTCTTGCCTTTGACTGTGTGTATATTAAACTGTGTGGACCTCGAATACCGCGCCTAATTTACACCTCCTGCCATTCCTTCCTCTGTGACTAAATTATGTTTGATACCAGTAAGTCGTAGAGCCACGACTGCACCGAAGAATAAACGGTGCCCGTAAGTGGAGGGCACTCGTCTTCAGAGCAAATTTGATATCAAAGAGTGATATCAACTTCAACTCTTGTAAAGTGAACTGTTCAATTCCTACCTATACTTTTTGATATTCTTTCAAAAAATATAACAAAATTGAGGGAAAAAGCTTTTGGCGACCAAAAAAAGGGTCAGTGAGAAAAATATCGATTAATATATACTGCCACAGAACAGGTTCTACCTAGTGTGGCAGTTATTAGTAACTTATATTAAAACAAATGTAAAATAAACAATAAAATAAATAAATATATGACGAAAACAGAAAGATACTGTTCGCTGCCTAGGATATTCAATTTCCAAAAATTTTAGCAGAATTTAATGAATGAATTATTTTTCATCTACTGAACTAGTGAACGACTAGTTCACTTAAGTGAACTGTATCGTTCGTTCGTTCAGTAAAGTAGACAGTTCGTTCATGAACGACCCGTCTCTAGTGTGAAGTGTGGTGGGAAGTACCACTCAGCAACTTGTCCGAGTTGTCGAGCAGGTGTCGACAGGCTTTGGATGGGGCAAGAGCACAGCAATGGCGCTTCTTGACCTCGCCAAAGCCTTCGACACAGTATGGATTGATGGGCTAATTTATAAAATGATCGAAATCGGCGTACCTCGGTACCTGATTTCGATCATAAAATCTTATCTGACAGGCAGATCATTCACCGTCTCCGTCAGAGGCGAATTTTCATCCACCCGAAATATCCCCATGGGCGTGCCTCAGGGCAGCCTGCTGGGGCCATTATTATTCAATATATTCACTCATGACCTTCCTTTTCTAGATAGCTGCTCCCGGGCCATCTTCGCCGATGACACCGCGCTGCTGTCTACTTCCAAATGTCCGGACCTCGCCTCCAGACAGCTTCAGGAAGCCATGAACCTGATGGTGGCATACTACCGCCACTGGAGGATGAAAATGAACGAGGAAAAAACCGAAACAATATTATTCACACACAAACGCAAATACACACCAAACGTCAAAATACTTGTGAACCAGGTGGAAATTGAGTGGACGGACAAGGTAAAATACCTTGGCCTGACACTCGATCGCAAACTCACCTGGGACGCTCACGTAAAAGATACACGAATCAAGGCGGACAGAGCAATTGCCTCTCTCCGCCCCATATTCAACAAAAACAGTACACTAACACCGGAAAACAAATTAATTTTATACAAATCAATGATTCTTCCAGTCATCACATATGCCGCCCCTGCCTTCAGCAGCATTCATAAAACCAAATACAAAAAGTTACAAGTCGCTCAAAACAAATCACTGAGAATCATATACAACATACCATTCAGACAATCCGTCAAAAATTTAAATAAATTACACAAAATTGATACAATCAAGGAACACTTCCTCAAACTGTCAGACAATTTTCATAAATCATGCACCTTTCCCCATCAAGAAAATCCCCTCATCCGTAATCTCGGCTCATATGAGCACGACATCAATCTTCTGCCTTTCAGATACAAACACAGATTGCCCCGCCACTACTTCATGATGCTACACAACGCGCTCGATCCTCCGGATCGAGGGCCCGAACGACCTACAGCCTCGACCAGCGCATCCAATTTATGATTTTTGTAAATAAATAAATATTATTTAAGATGTAGCTGTGTACATTATTTTTGCTATTTATAAGTTATAATAAGGCGGCACTGTACATAAAGTGTCGCGCCTAATTAATTTGAAAATTTTTAAATATTATCAAGTAAAATGTTTAGTGGGTTTTTTATTAGACTTTTTTACCCATCCGAATTCATGTCAATAAATCAACTTATGATGTATAGATAATAAGTATTTAGTAAAAGTGTCAAAGCTATAGAGCTGATGCACTTGTAGCAGTAGATTAGGCGGTCTAGCCGCATGTAGAGTACTCAGAGTATCGTAGACTCTAAGGAATCGGAAAAAAAGTGTGGTGGGAAGAAGCGCGGGAATAATTCGGGCCGGCTCTGGTTTCAGACAGATTTTATGGTGTTTCAACATCGCCTTCAATATACTAAACAAATATTTGTATCGAATATTTTGTAATACGAGATGATGGATCTTTCAAATATTGCAGCAAACAAAATAAAAAGGTTTTGCGGCCGTTCACTTTCCGTAGTATAATGCGAATACGAAAATGAATAGTCAATATTATTTAGAATAACAAAAAAAAATACGAAGCGCCTATGAAAGGAGATATAAGTTACATGTGGCACCTTTCTCAGGTAACGAAATTAAAGCATTACGTATTTGGAAATCTGGTTTAGGTAAGGTTTAATTCTAGTTGAATTCGGCTTAAAATATAAAATTTAAAAAACATTTTAAAAAGAAGAATATGTAAGTGCACGTTCTTAATTCTAATTGAAGTGAATGGGGAAAAATCTAATTGAAGCTGGTAAGGTTAATAAAGCTGTTAAGCTTAAGTACATAGCAATTATTATTAACTGACATGGAGGTATTTTATGGTACAATATTAGGTACAATTAATTTTTAAAAAACTTAACTAATTATTTAATATTCGTCGGTACAGGTCGATATTTTATTAATATGGTACTATAAATTCGGCCACTGACGAATGGCGTCTCTGGTGGCAAAATTACTGTTGGAAGTAATTTAAAAAAATATTATTACATAAATTTATTTAACGTAGGTACATTTAGCCTATGCATCTTACGGCCGGTGGTAGAGTAGGTACCGCATTGATAGAGATCTTCAGTTGCGTCTTGCGGCGTATGGCTGATGTGGACAGATGCGGAATTATTAATGTGTATTACACATATTTGCACAGTATTAACCTGCTAGCAAACAGTGATCATATTTTCACGATCACACGACACTTGCGCATATTACGTGACACATTCCATGAAAGGGAAGATTCCGTAGGTAGGGTGGGAATTCTTCCTTATCACAACCAAATGGGGATTAATCTACCAACTAAGTGGTTACTTTATCAAATCCTCCAAAAGTGCATTTCTACTGCACGTCATACGTGTGGGTGTAGGTACAGCCATTTTTTACAGCACGAGCCGCTACTGTTTAATCAACACAATACGAACAAACTGTGCAGTAATATTTGTCACTGCTCTGTCGCTGCTAAAACAAATGGTTGCGGAGGAATTGAAAATAGTGCTAAAGCTTATTTTTAAAATGAAAATCGTTAGAGTTCGAGCTCAAACAATCCACGCAGATTGCAACCAATAAAATTATTATTTTCCGCGCGTGTAGTCTATTCTGTTCGTTATAAATAAGCTTTAAAATATTCTGCTCGCAATAAACAATGCTCACGGTCATACCTACGTATTCCGATAAAAAAGGAGATGAAATTTCTAATTAAAACCAAGATGCGTTCATTAAATATAAAATTTCTGAATTATTTGTATAGTAAAACATCAAAGCAATGTGCAATCGATACGACTTCATGGACGGAGCACATTAAGTACTAGATTGATGCATAACTATCCGCCGTTTAAAAAATTCTAACATAACCAAAAACGCAAAAAAATTATGTACAGTTATCGTTCGGGGGCCTAGTCACCAACAACGTTCGGGGGCCTAGTCACCAACAACGTTCGGGGGCCTAGTCACCAACAACGTTCGGGGGCCTAGTCACCAACAACTTTCGGGGGCCTAGTCACCAACAACGTTCGGGGGCCTAGTCACCAACAACGTTCGTGGGCCTAGTCACCAACAACGTTCGTGGGCCTAGTCACCAACAACGTTCGGGGGCCTAGTCACCAACAACGTTCGTGGGCCTAGTCACCAACAACGTTCGGGGGCCTAGTCACCAACAACGTTCGGGGGCCTAGTCACCAACAACGTTCGGGGGCCTAGTCACCAACAACGTTCGGGGGCCTAGTCACCAACAACGTTCGGGGGCCTAGTCACCAACAACGTTCGGGGGCCTAGTCACCAACAACGTCAATTAATGCTTTCCATTTGCTTGGAAGACGGTCGTCGATTTCGCGGGAGAAGAGTGTCCAGTTTCCTTGTGGCGAAACTTTGGTCCTCTTCTATAGCCGCCAGGAGTGCCTGATCATCTAAATAAGAGCAATCCTTTTCCAACTTGTCGTCTAAGGAGATATTATCACCAGCTTTTAGGCCGGCGCCACACCGCGCGGATCTTCCGTCGCGGAATGCCGCTACATTTATTTCCATACAATATGTGCTTATCAAACACACTACGCGGATGATGGGTCGACCCAATTGTTTGCTGATTTTACGCGACGGAATAGACGCGGCGGAAAATCCGCGCAGCGTGACGCCGGTCTTAAGCGAAAAGACCACTGTCGGCATGTCCTTTCACTAATCGTTCCTTCGCCGAAGAGACTTTGAGATCGCTGAATGACTCAGCAGCTTTTCACTCTTTCTCGTATACTCACTACAGCATAATGTGGCGTGTATGTGAATGTATTTTCGATGCGTATTAAATTTTCCGAACTCCATGAAAGAATTATAAAAACAATAAAATATAAAAATAAAATAAAAAACGACGGAAAATTATGCATTCACCAAATATATTTATGAGGCACAATATTTTTATATGTTTGTTTTGAGAAAACGAAATCAATGTACCTGTACCTACTATGTCATGGGAACGACTATAGATGTCTCTAGAATAGTCCATTCGAATATAAATATGAAAGAAACTGATCACACACAAATCATCACACAAAAAAAAATCACACCAAAGACCGTAAAAATTCTGATGTACCAGGCATACGTCAAGAGTAGAATAGGATATTTGATACCCTTCTGGGGAACCGGAAACAAAATTAACCTAAACAGACTTCAACGACAGCAAAACAAAACACTAAAGATGGTCTATGATCTGAAATACCGGACACCAACTGAAACTGTGTACCATATAACACAACAATTAAACATCGAAGGCATTACAAACATCGAAACACTTAAAATCATTCAAAGACTAGCAATTGGCGAAATACAAGACGAAGACATAAAATTACACAAAATACATGAAAAACATCAACACAACACTAGAATGGCTCAAAACTATCACATAACACACGCCAAAACAAAAACAGGACAATCCCGACTAATTTGCAACGGATTAAAACTATACAATGACCTGCCACAACAGACCAAACAACTGACCACTGACAAATTCAAAACAGATGTGACAAAAATGTTAAAACTCGGCCAACTATAAAAAAATGACTTTGTATCTAAATCATA
This sequence comes from Agrypnia vestita, assembly GCA_016648135.1. NCBI lineage: Eukaryota > Metazoa > Arthropoda > Insecta > Trichoptera > Phryganeidae > Agrypnia > Agrypnia vestita. The sequence continues at coordinate 4,948 of JADDOH010024685.1, read as the reverse complement.
TTATTATTATTTCTTATATTGAATCATTTAAAATTTTTATCTATAAACCTTTTAGGTTTCCATTATATTTTAAATAAAAAAAATTAAGAACTCGTTCTTACTGGGGAATTGGTGAATTGTAATGGATCACATAAGCCAGCTCATACAGGTCATAAGCTCTGGGCTTCCCTATAAAGACTTCACTTTTCAATACAAATAGTTTCATCTCTGTGAGACTTTAACATTTTAACTGAGGGTTTATAAAAAATGTTGGCTTTTCGATTAGCTTCTTTGGTCTAGCGTTAAGATTTGTCTAGTGACCAAACGGTTCGACCCGAAAGCCTAGAAATAAATAAATTTGTTAAATTTTTTGACGACTGGGAATTTTGGCAGATTATACCATAGTAGATAAGAAGAAAACTAATAGGTAGGTACCTACTAAAGTAAGTAAGAAGGTTTGGATATTATGAAATTTGAACTCGGGTGGTTTTGGTAGATGATAGATAAAACAGGTACAAAAAATGTGTAAGTAAAACGTTAAATACAAGGTATCGCGTAATATTGTTAAATAATGGCTCGAATAAAGTATATAACATTCAGAATTGTTACGATAACGTAAATGACATGATTATTTATAGAGATGCAAAGCATTTGGCGAAAGAAATGACCAGCGAAAAGTGTTTGGCATTGATAAATATGAGTGTACAGTTGTATAGTACCTACTCCCCCGTTAAATATACATATTAAAAATGAGGTTTGATATTTTCAAGTTTTACTTCTGGCGGTTGCTGGCCCTTAGCCTACAGGACGTTTACTCATGGCGGCAAGTTTGGTGCGAATCAATAAAAGCGGGCGGGTCGTAAAACCACTTAACGGACAAATTTGCTTAAGGACAAATACTTTTCAATTGACAAGAGCGGAGAGCCGAAGGTTTATAATAGTCTAGAAAGCATATACGTTTCCATCTTTTTCCGTTTTGGAAACTTCAGTTGTACCTAATCTAAAACTTTTGGGAATCGGTCTTGTTGTTTGCCTTAAATCGTTGTCTTCTCTTAATTTAATTTCCATAGTAATCCAATTTATATGTAAGTATATACATATATTACATGTGTAAACAAGCAGATTTAAAAAAATCGAATATATTGAACGAGTAAGCAATTGCTGGGTATGATATACTTTAAAGTATTTTTTTTTATATATAGTGACAAAAAGACAATTTACTGTGTCAAAATTACAGTTAGTTTTTAACAGTAGGTAAATCGGACAAAAATTAATAACGATTTCTTAATGAGTGTACTTAACTTAGCGAAGCTATTGTGTAGGAGAACTGTAAGTGATTTAATTTGTTTGTATACAATTATTATCGGTATATTGGATTCGCCTGAGTTATGACAAATGACAGCTCCGTTGATATATTTAAAGCTCGTATACTATATACATACAAATGTACAGTACCTACCTATACCTACATGGCGCGGCGTAAAGGTGGCGGTTCGCGCCGCGACCGAGACAGGAGACCGCGACCGACGACAGAGACGGGAGACCGCGACAAGTGTCTCGGTCTCTTCATAATGTACTGTGAGCCGAGATCGAGACCGCAATCAAAGCGTTCAAATTCATTGAGTATCGTAGAGTATGTCGTGTTGTAAGAGTTACTATTGGAATAAGAAGGAGACGTTGATTTGAAAAGATTTCCTATTAACGAATTATATTCAACTAGAGGCCAGGAAGGATCATTTTTGCTATTAGTGAAGAATCATCTATTGTTCAGGACGTATTTTCGGCTAAATAAAACATAGTTTGATTACGTATTAAATTTACTGAAAAAGACAATGCTTACAAAGGAAAAATATCGTTGAAAGTAAAATCTGCACTAACTCTAATTGCTATTCATGGAAATTGTTTTGGTCGAATTCGTTGCTCAAAATGTTTTGAAATAGTTCACTCGAAGTATTTTGTGATTGGCGAGATGTTTTTTCGTCTCTGTAGGAATCTAGTTGTGCGTTATATATCAGAGGGTGCTGTTTGATCAGTTCAATCAGCTTTTCACAATCTTCGTCAGAAAAAGCAGTCAATTTTACAATAAACACACGTACTTTTCGAACGAGACGCGCGACACTACTTGTCCTGGGCGGCGACTGTCTCGCGGTCTCTTGTCTCGCGTCGCGGTCTCCTGTCTCGGTCTCGCTCACTCACATACTAAATCATGCAGTCAAGTAAGAGTCTCGGTCTCCCGTCTCTGTCGTCGGTCGCGGTCTCCTGTCGCGGTCGCGGCGCGAACCGCCACCTTAAGATGGACGATGGAAGCAATCGAGTCACTGACTCCCGACCACCCTACGATAAGGGTACGGAGATGATGATGATGACTTTTGCAAATTTGTATTATAATTCAATACCTATCAACCGTAGATAACATTTTGTCTTGATCTTGACAGTTGCCTGGATACTTTCCAAACAATAAATACATTTCGCGATATACACAAACACGAGGGTACAGCTGAATTATGGAGGTAGTCATACTCTCACAAACTATTATTCTTTTGACAAAATCTGTATTGTTACATCCAACACAATGTCCAATCACAAACACATAAAATCTATTCTCCATATCCGGCCTACTTGCATTCCGGTATTAAAAAGACGCAAAAGGGACGAAATCATTCAATTTTCCTGTATTCGGTATTCATTCCCAATATTATTGCGTCTTCCTTAATTTAATTATAATTTTTCCTCCGCAGGTCCATGTATATTTGAAGCAGTTTTTTTGCTAATTTTCGAGAGTGCTGGCAAGAATTGGTAATTGGGGGTAGGTTGTTCGCTCACAAATTATGTATTTTTTTCATCTGGCAGCTCGATAAGAGATTTATTGAGTTTGTTCTAATTTATAGGTCTGCCAAAAAAATATTCCGGAAAAGTTGGTGTGAAGATTTTACAGAAATATTTCTCGGTACCTACTCTCTGCAGTCTAAAACTCTGCAACATCTTCATTGAAATATCTAAATATTTTAATGTTATTCAGGATTCATTCGGTGAGCTACAACGAAAAACGTTAAAACGAACAACTGTTAGCAATGAAATCAGGATGCTACAACGAAACGCATGGGAAAATACCATTAGCTGACACGCGTTGGGCACGTTCGTCTTGTGATGGATCCTCTTCTTCGCCTTTCAGCTCGATCCTACTCCTAACTGAGTTTTACGCCTTGTTAGAGGCAAACAAGCAATCTATCTACGTCGGATGAAGGCTCTACGGTTTTTAACGTAGTATTTCCAAACACACTCGCTTTATTCAAGACCTCCCCAGTTCACGTTGTGTAATTTTTTGTTTCGAACTAAAGGGGATGAATTGGTTTTGTGGTAACCCTAACGCAAGCTAAACTTAAATTAAATACTGAGGTATGAAGTTCGTGAATGTTCATGGAAAACGCAAACAAAACTACCTAGTACGTCAAATAAACCCTACGGTGCAATTGCTAAAAATACTATGTTCCGTGGCCCTATATTGACTACCTAACGTTCCTACGGACTGAAGCCCCTGCATCTGGTGTAGCTGCGCATCCGGAATACGCGATCCTCTGCTCCCACGCCCTCTCCGCTCGATCCCCCATGGTCCTACCTGTATTGGATCGACCGCCATCCACTGGAAAGGTTAGTAACGTGCCGTTATCACATGCGCATGCACATTTGAGTACATAGATCCCCTAAAAACCCTCGAGTCCTTCGTAGCCGCTCCTATGGATGATTCCGTCTTCGACGCCCTCGCTGGTTAATAATTTTATCTTCCACCGTTTTCTCGCTGTGCTTATTCCTTACGATCTTTTATATTTACTCTGCGTTATTTTTATATCAATTACATTGTTACGTTTATTTACTAGCCGGCCTAAGTTCCGTCACCTGTATCTGGCCCTATACTTCCTTCTAGCGGTACGTTGGGTTCTAATGGATGAGGGGGTTGTGGAAGGTATGTGTAAATGTATGTGTACGCGGAAAATGTGTTTGCTTTAAATTCGGATCCTCCATACCCAAAGGCTCATCGGTGACTGATCCCATCCTCCTTCTCCCGACACGAGTTCCGGATACGTTGACCTGAGCCTGGATGCGCCTTTTCATGTTTGGCCTCTTCTGTGCAAAGTACCGCACCATCCCTCGCGTCAGTGTCTGGCGTCCGGGCTCAGAGCCAGTTTGCCCCCCGAATTCCAACTCCTCCAGGTTAAACTAAGTTAAACTACGGTATAATATATACTGAAGCTACTGTAAAGATGGTCCCGGGCCACCTGTCAAGTCAAAAATATGCGAGTGGGGAGGGGGAGTTTCCTAGGCTCCCCAACCCTCGCCTGTGAGCAACTGCAGCCCATTGGCCATTCGCGACACTACAGTGACTGCAACCACCCTCCCAGGTAGTACTTATTATAATCTGGTATGCATCAATACGTTCAATCCATTCCAGACGAGGGAAGACATCCGCACGGGTGTTGTGCCACCCGTGAAGAGCCCCCTCATACACTACGTACGAATAGATACATACTAATAAAATATAATATACATACATATACATACATATACAATACATAAATAAATACTTGTAATGGTTGGTTGCCATGTGGTTTCACGAGGCCATGACCCCTCGTATTAGTAGATGGAAAGGTGGATCTGGACAGTAGGGATATGCCTAGCCCCTGGCCAGGGATGTCGGTGTATTTTCTCCAAATGGTGTACAGCTAGAATCCTGCCATCGATGATGATGGGATCTGCCTAATTTTCTCCGACTGATGTGTAACTGGAACCCTGCCATCGCTGATGGAGATGATGTTGTCACTATCGAAACGTCTCCTGACGATATATAGCTGAACCACCGCTAGTGATGATGATGATGATGATGATACTATCGTAATGTCCCCTGACGATATATAGCTGAAACACCGCTAATGATGATGATGATTCTATCGAAACGCCTCCTGACTATATATGA
>JADDOH010024684.1:0-14148 GCA_016648135.1 Agrypnia vestita | reverse complement strand
TTACTATTTACAATTTATTATACAATATAACATATTCATACAACCAATATTCGAATATTTCATCCTTTTAAAGTCCAATAAAATAACGCGTTAGCATGTAAAAAATATTTTTATATAATTAAACCGGTTTCGTGATATCAATGATTTTTTTTAATTGTCATCAGGAATACAAAGTGTCTTTTCAGAAAGATTGTTTGTCAGGAAGGAGATCAAATATTGATAAATTTGTGAAACAAAATAAAAGCATGTAAAAATTTGCTCAGTTTATAAAGCCTTCAATAATGCTGGCCAATCGGAACAGTTGGCATCAGATATTTATAGGTGTAGTTTCACTGCTTTACCAAGAGCCAAAAGAAGAAGACGAATCCTTTCAATCACAAAGTTCAGTTTTATGTCTAACGCTAGAGCGTCTAATTTTTCTTTCTAGATATTGTTAATAAATTTTATATTAAAAAATAATATAATATGTATATTTATTTATACATCAAACACTGAAATCCTTGAGATATGATATTCATAGAACCTTCAGCGACCCAACACCAATTTTATACCAAAGAATTTCCCTACACTGTGAAAACCTTCTAAACGCAATATATTATAGCACGATGACACAGCCATTTTGCGATAAACGCGACCAAGAAACCCCGAGGCCAAGTGATAGGAATTGGTGGAAAATATAAATGCTAATATGGGAAATATCAAAGCAGATTTTCCGAAAACTTCACCGATAAGAATGCCTACATATGTAACATTACACAAGAGTATATTCTGTTTTTCAAAGGTAGAAACCAACGCTGTGTGTTTATATTGTGAGGTGACATATCCTGTCGGATGAAAATATTATTTACATATTTGTTTCTTTTTCTTCAATCAGGACCAGGGATATCCCGTGGGAATAGGCAAGGGCGAAAAATTCAAAGGGGCAAAATATAACTTAATTTATTTATATCAATATTTTATATACAGAAATAGACTAATTACAAGTATAATAAATAATTATAAAAAACTAACCCATAAAAACCAAGTTTTTATTTTACTCCCTTTCTTTGTAAATTAAGTTTACCGGCATGTAATTAAATAATTGATTGACTTAAAATTAAACATGTCTAGACGTCTATGTCAAAAATCATTGCAGAACTTTAATACCCTTTACAATGAGCTGATCGAGGCTAAATTTCAACTCCTAACCATATTTGCCATCTTCTTGCTATGAACTCACCCTATCGATAATATCAAAATTCTTATAGCAACATCTCATATATAACTTGTAAAATGGCACAAAACGCTCTTTAAGGGCAGCTTGCCTAATTTTAAGAAGAAGAAGAAGAGACCAGGTAATAAAACCATATGAGACGCGAGGGAGAACAAAAGCGTAGAAGATATATTTTTTTGTTTTTATATCAAATTGGTCATTTCTTTTCATCACTCCAACTATAGGTCCAAGTTTTTTTTTAAAGGGTTTGAATATGATTCGTCCATAAAAATCTCGCATCTATTTAAAGCCCTTTTAAATAGATGCTATAATATAGTATAAATACGTTAATAATATATTAAATAGATAAAAAAGCCCCAAGTATTCTACACAAACACTTTGTTACACTTATATCATTTCCTTTTATAAACAGTGTAAGGCTTGTGAAGGGAAATGAAGGGTATTCAAAATAGATTTAAAACAAATATTAGAATGACCGTCTCGAGCAAAAATAGCGAGAAGGAAAATTGAACGGCTTTTAAAGGGTAGGTACATTTCTTGAAATTCAGCGTGAACATTCCGATAAAAAATAGACTGGGAATATGTCAATGGATAAAGATAATAAAATTATGTTATTGAAATTGGCCACATTAAATTTTTATAAAGAATGAAAATGAACCGGCTCGTAAAACAATATAATCAACGTCTTCTGGTTTGTGTTTTCTGGGGTATTGTGCTGTATCAATCTTTCTGGCCGATGTTTACCTTCTGATTGGGTCCCATTGCTGGGTTCCTGCAATGGGATACAATCAGCTCTGATGGTGGACCTTGCAATAGGTTCCAAACATCAGCCAGAAAGGTCTAAAAAACACGGATTAATACTCTAGAAAACACAACAGAAGATTCTGAATGGCCGTGAAAACCTAAGAACATTCTTAATCTCAAAGTCTGAATTGTTTGATGTAAACGGTTATATTTCTACTTAAACCACCAAAATTACCAAGTCTCGACAGTTTTGGTAAATTACTTAGAATATCCTTATGCTGAATTCTCAGATACTTGTATCATCAAAATATTATTTTTTTACTACGGCGAGGCGCATAAGACGCATTTTTATTTATATGTTTTATTTATCTCTATTTATCTGTTTTTTGTTTTATTTATCTCTATTTATCTGTTTTTTGTTTGTTTGTTTGTGTGGTGGAATCTTGTAACTTCTCGACTAGCTAGAGCTCTGAAACATTCAACATTTACGTAAAGTTGATGAATATATATATTTGTAATTCATTTTTGACATGATTTGGTCATTATTTTGATTAAAAATAAAAACTTTCCTAATAATAATAAATAATTTATTGAACATTAAATGTAGGCATTTAATGTTCAATATGCATACGTTTAGCTTCAAAATTCATTGATATTAATATGAAAAAAAAATCCTTTTTTTTTTTCGATTTCAAATTCTATAAAGTAGGGTTGTGTTGAATCTAGATTTTTAATATCTCAGGATGAATTTGACTAAGAAAAAAAACTTTCCAGAAAATAAACGTGCAACGTAATTATGCCACGGATTCAAAGAGTGTTGATGCACAATAAACGCAGTATTTTCTGCTATTATAGTCTTTGACAGTTATGTGCCATTCATTCACCTTCTCGCGGTAATAGTGTTTAAAAGTTTTTTTTAAACCCCGTTTGTTTGATGATTACATAAAAAAGGAAAATCATTAATTATTATCAGTGTTGAATAAAAGAATAATATTTTTAAGTACTAAAAATAATAAATCCGTATTAAACTTTAAAAAATAACGTTTTCGGTAGACTCACGTAGGCTACACCATAAAGTAAATGTTATAGTCACTTCACACTGTTGAACATTAAAAAGTAATGGGAATATGAATTTAATAACAACAAGCTATATAAATACAAACTAATTTAAAAATGTTGACGTTATTTCCTAAGCCAAGTACTAAAATGTCTTTTTCTGTCGTAAAAAATGTAAGTTACCGTAAATTGAGCGTTAAGTTTTAAAATTTTACATTAATGAAGATGTAATAAATCAACATTAAATTTAACAATTGATTCTGCATTATAGTAATATAATTTGTTGGTTTATTTTTGATAATACACAGGGTATAACATAGTCAGTCCACAATACTATAGGAACAGATTCTTGTCTAAATGAGAAAATGATCAATCAACAATGTTCCAACCAATAGTTGCGAAGAAAAGCGACTTTTAAGATATTTTTTCTATCATATACTCTGTAATATATGTTGGACTACCATTAAAGTAAGTTTTATCGACTTTTAAAATTCATTTGCTTTAATACAAGTCAAATCTTCTTCTTCTTCTAGAGCCTTCATTTCTCCACTGCTGGATATTGGCCTCTTCCATACACTTCCCTCCCTCTCCGTTGTTTGCTTCTTGTAGCCATTTCTTCTCCCACAGCGGCTATATCATTGGCCAATCTATTTTGTGGTCTTCCAACACTTCTTTTATTCTCCCAAGGTCTCCACTTCAGAACTCTTGTAGTCCTCCTTGTGACCTACTGTTTTGCGATATTTCTAACCATTGCCACTTTTACATCGCTATATGATCCGTGATATCTACTATCCTAGTTCTGCGCCTGAATTTATAATTTATTATTCGCTTAGGTTTGAACAAAAGATGATCTTTTTATGGAGCGTGGCGTACATTTATCATTCAATTCAAATAAAGTAATCAAAACTTTGCAAAAAAAATCTGGTTGAAATTTCTGTAAGGTTTTAATTGTTTTTTTACTCATAATGTAGGTAGGTATCTACTTGCAAAGTATTGTGGATTAGCTCAGATACATTCTGCATATATATTTTGAGGAAAGTGAGAGCACGGGTATTATATGGAAATATTGCGTCATGCAGCGAGAGTAGATGAATCTCGTACTTCACAAAAAGGTCCGATGTATAAACCAATAAGTTGAGACGGAGGAGAAGACGGAAATTGACAGATGTCAATTGACAATGTCAATTGACAAAGACAATGTCAAATGATGGACGGCAAATTGTTGTAGGTATGCATTTATAGACTATCAATTTCTGAGGACTTTTAGAGAAGAATTGTATTTGCTGTTAAATCAATACAATTTCTATCTCGATTTTCTATCCATAAATTTTATGGCTAACTGAGACCATTAACTTCTATTTAAAAGCCCATAAAGCATTACAAACCAAAAACATAATAAATAAGGTATACTTTAGTATATTCCCATAAAATCGGTATTATTGCCATGGATATCCACATGGCTACTCGTAACTTCATTCTGAATTCTGAAGAAAAAAATTCCTGTTTATTTTTCGAGAAAACCTTTTATGCCCATTTCTTTCGCTCGGCTAAAATATCTTATCTTCTCATATCGAATATCGTGTCAAAAGAGTATTACTTCGGTGGAAGATCCGTTTACTTTCCAGCTATTGAACAAAGCAAACTTACAGAGAAACGAGATCCTTTAATTGTTGGTATTCGGGAACCATTTCGTGAAGAGGGTGCAAAAATATCTGTGACTCCTTATCGTTTTCATTTTATTTTCACTTCAATTTTACTACAACTATTCAAAATAATTATGGCGGTTATAATAACGAAAATGTAAAAATTATGAATATATAATTATGGACTAACACTTAAGAAATCGTATGTCATCAATTGTTTGCTGCTAAGCCCTGCGGGCAATTAAAGTGGCCGCTTCGCAGCCCATAGTTTTTGCAATTAGCTGTCACAAAAATGTATAAACTGCGCCCGAATACCATACCTATTTTGTTTGTGTGTAGATTTTTCCACTCACTTGGTAAGCTTATTATTAACTATAGCATGTAAATGATTTAATCTGTGCATTTTAAACTCTTTACAAAATTATTATTAATTTATAAACTAGCATCTAAATTGAAACGCATACATTTGTTGAATGTTCATCTCAGCCCAAGCTTCAGTATAAATACAATTATGTATATATATACTAGAGCTTAACAAAGATGCGAACCAATGTTCCGTCATTTTTGACATTATCTTTAACAGCTAGTTTGTACATATGTATGTATATATATATGATGGTTTGCTGACCCAGAGTTCAAGCCCCATCTCCAACCGTTTGGTTTGTTTTTAGCCGTGATTTCCAAGGAATATATGTTTTTATTTACAGGAAACGAAATTATTATATTTAGATAAATAGATAAGAAAATTAAAAAATCTGATCTATTTAAATTAATATATGTTTTCTTTAAAAAAATAGTATATATATGAAGGCACATTGAGACAAGTGCAGTTTTAGCCTCAATACACCACTCACAGGTTCGCATTATTACCTGGTCTTCTGGGAATATTTAACTTTAAGTAACTACTGTTAATAACGACACAAAATCTTCATTTTACTGCAGTGCACTTTCTACTGCATTAATATACATATTTTTAATATAGTCAACCGACTATTAATTCATTATCATTGAAGAATTATTGCGTCTTTTATTCAGTTCAGATGCGTTAATTTGGATATTTATTCATATTCATATTTTAGTCACATTTGTCCAAACTTTATTAATATTATCACGACAGTCTAAAACAATACTAACTACACATAATGGAAGTCTTTTGACCAATCAACATGAATTTGGTATTGACTAAACTATTTTGCAGGGGCATGCAGTGAGAATAAGAAGCATGTCCTTTTCCTAAACGTATATGGTGAAAATAAATCCAAATAAGAGATATATCTCCTAATATTTCTAACACAATAATTAAAATGTTATTCGTATTTCAATATTTCATTATATTCTGCCAAATAAATATTTTACTTCATTTTTTTTCCAAATATATATTTAATATATATCTTGCTTCATGTTCTTAATGCACGTCATTGCTATTCTGGAATGTTCCGGAGCATCGGATCGTTATAAAATAAAAGCGGTATAGTGCTGGAGACGGACTTGTTTTTAGAATGGCGAATTGACCAGAGACAGGCGCTAGAGTGGGTACTTACATTCAGAGTTTTCTAGTGCAAACCTGAGCAAAGCCCGAGAAACGACCCTGCAATAGACAAAAGTGCAGCTAATTAGACAAAAAGTACCTGTGTGAAATATTCTAGTGATAATTAGTACGAATGCGAAATGCGAGGCTGCCCCCACGGCCCAGTGGTCATGACACTGGCGTAAGTGATCACTTTGAACAATGCAACCTTCGCCAATTCCAACCTACAAACTTCCACACATTACCGAATTTTGGAAAATTATGTATATGCTCTTTATCTATCTTCCTTCAAATATTTGAAGCAACTATGCAATAGCTATCTTTGTTAAAAATTCCGATGACGTACACAGATGTATAAAAATATAGAGCTATTATACATAATTAACAGCGGCGACATTTAAATGGCTCGGTATCTGCGATACTTCTGTAATTTATTTTGAATTTGCTACTGTTTCATATATTCATTGAAATACAAAAAATAATAAGTAAACATTTACATTCTTTAAAAATATGGTATACTAGCAATTCGTAACCGGCGTTGCAGGGGTTAAGGATTAAGTTGAAAATAAATTTGTAGGGGGAAACAAAGGTTTGATTCGAACGGTATAGTTTTGCATCGAAAATATATCAGGGGGAGGAGAAAAGGTTAAAGAGTAGGGAGAAAACCTTTGTTACCTGCCTACTCCTAAAGAAAAAGTTTCCAAATTTGGAGTCCGATCGGTCAAACGTTATAGATTTGCATCGAAAATATTTGAGCGGGGGGAAGGGTTAAAAAAATAGGGGGAAATGTCGCATATATTACCCGCCGAGTCCTTAAGAATAAATTTCCAAATTTTGAGTCCGATCGGGCAAACGGTACAGATTTGCATCGAAAATATGTCGCATATATTACCCGCCGAGTCCTTAAGAATAAATTTCCAAATTTTGAGTCCGATCGGGCAAACGGTACAGATTTGCATCGAAAATATGTCGCATGTATTACCCGCCAAGTCCTTAAGAATAAGTTTCCAAATTTTGAATCCGATCGGGCAAACGGTACAGATTTGCATTGAAAATATGTCGTATTTATTACCCGCGGAGTCCTTAAGCATAAGTTTCCAAGTTTTGAGTCCGATCTGGCAAACGGTACAGATTTGCATTGAAAATATGTCGTATTTATTACCCGCGGAGTCCTTAAGAATAAGTTTCCAAGTTTTGAGTCCGATCTGGCAAACGGTACAGATTTGCATCGAAAATATGTCTTGGGGAGGGGAAGGGGCAAACGGTACAGATTTGCATCGAAAATATGTCGCATATATTACCCGCCGAGTCCTTAAGAATAAGTTTCCAAATTTTGAGTCCGATCGGGTAAACGGTACAGATTTGCATCGAAAATATGTCGCATGTATTACCCGCCGAGTCCTTAAGAATAAGTTTCCAAATTTTGAGTCCGATCGGGCAAACGGTACAGATTTGCATTGAAAATATGTCGTATTTATTACCCGCGGAGTCCTTAAGAATAAGTTTCCAAATTTTGAATCCGATCGGGCAAACGGTACAGATTTGCATTGAAAATATGTCGTATTTATTACCCGCGGAGTCCTTAAGAATAAGTTTCCAAGTTTTGAGTCCGATCTGGCAAACGGTACAGATTTGCATTGAAAATATGTCGTATTTATTACCCGCGGAGTCCTTAAGAATAAGTTTCCAAGTTTTGAGTCCGATCTGGCAAACGGTACAGATTTGCATTGAAAATATGTCGTATTTATTACCCGCGGAGTCCTTAAGAATAAGTTTCCAAGTTTTGAGTCCGATCTGGCAAACGTTACAGATTTGCATCGAAAATATGTCTTGGGGAGGGGAAGGGGCAAACGGTACAGATTTGCATCGAAAATATGTCACATATATTACCCGCCGAGTCCTTAAGAATAAGTTTCCAAATTTTGAGTCCGATCGGGCAAACGGTACAGATTTGCATCGAAAATATGTCTTGAGGAGGGGAAGGGGTGTGATAATAAGGAGAAAATGTTGCCTATGTTACCCGCCGGGTCCCAAAGCATAAGTATGCAAAATTTGAATTGAATCGGACAAACGGTGTGGATTTGTATAGAGAACAGACAGACATTGAGTTTTATAGGTATAGATGTAGGTATGTCAGAGGTCGGAACATAATAAAATGATATTTTAAATAGAATTATGATGAATTTATTAATTAATACATCAGCGATGATTCATAATTAAACAAGCTTATATTGTCTGAGAAATAGCTATGTATGTAAGTGTGCAATGGTGGACCACATATCTCTCGGAAATACGGAATAGAATGACGCAACCGGCACCAACTCTCAGGCATCAAAGTCTCATCTGTGAACACACACCGTAAGATGGGTCTCATCCCTTTTTCATTTCTGGGGAAAGCCAAAACTCTTTGCAGTTTCATGTTTTTTGTTTTTCTAAATTTATTTTCGTTGACCCGTTGACGTCCGGCCTTTTTTGGTTACAATTATATCTACCAAAATTAACCCATAAAAACATAGTTTCCATTATGAATCCTTTTTATATACGAAGTCTTGGTTTCCATTCTATGGTTTCTGTGAAATGACAACCAGCTTTCATTTTGTATTAATTTTAAATAAAAAGATAAATTATAAATTGTCCGTGATTTTAATAATTTTAGAATAGTGCCAGAAAGTACTTCCACAGACTTCCCCTAATATATGAGATAAATAAGCATTATGTATGTTGGACAAAAAAATATTTAAGAATGCATTGTTATCGACATCAAGTCAATGTGCAAAATTTCAACGCTCGATTGTACGGTGGGAATTATGTTAATTTTCGCATCAAAGATTTTTTCACGTTCACGGTGGTGAAGTTAATTATAAAGGATTTCATAAAAATAGAGTGTAAATATATTTATTAACGTTGGAAAGGCATTCATTTGTTGAAAACCAATAAATGGTGAAAACACTATTCATAAACGCATTGCATTCCTTTGTGATCAACATTGCGCAATTTACATTCAGTTTTGTTTCCCAGTTCCCGAGCTTTTCACGAAATGTGTATTTTGTCGTTATTCATTGATAAATATTGGCAAGCTTTAGCCGTTTTCTATAGTACTGGCAAAGCTTTCCCATTACCGACGAGTATTTGGAAGCTTTTTCACAGAATTTCTTTCCCCGACCCCGCTCGAACAGCGGAAAAATAAATCAAAAGCCTTACATTATGCAAGAAGTTAGTTATTACTCTGAGTATGGAAATAATGTGATTCAATGAAAAAATATTTTATCAGTATGGTTTACCGTATTTCTTTGTATGTGTACTTTATTTTATTCTTATTCTTTCACACTTTACCAAAAAGGAATATTAAAATGAAGTAAGTAATTTTTATATGTAAAAACATATTTAATGTTTTACAATTGCCAGAAAATGCAGATAATACTTCTTCTGGATCACTAAAACTCTCCGAGGACAATATCAATTCCTTGCTGGATAAACGTAGAAAAACGATTATTTTATTATTTGTTTTGTTTTAGCATTTATAGGTGTTATAAAATAATTTAATTTATGGATGATTAATCGTTTTATGAATACATCAAAGATTACTCGCTCAGAAAGATATACTAAAAATTAAATTAAGAACCTCAGTACGTTGGGCTGTAACAATATATGTGTGTCAATAAAATTAAAAGCATGGGGCGCTATCCTCTTATTTAGAAGAAATTTATTTATTGTCACATATTGTGACTGGGAGGGATGAATGAAAAGGCTGGAAATTGATTAGTTTTTTTTATAAATTAATGATTACTAAACTATTAAATGTACAAAGTCACATAAAACGAATGAAACTTAACGCTATTCTTTAAATTACACTCTTTTGCAGTATATCACTCGTAAACAAACACTTAATTATCGCTAGGTTATCGCCCGTTCTCAATTCTTGCTCGTATTATTTATCTAATTTATTTATTTCGCCAATTAGGTACTTCGCTCCATTATTCGCTTTATTTATCGCTTCACAATTCACGATTGGTCAAACTGGGCATCGCGGATTTCGCATTGAACGAACTGTCAAACACGACGACGAGTGTTAAGGAGAAGATTCTCGTCGCTGATGTAGTTAATTGAAGTCCAGAGTGCGTTAGTGCGTTCCAGAATGTAGTGGAAGGTCCTAGAGATTTCAATGTTATGGTCGTTATTCACATATTACAAGGGGTTCTTACCTAATCTCTTGCCATTTTTGCCATTATTTTAGAATATTATTATAGAATATTGTTAACCACATCGCCCATAGTAAGTATTTTAGAATATTATTACACACATCGCCCATAGTAAAGTGTACGTAGGAAATCAAAATTTTCTTATTTACGCTGCGGTTTAATTTTCTAATATTTGAGTGGTTTATTTTTGTTTTTGCACTCCTACAAAATTAAATTTCTTTGATTTACGATTCTTTTCTACGCGATGCTGTGAAGTATTTCCTGTGGGAAAAAATATGGAAGTGCGTTAAAATGTTTCACATCAAACAATTTGTTGCGATACTAAGTGATAGATACTGTATTTATGTATCTTGAAAAAAGTAGACATAACCAAACACTGTTCCATTTCGCAATATTAAGAAAACGTAGAAAAGTTTAAAGTGTGATTAATATTCCGAGTGCCGTTACAATCTCTAGGTTACGCGAACGGTTGACTGGGGTAACTTTTTGAATTGCCTCCTCGTTTCCTACTTTGAGCCATGTGTTACAGTGCAATTTGGTACCGATTTCTCTCTTCTTAAGTTTCCAACGACACGTAAAACTCAAATAGTGTCAAATTAGGGCGAAGCTACGGCAGCGCGAAGTTTCTATAATTATAAGACCAATTATTTTTAAACAAAATCTCAACTGAAATACTAAGAAATTGTTTCTGTACGTTTCTGATCTGTAAAGGTTTATCGTTTAATTTATTCCCGGTGTATCTACCGCAATATTTTAAGACATTGCTGGTACGAACCAAACTAACAGCAGATGTTACCCAGCGTACTTAAGTGGCAACGGCTACTTAAATACAGACAGTCTAGCAAACCAGCCAAAACAAGAGTAAATCTGAGGTGAATGAAACCGAGGTGACTTACAGCATCGCTCACAAAAAAAATGGCTGCTTTAGCATAGACTATGTCTAGGAAAGTAGTTAAGGTAAGGCTGAATAACTCTCAGAGGTTACGCCTGATGCATCCCAAATGTTTTTATAAATTTTTTATTTTAATTTTTAAAAAATATCGCTTCATTCTCTAGTAAAAAAAAGTCTCATTTACCAGCTACAACACTTATACATTTCATGAGAAATACAAGTCTATAACCAAAGATATACTTATTTACACTATTTTTTAAAAAACTTATTTCCCATAAGATATAGGTTTAGTATATTCAAGAGAAATTTCCTTGTTAGTGTAGTGACAAGTTTTGTTTTTATCTCAGAAACACATCAACGGGATACAGCTGCCTTTGTTTTTATCCCCCTCATAGGATATTGCAATGAATTGCTAAGGCTATCGAGTACTACTTTAAAAAGCACCACTCCAGGATAAAGCAATCCATTTTTTTATATTTAATATATCTTTCCCGACGATTCGTCGTGGAACTGCGTTCTTAAATTTCAGCATCACAAAAAAGCATTATTTGTTTCAATAAAAAAAAGTTTCTTGTTTGCCAGAAAGATTTTACAACATAATAATATCCTTCAAGAGGGCTAAATAGAAACAACGCGATTTAAGTGGGGACCCACGACATAGTAAATACAATTTCACTATCTCCTGAAATCGAGAAACATTTAGCAATACCGTTCCTTATGTTTAAGAATGCATTTTACTGTTAAACTAATGTTGAACTGGTCGCTACCGAGACGTCGATCGTAAATCATTAAAAACTTTTCATAAATAAAACTCTCAATAAAAAGTTTAATGCATCTTGTTTAGTTGAAGAACCTTCGTAAAGTTTTCTCAGCTAACTGGATACTATTCTACGTTTTTTTTTACTTATTAAATCCAAACACACCTTTTTCAGTACAATGAATAACTCAGGTAAAAGTACACATATCGATTTGGTATACCTAGGTACAGTCGCAAAATGATAACAAAAATGGGAAATATTTATAGATAATTTATTTTAGCAAGTTTTTTTTAACAGAATAACATTTAATTAATTGTTGGAAGCGGGTGAGTTCTGGCGGGGGTTCGCGGCAGGGGAGGGGGTAGGGACAGGCATAGATTTTAAGAATAACACCACCCTAAGAGAGTATAATTAAGGTAGATTACTGGGTGATTTTTCATAAAAAGATGAAGAATTATTTTTATTTTTTCAATGGGACTCAATAAGGTACTCGTACATATAAAACTTATGTACGCTTACTTACTCTACTACATGCACTAGAACTTATAAATTACAATACAAATTACATATATTGCTTTATTTAAAAAAAAATTGAAAAATAACATTGAATATCTGCGTTTTGTCTATTTACGTAGAACTCCTCCTCCGTGACTAACATACAACTTTCTCCCGTGCATATTTATTCGAGACAGAAAAGAAGATCATGTAATTGTTAAAAAATAAAATATCTGCAATATAACGCACGCATTTTTGTCCGGCAAATTATCTCTTGGGCATTCACTTTGTAACAATTTCTAGACATTTTGTTTGAAGTATTCATTCATTCAATGTAAATTTTACCTTATTTTTTATAAAAGCCCTGAAGGGCGTTAATAAATGAAAAACTGTTGGTTTCTCATTGAATAACCTAATAATACTGACTTATATTGCAATTTAAGGCTATATTTATTTTAGTTATCTTTGCGCATATACTTAATAAATTAAAAAATCTAACAAACTTTTTATAGCCAGCGCACATCCTTCCTGATAATAAAGTGTTGTCGAAACCAGCTGAGGTTAAATTAATATTAGTCAATAAGCACTTTTAGAAAAAAAAAATTCAGTATCAACGGATTATATATTTGTCAATATTCTCTATTTTGTGGGCTCAACGATCCGTTTCCCCACGTTTCACAATGCTGATGATGAAAAAAATACATGGGCCGATATCAATCACCAGCAACACGTGTATGAAGAACGCTGACATCGAGCTTCGCACGCAGAAGAAGCAAACGAAATGAGGTTGAAAAATAATGATAAAGCAAGATACATCGAGTCATTAGAAGTACAAAATGCTAACGCGATGCTTTACACGTTTGGTAATTTTGTGGATGGCAATCTCACGCAAAAAAGGAACGTAATATGCTGATGGTCCCTTTCTCACACAGGTTTTTTTGTACACGTCTCTATACCAAAATCGTTATACAAAAAAACAAGTGGTGAAGTCCCAAGTTAGTTTGTTTCCCTCGCCTCAACCACGAGGTTATGCTGCCCGACGTTTACTACTTATAGCATCACCTAACTACGTAGCTCATCTCTCTCTACGCCATATGACCAATTCTAACCTGCAGTATCTACGAAATCAAGCATAATTGATACGCTACTCATCTTATTCCTCGTTACGCCTCCAGTCTTCAATCCATCGATAATTGTCAGCCTCATCGCTCCACTGTAATCGCAACCTCAAGCAGCAAACACTATCTGCTTCTGGTGGTACTGTAACGTCACCACCTGTAGACCTAAGCTAAATACCTAACTATAAAGTTTAATAATGTAAGTTTTACGAAAAGCCCAAAGCTTGAGACTTTAAGCTACCACATCGAGCTTTATTACAACTTTTGTGACTTTTAAGCACACACTTTATGCTTTAAGCTACTAGATAAAACTTAAGTCGAACTTAGAACTTCGGAAGTATATTTACATGAAAACTAATATTATTTTTTTTTTGTTAAGAATTTATATTTTCAAAATTGGCCAGTCGTGATCCATCTAGTGGCTAGGAAAATTCCCCCTCTGTTGTGTCCGTAGCTATCCAAAATTCTTTTGATATGTGGTGAGATTCGTATTCTTATTAAC
>JADDOH010024683.1:0-106119 GCA_016648135.1 Agrypnia vestita | reverse complement strand
GCGTTCGTTGCAACGGCGCCGACAGTACACGTTCCGGAACGTGACGTCACGGGATCCTTTCCCGCTGCTGTTTGCGATAATGACAGTGCTCGTGCGTAATCTGCCGCGTGACTCTGCTGCATTTCCTGCATCTGCCGCCTGTGGTGACGGTTTTGCCGGCGCAGCTCCGCCCTCAGCAGTCTGATGATTTCGTTTTCTGATGCAGAAGCCGATGTAGCTTCTATAGACCCAGGCTGTGAGCCTCCTTCTTCCTCGTGTAACGCATTCTCATCGTCTGAAGATGCTGGATTGCTTCGCGCATCTCCTTCTTCCGATGTGTCCCGACGAGCTCCCGATCTCAAACCAGATCGAGACAAGATGACATACAGCAAAAATACAAGCAAGTAAGAGCGGTTCTCCGGCTCGAAGGACCAGTTGTTACGGACAGACACGCCCGTAACAAATAATTATTTTAGAATAGGGTGGATCACCGATTACTCGCCTGTCTGCTGTGCTCCGGGCGTCGTGACGTCACTGACGATGAGTCACAACTTGCTTCTAAATCTTGTTGATGATGATGATACTTTGAAACACCGGAGAGCAACGCTACGATCGACGGTGTTTCTTCAGGGGTTTTAATTCACAACAATTTACACACAAGAAAATAAAAAGCAGAGTTTTTGTTTCAGAAGGAAACCTAGCGAAAAACGGGCAGAGTGACGTTATAAAAAACTATTTGTAGCACATACACGGCAACAAATATTTACTGGCACTAAGGCACTGAGAGCACTGTGATTTCGCTAGGTTTTCGCAGCCTTTTTATTTGAGTCCAGCCAAAATAACGGGAAAATAACTGCCAAAAAGGGATTACTGAGAGAGGGGATTTACATCTTTATTGTAGGCATCGGCGTAACGTGGTGGACCACGGAAGCTGTGCACTCGGCCTAGCGGAACGACCGCTGGGCGCCGGCGATACCGTGCATCGGCGGCGCATATCTCGCGGCGCGCGGATATTTTTTAAGATAAATCCGCTCTCTCATATCTCCCGCTAATGAGTCATATGTCAAAATGTGCGTCTGACATGCCCGCATGTGGGTGTAATACGCAGATTACTGTCCGGGCATGTCAGCGCTTGCAAATCGCGTGCATGTGACAAAAAATGAAACTTTTTTATTTATGAAAATATCTAAATTATTAATGTCGCATCAGGTAGCCCTTGTTTTTCTGAAGAAAATGACACCTCACACTTTAATTATTGAGCTCTCTAGCGATAGTGAATCTAAATTTAGCGCCGTACGAAAAAATGTACGGCGCGCTATCTCAAGTCACGAGCCGTGTGGGTGTCGGTTGTTACCCGCCCGTATTTCTATTGGTACACTGTAGCTGACCGCTCCGTAGGCGACTACCTGATTTTTACTTTGCGATTTTATCTCAAAACAAAATTTAAAATATTTAATTAAGCGCGCCCGCGGCCCGAGTGACTCATCGTGAGATTTTATTCTCTCTCCCTCGGCCGCGGTCGTCGCTCTAATGGATGACTCATTAACGGGACCCTCCTTGACAGTTATATACATAATTAGCAAAATAATAGTTATATACACATATTTACAAATATTCTTAAGCTATTTTGCCTTTACGGCCTGGACCCTATTCACGATTCAAGACATTTATTTTTAAATACTTAATATTATATCATATTTCAAAATTAAGCAAAAAAAATATTTTTAATCTTCGATTTTTGATCCTGTGCGAACCATACATCCGAGCGTGGCTGAGGAGCCCTATCGTCGAATTGCACATCCTTTCACAAGTTTTGCACCTGCATCCGCTGGACAGGTTTTGATCTTTATCCATTTATTAACTCTTTCTTATTTTTACGAAAATGCATTACCCTATTCTGTTCATTTATTTCCCCTGCACAATGTTTTTTTACTCAATTGTGCCCTTATATGGGCTCTACTAGTACCACAACTGCTGAGATTTGCCTAGAGCTTATCTTTGTATATATATATTAACCTTAATTTATCTTCTTTCGACATAACTTGTTTCAAAAACAGCTTTTCAGCCATATTCACACAATATCTTGCGCATAGTAGTTGGTGCTTTAAGATAATGGTTTTAATACTGATAATATTTGCTTCTTCCGAGATAATCAGTTTCATTCTAAGCTCTTCCCATTTAATACCTAGCATCTTCCTCAAGCACCAGTTACGGTATTTCTTGAAGGACTTTAGTTCCACTATAACACCCATTTTTCACAGCCATAAAGTAGTACGACTCTACAGACTAATACATGAGTGGGAGTAGTAATCTCTTTATATTTTTAATTTCTACAATTCCATTTTCTCAGGGAGTCTGGAAATATGGGAAAACTGGAAAACTTCTGGCATACAGAACGCAGACTACATTCTAATATAACTTTTGGCAGCAGTCCAGTGCATTCGAGAACAAATAATTAGTAGGACACTACTAACAGAGGAATTCTAAACGCTCGAAAACTAGCAGAATTTCGAAAGTGTTTAACGGGACATGCCAACTTGAAAAAGAGAATAGTAAAAACAAAAGTAGAATTCTTCAAAACTGAGCAGAAATCTAAAAGAAAGAAATTATTATTTGATTTTTTCCCAAAAAACCCAATTTTGCTGTCATCTGTGAACCAATTGTTTTGTAAATTTTCGAAATTCATAGAGATGTATCTATTATACCGACGGAGTAATTCAAATTTAGAAAATATTCCGCGACGTTATTGGGCCGCCGCGCCGTTGCTAATCAAACTTTTCTAATGATTCCAATTTGAAAAAAACAGTATAAAATTTCTAAAAATCCGAAATTAAATTATAATTATTTTTTTTAACGAAAATTTGATAAATCTTCTTGATCGTCGCCACTAGTTTCCTTGCCAAGTTTCAGCTCGATTGGATCACGGGAAAAGGGTCAAAAGTCGATCCAAAGTTTTTGTTGACGGCAAGCAAGCAGACGCCACTAGTTAATATAAAGGGAGTAAAAACAAAAGTATACTAAGACATATAAAGCTTATGAGGAATATATTACATGATGGTCATTCTCATTTCAATTTTATGAATTAATTTTCTGCATTCTGTTTGATCTTGTATTTTGTTGATTTTGGCTGATGCGGTTGAAATATGATAAAAAATAACACTGAGGTGAGTCGAGAGGCGCAAGAAATTCCAGTATGGTATTACATGGAATCAGATCAACGGCTCAGAAGCCCTGTAATTGGCCAATTAAAGGGCTTGCTCTGGTGCCTTCCACTCCAACGCATCGTAGGAGGTAATAAACGCAACGCTGATTTAACTCGTCACACGCAGTACCGCTCCCGGCTTCTACGTGTCCATATTTTTTGACAAACTGGTTTGCCATGTCATGCTATATTTAGTTTTTTCCTTACTCTGGATTATTTTGTATTTGATGTATGCTACGTTTTATTTATATTATTTTTTGTTTCATATTTTGGCGTGTAAAGTATTGGCATTTGGAAAAGAATGCCCACCCGTCCAGAGGCATCTTCTTGGCACGTTACGTGAATGTCACTCGTGTGGTGTGTGAGATGAATCAGGAGAGACAGGAATGATCCGATTGATAAAAAACGCAAATAGTAGTCGCAAAGTTGTACCTATAGATGACCGGGACCAGGTTAACCGCACCGAGCTCTGATTGGTGGATGCTGGCTTAATATGTGTGGCTAGAATTGCGACGACTTTGGACCGCCACAATCGTGGACATCTGTCATACTTTATTTCTATTGGCAAGTATGCCATTTTAATCCACTGTATTGCTGAGATTACTTAACAATTAATAAATCTGTACTCATTTACATATAAAGAGGTAAATTTTTTAAGTTTGGATGTAGGAGGTGATTTCTGAAACTAGTCAACCGATTTCGAAATTGTTTTCACCAATATTTAGGGTGGACATAGGTTATATTATTTCGTTAAAATAAAAGTTAAAATAAGAGTTTTTCATGATGACCTATTTAACAACTTAAATAAAACGCCCGCGACGACATACATCTATGTGTTAAGGTTAATACATACATTGATATAATATACCTTAAAGTTACTTAAAATGTACGCGTCCAAAGCAACGCGGGTAAGCTAGTATAAAATAAATTTTAAAAGTATCCTATTTATTGAATTGGCGTTAACTTTGTGGAATGACATTATAATTATATATAAATAATAGATTACTTGTCTAAGACCACTAATGAGTTTAAGATGATTACACAACTAGTTTCGACAACTACCGATGTTGGTAAATCATCACCCGTTGATGACAACATCGGTAGTTGTCGAAACTAGTTGTGTAATCATCTTAAACTCATTAGTGGTCTTAGACAAGTAATCTATTATTTATATATAATTAAAATGAATATCCAGGATCCTCAAAGCCAACCTTATTGAAAAACGACATATTAATTAACTTTAGGACTAAATGTCACTTTTGAAGTCTTCTAGTTTTGATTGAGTGTTGAGATTATTTTCCTCTTTGGCCGCATAATGAACTTTGCTTGCGATGAACTCAAAAAGAATTCACGAAAAAAATCCAAGAATCTTGCTTCAAATGGTTTATTTTGTGGTACAATAATTTACAATTTTGCAATTACGCTGCTGTATCAATTAAGTATTCTTTCCTTCCCTTTCAGCACTTGGCCGCTAAGCCAAATTTTAATCTAAATACATAAAGGCGGAATTTATTAGCGTAAATGTAATTGTTTTTCGCATAATTTACTAACCATTTGCTTCTGACGTTATATATTTAATTGCAATGCGGCTATAGCAACAACACGAAATTACGACCTTTGCAATTAGTCGAATAAAATTAAATGTATGAGGCATTTTATTGACTGCTTTGCAAAAAAAAGCAATAAGGCTATTTATTACTTCGGATAAAAATGATATATATGTTTTTTGCAATGTCGAGTTAGTAACAAGTGACCTACGGCCGTTGTGAAAGCGTCTCGGGAAACAGGCCAACTGACTATTTCTATAAGAAATGGGCGAAGAGGTGGACATATTAAACTTACAAAAAACACACAAGTTAAATTTTTTATAGAACTTGAAGCTAAACTAAGCACGATGGTTAACGAGGCAAAATATGTTTAAAGTATAAGAGATGTGGCACTGGAGAAAGTGGCATGAATGAGGTGGACCAAGAGAATAACAAAATAATAGCTTCCGAGACAACAAAAAAGAGGCCCGTTAGAAAATTAAAGAAGCCAAAATGAAGAACACATTCTTTGTTTGGTAAGAAATATACCTTAGAATGTAATTAAGGGTAGAAATAGAGAAGTAAACTCCGAAAAGATATATTTATTATACCAAATTATTAAAAACGGATAAAACTCGAACGTTTAATGGCAGAAACACATTTATATGTACACACTATACATACAATACTATATTTTCTTCAAAGTATTCGCTTTGGTAATACACCTGTCCTAGTGGTCTCATTGGTCATTTTTGGAGACACTCCTGAGACGTATCTTTTGGAATGGGGTTCAGCTGGGCCGTCGCGTTCCGCATAATGTATTACCTTGGTACCTTTTAGCGTCATCTTGAACTTAGGAAACCGCCAAAAATTACACGTATAGTCATATAGGGAGAGTAAAAAGCCGGAGAAATCGGGGATTTGCTGTGTTTGGGCAAGACATCCAGAATCAAATGCGAAGAATAGGCGAGTGCATTTTCGTGATCAAGCCTAAATCTTACCCTCAATTCAACCCTCAATCAATTCTTACCCTCAACTCGTTTAAAAGATTTTCGACTATGATGCGACGATTCTGCATGACCAAAGACCGCACTTGGTCAATCATGTTGTTTTGTTTTGGTCAACCACGCCTTTGGGCAAATGCCCGTTCACTTAACTTAGTTTCTGGTAGTGGAAGGTCGGTTCTACCACCCTTCCTGCAGCTGAAGTAGTGGCTTATCTCAGAATTTGGCGTCTGCTATGTGTGCAATGCTCATAGCGTCATCTCTACCTGTTAGATCTAACAAATGATTTCCATTGGGATGCGGCTAAAGTTTTAGCAAAATTTAATCTTTGCTCAAGTCATTCCGACATTTCACGACCATTGATAATATAATCCAATGGGCACTAACTTCACTTCTCTTCTTAGACGCTTTCTGCGACATGGAAACAATTCACGCTTAAATACAAATGTCTCTAGCATGTTCTGTATTCGGTTGACCAGAAAAAATAAAGGGTTGACATTATTTGAGTACTGTTATAAAAATATAATTATTCATATATTCAAGAACACATTCATATTTGTGAAGTTGTGATTTTTCAGAACAAAGTTCTGTGAAATTTTCAAATCCAAATTAATTAGTCAATTAGAAAGACATACAGAAGAATCTAATTCACGAAAAATATTAAGCTACTACTGGGATTCGAAAAAAGTGGATTGCTCTATGAACAAAAATAAAAATTAATCAATTAATAATAATGAGAACTACATATAAGGTCGATATATTCATAGAGGAAACATAGAGGGTTGCTATAGCTTAGTGGTCAGAGCACCGGCCCCGGAAAGGAGATGACCTGGGTTCAAATTCCAGTAGTAGCCTTATTATTTTACGTGAATTACATTTTTCTGTATGTCTTTCTAATTGATTAATTAATTCGGTTTTATATAATTATTCATTTAATTTTCTTCTTTATGTTTATATTTTCATCCAAAAGCTTGAAAAACACTTCTAAAAAATCTCATGTATGTAAACAAAGAAGATAAATTCAGATTCCCGCTACACCGCTGGAGATGTCAAGCATCAGAAAAACTGACCTTCTGTTTTTTTACTGCCAGTTTGGTTTGATAACCATATTTATTTAAGGATGTTTACATATGAGTTTATATGAAAAGCGAAACTAAATAAATAAGTTATATTTTCCTATCATATTAAAAAGTTTTCCGAGTGTGTATTTGTCTATTCAAAATATGCCATACAAGAGGATACAGTGTTTAAATATTAGGTTTTCCTGGAAATATAATAGAGCTTTGGTATAATTTAAAATAAATTGTAATATATTATTATGAGTTGCTTGTTAGTGGTCAAGATGCTCGTCTAGTTATATGTTGGTTGGTGGCTCGAGTCCCATTTGAAAACACCGAAAATTAGTCCTATTTTCATTGCACAGGATTATTACTCAGTTTAAAAATAGTATTAATATACTGATGCGACAATATATTTCGTGTTCACATATCTATTTAAAATTTAAAAGAAAGAAAATTCAGTTGAATACTATTTACACTTCTTCAAAAAGAAAGCCAAATACTAACATGGGCGAGAAAAACATAACATAGGAATTCAAAATGAATAGATTCGGAGAAGAATGAGAGTAAGAAAAGAGGCTGCTTAAATGAGTTACCTTAGAGAAACACAAGAAGTAATACTTTTTGACCGAATGAGAAGTATTGACATAAGGAAGAGCCTTAAAATGCAGACGTTATTTCTACACAATGGAAGATTCTCAGTTACTCAGTTAATTTGGTTTGGATCTTCTGAAGGTCAGAGAAGATGTATTTTCTCGGAAACTCCAGAGATAAGACGGCAGGTAGTTCAGTTACTAAGCTACGACAAAAGTAAAAAGAATCGTATGAAAGCATTCTTGGTCTTGACCAAACTGAACCAGCGGTGACTGATTGGATATGAAGTCACCATTCGATTCATCATTCCCCTGACTCTCCAGGGATAAAGGTATGAAGGTT
Organism: Agrypnia vestita; assembly: GCA_016648135.1. Taxonomy (NCBI): domain Eukaryota; kingdom Metazoa; phylum Arthropoda; class Insecta; order Trichoptera; family Phryganeidae; genus Agrypnia; species Agrypnia vestita. Next base: position 98,414 of record JADDOH010024683.1, on the reverse strand, counting down.
ATAATGTTGATGTGTGAAGACTCACTTACTTAGTTACTTACTTACTTACTTACCATCACGCCGTTTCCCCGCGGGGGTAGGCAGAGAGGATAGAGCGCCATACTCTTCTGTCCTGACATACAACTTTCGCTTCGTCTACATTCATACATCTTGATGTGTGAAGACAATACACCAAATATAGTTAATTGGCAATCACCAGTCTGGAGTAGTCACGACCAGATTTTGAATTTCCTATTTTGACTAGTAGTCTTCTTCTTCTTGTAGTGCCATCCAATTGGAGGTCGGAGATCATAAATCTGTTCATCAAGCACGAAACAAATCAGTCTAGTTATGCTGGTTCCAGTTCCTTAAGTTACGCAGCCATGTGATGCGGCATCTTTCTACGCTAATTTTTCAACTTATTTTCCCCTAGATATCGATTTGTTTCTGATTTTACATTGGTTCTCACATAATACGTCCAAGAAACTACAGCTTCCTTATCTTAATAGTCCGCAGCACTTTTTGGCTTTTTACCATAAGCCGGAGGACTTCAAAATTTAACTCTATCCACCCAGGAAACTTTCAGTATCTCTACCTATAAAACTCAATGTCTGTCTGTTCTCCATACAAATATTCACCTTTTTACAGATTTTAACCAACTTTTGCATACTTATTCTTTAGAATCCGACGGGTAACATAGATGACGTATTCCTCCTTAAAAATAATGAATATTTTATGCTGATTACATTTTAAAATAGAGCAACAAAAAAAGCAATAGAGAACAGCGTTAATTCAAAGACCCCATAACATTTCAAAGCATGTGACTTCAAGTAGTCAGTGGGTACTGTGAACCATAAAAAGTACTTTATTTTTTATTTAATATCACAACATGCTGTGAAGCCTTATTACTAAAACAAAACACATTCCAAAAACACCAAGGCTTGAGAAAATCACAAATATGTATTGTCTCACAAGTAATCGAACCTTAGAACCTTGGTATGAGAAGCTAGTGTCATGCCCACTGGACAACGGGGGTCTCCTCTTACAAGACAAATTAAGTTGAGACTGACACTCATATATTATATTCATATAAAAAGCTGTGCAGGTGATCGGTCTAATAATGCCCAGCAGCAACGCTAACAAGACGATAGTAGGCGCTGTTTTCTCAGCCTTAACAGGCCGAAATATCTAGTAAAAGTACGAATTTTTTCATTCAAAAACGCTGATGAGTTATACTAGTAGCTAGATTATTTATAATTTCCCTTCACCTTCCTTATTCATTTTCAAACTTCTGAAATCTATACATACATATATATGTACCCGAATGGTAGGTAATATTCCATTCACCGAATTTCAGGTTGTTAGTTTTTGAGCTGTCAGGTTTGTAGCACAAAAATATCAGCTGTAACTTTTGTTTGCTTGTCAAATATTGTATTGACACGACATTACGCTATCGCGTATTGACACATTAGAAAGTTGTGTAGTGATGAGGTTAACTGATTGCGACAGCTGTTTAATGTTGATTGTACTGATGATCGTAATTGATTAGTGTCTCATCATTTATTTTATGTAAGAGCTTTAGCAGTGGCCCATTTAGCTACGGACATATAATATGGATTTTAACCGAAAGGATTTACATATGGTAACTCTGGCCCGTAGTGTAAACGTGCTCTAAAGCGGGCCGGCTAATAAAAAATTCCAGCCGCACGCGTATATTGTACAAGTTGATTGAGGTTACAACGGTAACCTTTATCAACTTGTACACGCAATAATACTAATAATATTTTTATGTAAGCTAGTATGATAATAGATTCTTAACTTGCCATATAGATATATAATAAACACAAGTAAAATTGGAAAAGAAAAAAAAATGTCGAAATTTAAAATTTAAAATTCACTGAACCTCGTTGCATAATCAGTGTCCATCTTTCATGCATTGAGGAGTCAAACTATTTAGCAGTTGCTTGAATAATGAAGTTGCTAGACTCTCACATCCTCATCCTTGCACTAGCTATCTTCAATCTTTGGAGAGCAGCAAAGCCATGGACCCTGTGCTCTGCAAACATTTGAGATGCACTGCAATGCCAGGGTAAGCCGAGCATTATCCTGAAAGTATTGTTGTACTGCACTCTCATAGAGTTATAGGACAGTTATAGGTGTGTCTGCACCACAGCTCACTAGTGTAATGTTTTGTGCAATAAGTAACACAAAAATATATTTTCAATTCGTTACTGCATCTAGAAAACTTCCCAGCAAGCGTGCGGACCTTGCACTAAAAGATTTTCACTGTCTTTCGATATACGTAATGTTATGTGAAAAATATATAGGTGAAAAGCTTCCGTTGGTTTGTCTGTGTGACAAATTTTAAATTATCTTTGTAAATAAGCTTTGCAAATTGACACATGATACCCACGACAGTTACGTAAGTGTTTTGTTCTATTCATTGGGATCAACTTTTTGAGGGCTTTTAATTTAAAATGGCGAGATATCTCACTGACCAAGATATTGTAATGAGTTGCTAAAATAAATTACGCACTCATGTCACTTGTCAGAATGTTGAAGAATCAAGAACAGTCTAGGGTGATCTACGACTTTCGAGAGACATCCGAAACATTTGAGAGATACCTGGAAAAGCCTAGAAGCCACGATAATCTTCTCCTAAATACTGGAAAAGTCTGGGAGGTTCGATACCAGCATTTCTCGGATATAAATACGGGGCCAGGCTGGGCGCGAGTGGCCGAGTTGAGTCGCATTTGATAGCGAAAACAAAATGAAGTCGGCCGCAGGCGTAAAAGAGCGCAAAAAGATATGTACAAACTCTCTTTAAAAATCGTTAAAATACCGAAATTTGGTACTGGGTCTGAAATGACCCTCACCGCTGGCTGTGCTTTATTTTGGTCCACCGGGTTGTATGGGTTATGTGATCACTCTACGCAATACAACGTTCACCGATTCCATCGTAAGAATATTCAAAGATATATGTAACAAATCTGAAAACCTTTCATTTATTTGAAGGTTCTATGCTAGAGACATCTGTAGTCTTTTCTCATAAACTATTAATACGATTCCTGTATATTTTAAAGTAGATATGCAAATATATATATATAATTTTTATATGTAGGTATGATTTAAAAAATAATCTACATATAAAATTTTTGTTAAATTAGAAGGTATTTTGCTGTTGGGTCTTTTTGGACCCACGATTCCATCTACGTTTATTCAAATGACAATTTCGGTTAAGGGTTAAAGTAAATAGACTACAAAGCTTCCTGTTTGCATAGACTAAGCTTACTTATGTGGAACAAGCTGCTCGTAAGCGTCATAGTTTCATTTTCTTATACTAGGAGTCTGTGAATCCGGATCATCTTAATTATGACACAGCGTTGTGCAATGGGGATTACTTCAGAGCAATACCCCCAATTTATAAATCTCATTATTAACCCTCAGGAAAGATACATATTTTTCCGAAAGGTATTCCATCACTGTCAAACAGATAATTTTCAAGTTAAACGAAGAGTGATAGCGTAACATTAATAATATTCATTTTTTAGATACATGATTCTTGTATTATTTCTGTTTTGCGCCCATCAGTCTTCGGTAATGACGATGAAATGATGAATAGATCTAGAAAATAGGTTTAGTAAGTGAACATTGTCTTTGTGAACATATTATATATAATTAATCAATTAGAAAGGCATACAGAAAAATCAAATCCTCGAAAATTATTTGGCTGCTACCGGGATTCGAACCACGGATCTCCTCCTATCCTGGGCAGGCGCGTTATTCAATTACACTATACCAATTCAGAATAATAAGACGGCCCGTGAATTGCTCCAGATTAAGCTGGGAGAAGTAACAAAAGATGTATATGCAAGCAAAATGAGTCCAGACTGGTTGACTCGAGAACAAGCAGCGCAAGACAGGGGAATATGGAAACGCCTCATCGAGTCTTTGGGCCCCCGACTCTACAAGGACAAGGGGATGAGGATGATGATGATGATGTGAAAATAAATTTAAAAGGTAACTATTTGTGAAAACAATTTGCTTATTTACAATCTTTATTTCAAAGGATGATTAGAAAATTCAGAATAGTTTTGGTATTTGATCTATCAAATTCGAATATCCTTTGAATTCACATACAAATCATAACGAGGTAGAAAGTTAATCTACACTAGCTAGCTATGAAAAATGCTCGTAGTTGAGGGATAAGAAGTTGAGAAACAAAACTGGCACTATGCAATTGGCAAGAATAAACGATGACGTATTTTAAAACAACTTTCTAGAAAACGGTGATATTTTTATAATTGATAACTACTCTCCAAAACATGTTTGTATATTTGAGCAGCATTTTATCAAAAGTTAAAATACTATTCCAACAATAAAATCAGTTACAAAGACGTTTACCCCGATTTCGTATTATGTATATTGTTTTATTTCTGTGCCTGTTATAATTTCACTTACATTTATCAAAATTGCCATATTAAAACGTAGTCACTTAAAAGTATTTTTTTATTGAAATTGTTTTAAGGCAAGGAAAGTTTTCGCTTATACGACCACAGTCCACCAAATTATATAAACATGAAAAACGTAAATTTCTTGAAAGGTACACGCTGTTGTTTTACGGCTGGTCCACTATGTAAATAATTGTTAATTTTAATGCAATTATGAAAAGGTCAAACTAAATACTAAATAAGTCGCGTTTCATTAAAAAAAAATGTTTTTTACTTGGAAGAGACTCGATTCCGGACGAAATTTTAGAAACTTAGAAATAACAACTTCTCTCGTAAGTAATGCCATTTTATTATGAAAGACTAATCGCTTTAACTGCATTATAAATGTGTCAAGTATATGAAGAGAGGAGACATAATTTCGCAACGTTCCAGTTCTAAAGCCTAAAGAAGAGGTTTAATTTAACTCTGTACTATTTTATTCTTTGTGATTCTCATTATAAAATCAGTTACGAAAAGTTAAACTTAATTTCGTGTTGGCATACTAGCTTTTTTATTTCTGTAGTTATTGTAAGCTCGCTTTTACAAATCAAGATTACTATATTAAAAAATATCAAAATTATGTCTAGAGAAAATGCGGTACTCCGCATGGTAACGGAGAGTTTAGCGTTTGAAACTTTGTAAACTAGAAAACGACATAAAATGGCAATAGCAAGCTGTCAAACCATCGCCGCGAGCTTGCTTTGAATGCACGTCTCGGGATCTTTAGCATAAATTCAAGTTTATAAACTTTTAAGCAGTCTCAGTGTTTTTAAAACGGTGTACCGCCTGCAGCTCTGAAGATGTCCTCTTGACTGAGCATCGTAATCCTTTATCATTGTGCGTAGCCCCACGTTGTTATCAAAATATATCAGCTATCTATGGGGTCATTTAATCAGACGACCTAAATAATACATTCCATAAAGATGACCCAAATAACGGTAATTAAAGGATTTTATCAAACTCACTGAAAAATATTTCTGATGTCGCTCAAGGTTAGCATTTTGGTCCCTTATTGCTTATTCTATCCATCAATTATATTTTCTTATGTTTATTGATGAACGAAATTAAACTGTACGCTGACGAAATGAAATTTTATACATAATGTTGTTTCTTTATGTAATAACACAATAATGTCGATCTCCAGAGTTATTTATTTAAAATCGATATATTTAAAAAAATCGAATATAACTAAATGTTTGAAACGTGTGTATTAATTAAGAGAAATAAACGAGCACTGGACATTCTTGAAAGGGAAATTTTGAGGTGTATATTGTATATTTGGACTAGAAAATGGACTTTAACGCAGACATGACAACAATGAGCTCTATACTCTGTTTAAGGAGCTAAATGTAACAAAATTTATAAAACTGGGAAGACTTCTGTGGCTGGGTCATGTGGAGAGAATGACCGAATATCAAACACCAAATTCTCTACCGAAGTCAAAACCGATAGGGCGAAGGAGCTCAGAAAGGACAAAATTAAAATAGAGCGACAACATTCTCAAAGACATATGTGCCTTGGAGCTTCTGAACTGGAGAGAGTTGACACAAAACCGAGATAGTGGAGGAAGATTCTTGAGGAGGCCAAGACACGCCATGTGGTTGTAGAGCCAAGAGATGATGATGATAAAAAAATGTTTCTCAATCATATTTACTAGATTTGTACAAAATAAACATACAAATATAAGTTACACAACGTATTAATTACATCTAAAACACAGTGTAAGGACCTTAGTGTAATTCTCAATTTGAATCTCTTATTTGATAAATATATTGAAATCATCAAAACTAAATCACATAAAATGCTTTATAGATAATTTTTCTTTCTTTCCTTCTCAGAGTGAAAGCTTCGAAACCATATAGATTCGTCTTACTGTTTCAAACAGGAACCATGGCGATCAACTTGACCCCGTACAACCAACTGTGCCACGGAAAATGCGATTTAATACATTTTATGTTTGATTACTAAAGGTCTTGCCTACTTAAAATTTGAATATATGTTAAAATAAAATATACATATTTTTGAGGGCCCTGACAAGGCCTCCTTTTCTGTAAATATATTATGTAAATCTAACCCAGCGTGTATCACGTTCAAGCGAGGGCGAAACAACGCGGAAATGAGCGACGCGCCTATTGGCTGACGCACGCTGGGTCTAACGTATTAAATCAAATAAAAAGGCTGGATTCGAAGAGCAAGAGCAGTCTTTTCGTGTTTCTTCTACTTTACTCTTCGGTCGAGAATTTTTAAACAGTTTTTATTTTCAACCTTCTCACCAACCTGTTCTTGGTATCAAAGTCATCCCAGTGAAATTTGGCGAATCAACCCCTGTTATTATTATATATGTCTTTGACCTGTGCAAGACACTTTAAAATTAAAAAATCAGACATTTATGTAATTTGAGACGATGCACTTCATTATTTCCAGTGTTTTCATTTGCCTTTTCAATGTCTACTAAGTTTACAGTATTGGAGCGGAAAGGTTGATTCAAGATTGAAAAACACTGTCAACGCGTCGAAGACGTTCATACGTTCCCTATATAAACTTAAAACTTGGTTAAGAATCTCGTTAACTGACATTTTGACGGAGGTAGCATGTTCTATGATAGGTTTCCTAATGCAATTTGTACTTTACTCGGTGCATCACGGAGCTCTTTGCATTAAGACGGATCGCTAGCTCGAAGTTTACAAAATTCTCCGTTGCAACATGTAGACAACTGCTGAAATTATGCAAGCTAATTGAAGAAATGAACATTGCTTAAGTTAATTTTACTCCTAATTGGACATATTTATGCAGAAAGCGCCCAACCCACAAAATGCTATAAATGAGTTTTATACGAGTTTGGACAGCTCAATCCAAACTCTAAGTGCTATAGCTTTTTTATAAATTCAATATAATCATAATCTAATCTAACCTAAGGTGTAATCCTTTCCTCATGTCAATCACGTTAGAGCCATCATCGTTAAATTAACTCTTAAACTAAAAAAAGTGGTTTTACAGTTTTCTGAGTCTTCAATTTATAAATCCTTTACAAACTAAAATATTATTTAACGTCATTCACGTGATATGGACGCATTATAAAACCTATTGATTGTACTAATAATACACTAATATTTTTTTATATAACATCTGAGTGAGTTAAACCTTTTCTACACATTAGATAATACTAAATACTTCATGTTTTATCAAATCACACAGAGCCCACACAGAAAAAATGAGTAAATTATCCAACCTGCAAAACGCGTTACGTTTAAGTGAATAAAAGTTCGATTCTTATAACTACAATAAAAAACATAAAAACTCTACAATGAGCCTTCATCATCATTATCTTCTTGCCATTGTCCTATTCGGGTTGGGGACCCACTGCATCGACGAGGCGCCTCCATTAGTCCCTGTCTTGCGCTGAATATGCGGCCTCCGTCCATTATAGTCCTATCCTTTCCTTACACGTTTCTGGAGTTGCCTCACCCAACTGTGTATGGGGCAGCTAACTGGACGTCTACCCTCTGGAATAGCAGTGGTTTAATGTTTAGATGGTCTCAGATCATCAAGTTTCTTAATTGATCCCATTTCGTAACCATAACGTAATTATTTCACTTCGGTAGCTTGGACTCTAGAGCTTGTTCATTCGTTTAGCAACCATATTTGATGACTGTACATAAGAGTCGGGTGGTATACCGTTTTGTACACTGCCATCTTTGCCTCGATACTAAGCTTGGCTTTCCTTATCACTGAGCTGTATAGAGTACGCAACACACCACTTTCTTCACCTATTCTTCTATCAATTTCTCCGCCTGCCTTTCATCGCTAGAAAATTCAATCTGTTTCAGCTTAGTGAGTAAGTTGCATTGAGTTTGAACCCTTATTATAACCATCACCTTTTTTTTTGAGGTACTAATCTTTATTCCTGCCACTGGCGCTGTACATTATTCGTTGAAGCATTCGGTATTCTTCGAATCGTCATAAAAAGCGATAGCGCTAACTCAAGCGAAAACAGTTTTATTGCTATAAAATTTTATAGCACGGAGAAAGGCACCATGACCAAATTTAAAGCATCAAAACACAGGATTGGCACATGGAATATATCACCAGCTTAGCCGAAAAGGAATCATCAATGAGCCTTATCAAAAAAAAGAAAGAATTAAATATCGACATTTAACGATTTTTTAGGTTCAAATTATTTTCTCTGTTTCTTGGTTTTTGGGTTGGACGTTTTTAGCAGAACTACCTCAAATTTAGGTACATATCTACATTTCTTTGTTAACGTCTTTTTCGTACAAATTTACTTCTTAAACTGCAAAAAGGCTTTATGTACTTTTAATCGAAATATACCAGTTTTAATCGAAATCAGAAATACGGTTGATTTGACTTTTTATTAAATAAATCAAAATCTACATTTCGGTACGAGATTCTTCCCAAGTTTGTCACAATTTTCTTTCTGTATGAAAAGTCTGAGTTCGTTTTTATATAACAAAACACTGTAATAAATTAAACATTTCGCTTAAAGTATCACTCAAGGGATGTCTCAACAATTGTATGTATAATAGAAAAAGTAAGTGAGGATATTAATTCCTATTTATTTCATATGAGAGTATTTTACTAAGATGAAAAGTAAGTAAACGTTACGCTTTATAAAAATAACGAACATCAAAAAAATAGATATTTCATCTCTTTTTTTCATCTTTCATCTTCGTCTCTTTCATCAATCATTTTATGCACAATAAGTGTGTATAACTTCCATTGTCTTGATGAAATTCGACGTTTTTCAACGAAGTTTTTCCTTTAATGGATTTCTTTGTTGAAGACAAACTTTTCATGAATAGTTTTAGAGTTTCTACCATTAATAGTAGGCAAGTGAAAAAACTTTTTTTTAATGAGTCACAAAGAGAATATTAGTTACAAAATATGTAAATACAATACCTATTTCAAGCTCAATCCCATTTCCCAATAACAATAAAATACATATGTATATTTGAAGTATCAACAAAATGCCATCATGCACAAATTGTAACATGCCTTGAACAGCGATTAAACGTGTGTGTAACAGTACAGGTGCCGAACAAGCAAACAAAATAAAATTGCAAACAAAATTTCGAGTCCTTTAGCAATTACGAGGGAATTTTTTACCACTGAATATTCCTACAGAATTACCAAAACAACCTTACTAAAAAAAAGCTAACCATTTCTAACCCTTGAGTACCAACCATCGCCTGGAAAAATGAACGCTTACACAGTTTTTTCGTTATAATTTTAAAGCGCGCGGCTGCGCTGCTGCCGTTGAGACTCGTGCGCTCACGCCAACTCTAAGTTTTAAGTTTTTTTTATTGATCTCAACAAGTTGTTGTACTCTTAGAACACTATTTTGTTTTGAAGATGTTAATTAATTTTTTTTATTTCTTTTATCTTCTTTATTTGGCCAAAAAGGTTATGTTTGTTTTAAATTTAAAACTCCATTTGAGAATATGTTTGTAAATGAAAATATTTTTTCTTTTTCTTTTTAGAAAGAAGAGGTAGGCCTATTATACATATGAACACATATTTTTAATATTTTAATAAAGTTATTCAAACAAAATTTCATGTCCTTTCAAAAGTAACCTCCTAAGCGATGAGTAGTATTAAGCAGTGAAAAAATATATTTAAAAAAAATATATATATTAGGTCCTTACATATGAAATTGACGTTTTGCCGTACTGGCAAATTTGATCTCAAATATCTTCTCTTTGGTTAGGAATTCCAAATCCAAATTTATACAGCTATTTACTCATGTATTTGTGTTTTGAAAATTATAATTCATTTGTTTTTTCCTCAATTGTTTTTTTCTTTGCGTCACTCAGTTTACAAAATGAAAAACTTGAAATATCGCGTTATTTACGAGTACGAGTTCCACCGTGGCACCAGTGCTGCAGAAACGGCTCGAAGGATTAATGATGTGTATGGCGACGGTGCCGCAAAAGAAAACACAGTGCGTTTTTGGTTCCAACGTTTTCGTTCTGGAAATTTCGACCTGCAGAACAAGCCCCGTGGACGGCCGGAGACCAATGTTGATAATGAAGAATTGAAGGCTATTGTGGAAGCGGATCCATCGCAAACCACATCCGAGTTAGCTGCAGGCTGCGGTGTTAGTGATAAAACTATTTTAATCCACTTGAAGCAAATTGGTAAGGTGAAAAAGCTTGAAAGGTGGGTACCTCACGAATTGAGTGAAGCAAATCAACAAACGCGCGTTGACTGCTGCGTTGCATTACTCAACCGGCAAAATAATGAAGGGATTTTAAATCGAATCATTACCTGTGATGAAAAGTGGATCCTGTACGATAATTGGAAGCGCTCATAGCAATGGCTGAATCCTGCCAAACCAGCCAAACCATGCCCCAAGCGAAAATTGACTCCAAAAAAGTTACTTGTGAGCGTTTGGTGGACTAGTGCTGGTGTCGTTCACTACAGCTTTCTTAAATCTGGCCAGACGATTACGGCAGATGTCTATTGTCAGCAACTGCAAACCATTATGGAAAAGCTAGCTGCTAAACAATCGAGGCTGGGTAATCGATCTCGGCCACTGCTGCTTCATGATAACGCTAGACCACACACTGCACAACAGACGGCTACCAAATTAGAGGAGCTTCAATTGGAATGTCTAAGACATCCACCGTACTCTCCGGACCTTGCCCCAACAGATTACCATTTTTTTCGAAATTTGGATAACTTCTTGCAAAGGAAAAAATTCAACTCCGATGGGGCAGTCCAAACCGCCTTCAAAGATTTTATTGATTCCCGTCCGAATGGTTTTTTTAGTAAAGGGATTGATGAACTACCTATGAGATGGTAAAAGTGCATAGATAGCAATGGTACATACTTTGATTAAATTAATATATTATAATAAAAAAAATCGGCTTTATGTTCTTCCCATACTAAACGTCAATTTCATATGTAAGGACCTAATATATAAACATTGATTTGAATCGACTGGTTAAATGTTGTCTCTACACAAAATGTTTAAATTTATGTGTCCTTTATCTCCGCTCTGGGCTAACATCATTCGTCGTGGGTCACGAGATGGGCCGAGAACGGCGCTAAAAATCAGCCCAGAATCACCACTGAGTAATGCATTTAAACTTTGTCCATCGCGCTTTATGTGGAGAAGAGATTGAATCAATCGATGTGCTTCGGCCATTACTGCTGCTCTCGGAGATAACACGCGTCCGACCCAGTTTTATCATGCGGCATATATTGCCACGGAATGGCAAGTATGTAGGAGGAAATGCACATTGTCCGAATCTACAAGGACCCCAACACTATCGTTGGATCTAGAACGGTCTACAATTGTCTACAAACAACTAGAATAGCCTAGAAGCAACGAGAACCTTCCCCCAAACACTAGAATAATTCAGAAAATTCGAAAATACCAGCATTTCGATATTAATACTAATACTACAACATACATACTACAACAATACAACAACAAGAATAATACAACAACAAGGAAATGCACACTGTCCGAATCCCTTGTAAAATGTATTACAAGGACCCAACATTATCTTTGGATCTAGAACGGTCTACAATTGTCTACAAACAACTAGAATAGCCTAGAAGCAACGAGAACCTTCCCCTAAACACTAGAATAATTCAGAAAATTTGAAAATACCAGCATTTCGATATTAATACTAATACTACAACATACATACTACAACAATACTACAACAACAATAATACAACAACAAGGAAATGCACACTGTCCGAATCCCTTGTAAAATGTATTACAAGGACCCAACATTATCTTTGGATCTAGAACGGTCTACAATTGTCTAGAAACAACTAGAATATCCTAGAAGCGACGAGAACCTTCCCCTAAAAACTAGAATAATCCAAAAAATTCGAAAATATCAGCATTTGGATATTAATACCGGGACTGCGTAGCGGCGCAAGAGGTCGTGTTTTGACAGCTCGTTCAGTGCGAAGCGATAAATAAAACGAAACAATCGAGCGGAGTACCTAAGTGGCGGTATAAACTAGTGCGATTTCTATGTGCTAGCATTTAATATTTTACGAGCGATAAATAAGTGTTACTCAGCGATAATAAAGTGTTCATAGACGAAGTGATATAATGCGCAATAGTATAGATTAAAGAATAGCGTTAGGTTTAATTCTTGTCAAGTGACTTTGTACATTGAATAATTAATAAATCATTAATTAATAAATCCCTAATTAATTTTCCGTGTTTTCATTTGCCTCCCGCAGCCACGACACGTGACAATATTTTTTATTATAAATATTTATTTGTGCTTGCACAGAACGCATTGAAATATACAAATATCCAAACTTACAGATTTAGTTTAAAATAAGTTTGTGCGGGGAAAGGTGCCATTGTTTTGCAAAGCCTGTAAATAATAACGTTTATAATAAATGATGTTTTCGTTTTGATCCTGGCAGGAGGTGGATGAGATGTTCGGGAGAGCGGTGTAAAGTGACTGAATGTTCGTCAGGGTTGTAAAATGCAACTAAGAAAACTTTGGTTCAGGTCTGTACGATTGTTCATGTACACGATTGTATTTTATTTTTTAAAACGCAGACAAATTAAATATAACATAACAATCCAGATTTTATTTGGTGTAAAGAAAAATTTAATAAAAATTATGTAATAATTCCACTTGCACTTTTCAACGACATTCTCAAAGGCCAACAATTTTTAATAAATAAGTATTACTAATAATAAAGGAAAACAAAACGATTATTGCAAAAATAGATTTTTTTTCAGTTTCTGTGTCAAGTGTAATATGCAGAAAAAAATTTAAAAGTAAATATTCAGGGAACTGAAGTGTAGTGACAACCTTATTAAAAGCAGACAAATTATCATCCCTGTAACTATGCCCATTAAACCTATCACACATTCTTGACAAAGTTTTTACTAAGAGTACTGTAGCGGTACCTGTCCAACATGTGCCACGTACCTATCGCTCGACCCAGACTTTTGTTTATATTAACACACTAAAAATCTCCGTGATATAAACAAAGGGGTCGAGCTAGGGACACGGGGACACGGGGACACTACACCAGTCGGGCCTCTGCCGTAACATCGAGCAAGCCTGTGCCGCGTTAAAACATGTATTCCTTTGTTCATCATTTATATTTCTTATTTGTACATTTTTGCTTGCTTCCGGGGCGTACCTCTGCGAAGAAATAAACACTAAAATTCATTCGCTCTTTCATTCCATCGACCTCAAACCTTCCCTACAGTCCTAAAAAAAAAGTATGTAAAATTAACGTCCGTCTGTCAAACGGTGAAGATTTGTATAGGAAGCATATTGGGCCCATTGGGGTGAAGGAGTAGGGTAAAGAGAGTGCGGGAAAGGGCGCCTATGTTTTCCGTGGTATTCTAAAGAATAAGTATGAAAAATTTAGGTCAGTTCAGTCGAACGGTGTAGATATGTAATTTGATATTGAGTTTTATAGGTATATAGATATGGCGACCGGTTTTCACCACTATGATTCCACCTTTAAAATATGACGCAGAAAAGTCAGAATACATCATCATATTGCATCAACAGCACACTTACGATCTGTAACATAGAAGGAAGCAACACACCTCCGGGCAGTGCATACAATCCGCGACCGCGCAAGAAATAATCAGTACCTCCTTGATCTCCACGGCAATAGAGCACTCAATATTACATTATGTATTCGTTTATCCACTAATTACACATATTCAATTAATTTGTACGTGTTGGTATCATTTAGAAGGAAATACCTTTTCTCAAAAACGAATCGTGCTACGAAAAATTCCTTCAACACGCGATTTCTATTTGTGTTCGTGTATAAATTCATTCAGACATCGAATTCCTGTATACACACAGCATTTCTTAATCTGTACACTATTATGTTCCTACGTAAGACTATGACATGTGTATCTTCTCAAAAATGTTGAGATGCTGACCGGATACGACTTCGTGCGCGAGTTTATCTCGACGGAATATTCGCGGAATAAACTAGGCCAGGTTCACAATTACTCTATTAATTCTGCTCTTGGCATTGTGAGTCTTCGAGGCTGTGGTGCGTTCACCTCTCTTAGGAGCAGGTTAGTTGTTATTTCATGAATACGCCAATTGACAAAATTAATTAATTGGAGGCTTCCTTAGGTAGAAAAGGAATAATCTTAGTAAGATAGTAGTAACCAAATATTTTTTCGTGAATTAGATTTTTCTGTATGTCTTTCTAATTGATTAATTAATTTGGTTTTAAAATTTATCGAATTTAATATTTTCTTCCGACGCTTAATGTCAAAGTTGAATCTGCCGAATAAAATTAATAAATTCGAAATTGGAACATTTTTTATTCCTACTTCCTGTTACGCATTTCTGTCATTTCGCTTTCACGAAATTAGCCCCATAAACTGAGCGTAAAGATGTTACATACGAAAAAAATTCTGAAGTTTTAAATAGGTACACGTCCTCCACGCGCATTTGTCACTATTGCGAATGCTGAAACGATTTCAGTTATTAGATGTTTTCAGTGCTTCATTTCCAAATAATGTAGATAGCCGCAAAAAAAACATTTCTGGTAAGAAAATATGAATTAACAAAACTGGGACGGACCGCATTAAATATAATTTGATGGCATTGCTTCTTATAGGAGCAACTATATTGCAAATAGGAGCAAATATTTTTAAAATTAATACTAATATACTTTCAACCTTGTTTAGAAATTGATTTCTCACAATTACAATTTTACTGTCAACGCTGTTGCGTTACTGGTGTAGTCAAACAATAGAATTGAACATAAAATAGACATAATATACAATTACACAATACTTAAACATGATGTAACCATGCAACTCTGCAATTCTATAGGTTGATAGACAGATAGATAAATGGCAGGTAGATTTCTGCCTAAATTACTATTAGAAAACGTTTGAACATCAATATTCTAATATAAATTTTGCATTTCTTCAGTATTTCTAACTTATATTCTGTAAATCGTTGGGCTATCATGAAAGTAATAGATTATATAGAATATTATGAATTATTTCGCTCTAATACAAGTCAAATAATGATTGAAATCTTGCAATAAAATTCAGATTCAAATTTCTTAAAGCAATAAGTCATTTCATTATTTTAATTTTTCAACAGGCCAATAGGTCCAATTACAGAAGCGAAACACATCACAAAATACCCAGGCTTAAGTATATCACATTAAGAAAATGACCTCACCGGGAATCAACCTGGAACCCTCGGTGTGAGAAACCAGTGTCATGCCCACTAGGCTGCGTAAGCCGCCATTTGACTTGTATTAGAATGAATTTATAATATTCTATAAAAGCTACTTTTACATAAATTAAGTGTGTAAATAATTCAAGCATTACTTTTAAAATGGTGGCGGGGGGGCGGGGGGAGTTTGACCGGGTTTTCTTTCCAAGATGGTGGGAGAAAAGCTGCCATTTGACTTGTATTAGAATGAATGAATTTATAATATTTTGTAAAAGTGTACGTATAATATTTTATAAAGTGTAATACTTTCGTGATAGTCCTATGTTTAACAAATCAGAAATATTGAGAAAAATATAATGTTCGAAGTCACTTAAATATTGATTGTAATTGAACATTGGTGTCAAAACATTTACGACTCATAATTCAAGCAAGAATCTAACTGTAATATTTTGTTCTAGCTATGTTACACTCTGCTTACTGTGAAAATGAATATTATAACTAATTAGGTATTACATAAAACATTTATGTTTCCAATTATATCTATGTACTTATAGACAGGGACTGTATTGTATTTAGTTTTGATATGGATGAAAATCGTCTATATGTTCTACTTACCCTTATTTTTATCCTCCGTTATTATGGTATCATATTTTTTAACGAGTCAGAGTTGTGTCAGGACACGATCATTGCATCGAACTATTTTTAGGAGTCAAGTAAATTATAATTACTCAAGTGTTGATTTTCGAAATTGGAACAAATAATAGAACTACAATAATAATGTCGTGCGAAGAACAGTTTAGAGTTAAGTGGTAAGTATTCTGTATGCACAGTAGAATAAAAAACTGATACATTCCGACCTTGAGTGAGATCAAAGTCAGAGCAGCGGAGACCCAAAGTCTTTGTCTATACAAGGTTGGCATTTATTTTCAGGGGGTTCGCCTGCCTCAATTTTAGTTCTAATCTTAAGTCGGTGCTCCAGCCAGAAAATTACCATACTGAATCTCGATTATTTACATAATGTTCCGTCGTGGATATAATCGTGATCCAATTGTTGATTTTCGTAGGCCAAGATCCTTTAAGGAATATTAATTAATTCAAGATGTTAAAAGTAAACAGCGCAATTAAAGCAAGCCTCACAAATGAAAATTTCTGCCATAATCAATTAACATTTACAAAACCAATAAAACTGAGATATCAATTAATATTATGATCACATTCTTCCCCTTGTCCTAGTAGAGTCGGGGGCCCAAAAACTCTAAAAGGATTAATATCAAAATAAAGATGTATTTTGGAATGCTGAACACCAATCCGCAACTGTAAATTTTACAGAACGAAGTTTTTTTGAAAAAAAACTAACCCATAAAAACCAAGTTTTTATTATACTTCCTTTCTCATTGCAACAGGTTTCGCGCCTACTCCATGCATCGGGCTCGAAAATGAAGCAATGTATAGATCGTTAAAATTTCTAAAAATTCAAAATTACGCTATAATTATTGATTTTTTTTAAACGAAAATTTGTTAAATCATTTTTATCGTCACCACGAGTCTGCCTGCAAAGTTTCAGCTTGATTGGATTACGGCAAAATGGTTAAAAATCGATCCAAAGTTTTTTCGGCAGACAAGCAGACGCTACGAGTTAAAAGAAAGGGAGTAAGAAAACGGTTCTTTTAGGAAAAATGTTGATATTCTAAGAAATACATTTTTATTTCATTTTTAAATATTTATTTTAATATCATGTATAAAAAATAAAGTTTAAAATTAGAAGCTCTTAGTCAATATTATTACTCCTCCAGTTTAATATACAATTGGTTAGTATACAATTGTATCCTGACGAAGGGGCCATGGGCTCTGAAAGATGTTGATATTTTTCAATACAAAAGTGGTGAAAACAAAGTTCATTTTTATTAATTTTATTAATAATGTCTTTTTGAAGAAGTAATTATTAATTATTAAAAAACCAACAAACTTTGTATAAATCACACTGATCGTTTTAAACGTCTACCGGTTTCGATACCACCATGTGTTCGTTAAGAATAATATATTATAATTTTTCCATAAATAATTCAATCAATAATTTAAAAATAAGGGAGCGTGGCCTCATATGTGGCGGGGGGTTGGGTGGAGTTTGACTGGGTTTTTCTTTCCAAGTTGGTGGGAGATAAAAAAAAATTGCAGTTAGAATCATAAATAGCGCCTACTACATATAATACAAAGTTCAAATAAAATTTATATTTTTCAGAAAAATGTTGACTAATATAATTAATTGACATTGAGATAATCAATTGGCAATGAAATAATCCATTAACATTAAAATAATATATCAACAATAGAGATATTCAATTCAATTTAACAATGATTACCTCGGAACACAACTCTACATTTAATTCTATTCCTTCAGTACGGCTAGGTCCGAGACAGGTATTAGGTATCAAAAAAGTTATAATATTACTGTATATTTTCTTAGCTTCCGGTTAACACACCGCTCGTAGAAAACTAATTTCGTTTAAAACATACTTTCTTTAGCAAATCATAAATCATTCTAGAGTAGGGTTGTCACGTGTTAAATACGGCATTCCAACCACCTCCACACTTTTCTCCGTAGCCAGGAACATACATACTCTTCTGTTATTTGAGAAAAATAAAAGGATCTCTCTCATGTATCTAGAACCACCAGGGAGGTACTGTAGGTTTCAGAACGGCCCAGGATTTTTTGGTCCATTTAAGCAATTGATCCAATCAAAATTATAACTACAGTGCATCAAACACGTTAAATGTAGTAAAAAGGTTGAAACAATGAAAATGCAGCCGATTCGGTGAATTTGTACGCGTATAATTATATAAATCATTATTAAAAAGGGGATATTATAAAATAAAAAACATTTTTCAATCTAAATTAAGCATATTTTGAGTTTGTTCAAATCTTTCAGAACAGTGCTGGATTTATGTCACAGAGACATTATTAATCAATTAGTGTATATTATAGATATCTCACAGAGACGAAACTGTATTAATTATGGGAATGTAGGTATAGAAGTCATTTGGGTGTACACAGGACTTATGACCTGTCTTTTTATGGTTGGCTTAAGTGATCACTTTACACAATTGTAACATTCGCCATTTCCACCCATGATAGAATATACCATGCAAATTAATGAAATGAATAAGCATGGTATATTCTATCATGGGTGGAAATGGCGAATGTTACAATTGTGTAAAGTGATCACTTAAGCCAACCATAAAAAGACAGGTCATAAGTCCTGTGTACACCCAAATGACTTCTATACCTACTTTCCCATAATTAATACAGTTTCGTCTCTGTGAGATATCTATAATATACACTAATTACTAAATTAAGCGATTAACATCTTAGTCAGACAAAACAAAACTTAATTAATAATTTTCAAAATTAAGGCAATATATTTTATTTTATATTTAAAATAAAATAACACTATATTTGATACCACTTTATTGAATAAATACCAAGTAAAATAAAAAAAAGCAAAAGAACAAAAAAATAATTAATTAAAAATAAAAACCTCTTTAATTTCCCGTGAGCTCACATGAGTTCACTTTATATTTATTTATTGTGTTCTCAATATTCTTAACAATTTATTACAATTTTTAATATCTCCTCCGCTAACCACGAGCGACAGCTCTTTAACGACGAGACAAACGTTTATTTGTATGAATGTATTGTATTGTATTCATGAAATTTATGTACTAAGATAAATAAAACAATAAAAAAAAAGTAACCCATAAAAATCAAGTTTTTATTATACTCCCTTTCTTTGTAAAATATAACAACAATTAAAGACGAATTAAAACATATAACATAACACTAAACTTACAGTAATTTAATATATTTCTAAAATGTCAGATGTTTTGAGCTTTGATAAGACACTTGATGCTTTGAAAATTAAATTCTAAAAACATTTGTCAGTCAATTTAGATTTTCGACATTCGTAGTGAAGTACCTATTATGAATACCGACGGAGTAATTCAAATTTAGAAAATATTCTGCGACGTTATCGGGCCGCTATGCTAGTAATCAAACTTTTCTAATTATTCCAATTTGAAAAAACCAATAAAATTTCTAAAAATCCGAAATTATGCTATAATTATTAATTTTTTTAACGAAAATTTGATTGATCTTCTTGATCGTCGCCACGAGTCTACTTGTCAAGTTTCAACTCGATTGGATCACGGGAAAAGGGTTAAAAATTGATCCAAAAAATTTTTCACCCGGCAAACCGGCAAGCAAGCAGACGCCACGAGTTAAGAGAAAGAAAGTAAAAATATCAAAAATGATCAGAATTTACATAACGTAAAGGACAGATAAATGAAGATATTTTAAAGATCATTGCTTGTGGAAATGCAATAGTACATTTCCATAGATATCTTAAGATCTTTAAGGGTCGTAAGAGTTAAATACAAGAGTCATTGAAGACAAAAGATGCTTAAATAGTGTAGGCTATTCAGAATTTGCAATTCACTTGATAGAAAAAAAGCACACATTTGACCAATCCTCGATTACTTCATAGAAATAACATAGGTATGAATCTCAATAATTTGGAAGCATTAGAAATAAAAAAAATCATTAAAATAGATAAAAAATACATATTTACTTAATAAACAACTAGATTTGTCGCATAGTCCAATTCTAGATATATTCCCCTTCCAATTAACTGCACCCACCCATCCCCGCTCTCTTTCACCCAACCCCCGCCACAGTTGACATTCTGTCTCTTTCTTCCCTTAATGCTTTCTTGTTTGTAATTCTGTTGTTGTTTAGTTAATACTGAATCCTGATGAAGACTCAGCTGTGAGTTGAAACTAGTTGGTGTAAACTCAATAAAGTGGTGTTATACAAATAGTTATTTTATTTGAAGATATTATGTCTTAACTCTTTTGAGTTGCCTCAAAAAACAATCGTTCTCCAACGCGTCTGCACTAAGCACTCGATGTCCGGTACAGAACCAAGATCGTTGAATCATTGAAACGTTGAATCGTTGAAACTGTGCTTTAGTTATTTTATTATTATTAGTATATTTTCTATCACAGCAAAGAGTGTGACATTTATCACAAAACAGCAACAAAAACCTGTAATTATTTTTAGCGAAATATAAAATAAGTTAAATTTTATTAATTATTATTAATGAAATTCAAAATGAATTAAATCTACTGAAATTTATAATAAATTAAATTTTAATAAATATTAATGTATATTATAGATATCTCACAGAGACGAAACTGTATTAATTATGGGAAAGTAGGTATAGAAGTCATTTGGGTGTAACAGGACTTATGACCTGTCTTTTTATTGGTTGGCTTAAGTGATCACTTTACACAATTGTAACATTCGCCATTTCCACCCATGATAGAATATACCATGCTTATTCATTTTTTGGAAGTTGTATATATGTTCAAATTGCGTGAAGCTAAATACTGGTAAAAAAGGAATTTAACAAAAATTGGAAATAATATTTCCTGGCGTATCCTAGTGTAATGCAAGTATTCGGATGAATTTCATTACACATTAATAAAGTATATTGCTCCTAAAATTCCGCAAATCAATTGTAGATTTTCTCATTAGCGACATCTGTGGGGATTTAGGGGAATGAAAATGGCTTTGTACAGGCCGCATGGAAAAGGCGCTTACAACTCATATATGAAAGCTTCACGCAATTTGAACATATATACAACTTCCAAAAAATGAATAAGCATGGTATATTCTATCATGGGTGGAAATGGCGAATGTTACAATTGTGTAAAGTGATCACTTAAGCCAACCAATAAAAAGACAGGTCATAAGTCCTGTTACACCCAAATGACTTCTATACCTACTTTCCCATAATTAATACAGTTTCGTCTCTGTGAGATATCTATAATATACATTAATTGATTAATAATGTCTCTGTGACATAAATCCAGCACTGTTCTGAAAGATTTGAACAAACTCAAAATATTCTTTAATAAATATTATTATTAAGTTCTGCGGGTTAACTATTTTCAAGTGTTAGTTGTTTCGGCTTGCAAGGCCATTATCAAACAGTGGATAAATGATTTATTTATAAAATGTTAAGTTACCCCTTCCCCTTTAGAGTACTTAGATATTTGTGGTGAAGCCCTATATTAATGTTCGTTTTTTCCCGGGCACTTATCATTAAAGGTGCCTCGGTTTGCGTTATGCTTAATTACCAAAATTCTCCATTTTCCGCAAGTGTCATTTATAAATATTATTTTAATTTATGTCCTTGATTTTGAATTTTTTAAAGATATTTAGAAGTGGAGAGAAGAAAGCGGGTGTCAATCAATTACACTTTTTTCAGACTAATTTTTTATTGATAATATTTATTAATTATTATTAATTTCATTAATAATTATTATTAATGTTTAATTTATTTTAAATTTCGCTAAAAATAAATATGGAATTCCACAAATTAAACACAAAAACCATAAATAAATAAAAAACTGTAACTTATAATTTGACAAAACGACAAAATTAAAAGTTTTGTCAAATTGTACGAGTATCATATATTGAAATATTTTCAGATGGAGCAGGTTAGATGGAGTATTTTCCAAACCGGCATCCGAACGAGGACTTCTTTTTATTCCGGAACATGACTCGTGTGAGATGTTTAAAAAGGCTCAAACAAAGCTCTTTGGAAATCGTATTGGTTCACACAGTTTCCACTTTCTTCAGAAAACGTTCAGAGGTTCCAGAAAAGCCCTCCGTCTGCTTTATACAATAAGAATCCGCAGGGGTGTTTCAATTCACGATGAATTATTAACTTTTCCTGTCGACTTGTTGACCTCGACTTAATCTTATAATATTTATTTTACGCCCTTATGGGCTTTTACAAATACATATACAGAATATAAATTTAAAAAATAACATACAACAGATAAAATAATAATATAATAGATTTGTGTAAAATTTAGATTAGTGTAAATTGCAGTTAAAAAGATTCAAATGAAAATTCAGATAAAATAAAAAGAGAAGTTAAAGTAGTAAGAAGAAAATGATTGTAAGTATTAAGAAGAAGAAGAAATAGATTACAGTTAAAAAGATTCAAGTACATCTTATAGATTTATGTAAATTAAAGAGAAGTTTACGTAGTAAGAAGAATAAGAGAAATTTATTACCCATTTCCATTTCGTTGAGATTTAATGAATTGGATCAGCTTAGTCCTATACACAGTTATATTATCAGCAAAAATGTCAGCCGCCTCTGCATGTTCATTCCCTTAATATGAAACATAAATCATGAAACAAAACCTCTGAAATATACAAAACGCAAAATTTCACATAATCCTTTTATGTGGAGTATATAAAATCCAAAATCATGTTTTCTACAATTTTATAGGCTATGTTATCCATTTAATCTCGAATTCAGTACTTAATAAATTAGTAATCATCGATAACTGCATTAAATTTTTTTTTTGGATATTGATGCCTTTTCTTTTATATCCCACATTTCACCTATTGACAAAACAGAGTACTTACTAAAAAATAATGTTTGTATAAATTGAAAAGAACCTTGATTCCATTCTTGATATTAATTTAATTTCGTTCAAATCTATCATGCCGAGCGTGTGTTTTGAATGAAACTCATTTAAGTTTTGTAATTTTGATTATTAACTTAAATTTGATTCTTACAATTAAGGAATAATAAATGCCCTTCATACAGTAATTACAATCTTTAGCGTATTTTTTTCAGTAAAATAAAACCACTAGGGATAAGTTTTCAACATTTATTGTGACAAACATAATATCTTTTGTATATTTTTTTATATAACATAATTGGGTTTTGTTGGTATGGATTCGATGTAGGGCGACCCCTGAGGCGATAGTATTATAAAAAAAACACGTATTTATTTGAAGAATGGCGCGTATCCTAACCTTATAAACTTTTTATTGTAATTGGTTATGAAAATTTGACAAAATTTAAATATAAACATATTACTTACCATAATGACATCAATCGGACAAATTTTTTGAATGTCTATTTTTAAAAATAATCCGTAAATCTGACATAAATTCAACCTTCCTTCACGTTTTACCGCGAAAACCATATAAAAAAACACTTTATAATATCTATTCAAAAGTCACTTTTCAGTAAATCTCTTAGAGATTAACTTTTACGTAAGACGAAAAAAACTTGATTAAACTAGATAAATGGCGCGTTACGTCAGTAGCGAGTCTCAATCAATTACACTTTTTTCAGACTAATTTTGTGTAAAATTAGTCTGAAAAAAGTGTTCCAAAGATGCGTTCAAAAATAGTTAAAAATTACGAATTCCATAATTTGACACAGAACCATGAAAAAATATGTAAAGAAAGCCACTTCACTTATAAGTATTTTTCTTAAATTTGTCCATGTCTTTATCTTTATATAATTTATGATTGTAATCATGGTGATGTTATAAAAAAGTGTGAGTTGATTTAACAAAAAAAAATTCTTTTAAATAATAAATAAATGTTGCTTTAAATGTTGTTTCTTTTGTTGTTACAGAGAAACGCAATTACGACTTTGTTTCATTAGGAGTGCATTATCATTATAAAACAACAATTGGCTCTACACATTGCAATGCTTTTATTTTATCAAATGATTTCTGACATTCTGCGGACCATATGAATTTCACACATTTTCTTAATAAATTGTGTAACGGGTCTAGAATAATTGCACTGTGTTGAATAAATTTATGATGAAAATTTACTTTTCCTAGGAATTGTCGTATATTTTTTCTTGTTTTTGGAACTGGAAAGTCTATGACAGCGATAAATAATCTTTCAGAGGTCTAATTGAATTGTTTGGCGTAATTTTTTGCAAAAGAACATTTCGAAAGTTTTAATCTAAAACCTTCTTTTAGTATTGCCTCAATTTAGCATCTGTCAACATTGAATGATTGTCTACCGCGGTGCAAGCTGACCTAACTTGTCAGATTAATCTGACAAATACGCAATAAGATTCGCATTGTTTTTCAAAATCCGCCGCGGTCAGCGTAAGCGTTAAACCGCAAATGGCTCCGATTCCGCACAGCGGTGACTTTGGTCAGGATTTACGATACTGGTGCACAGCAATAGTAAAAAAACTAACCCATAAAAACCAAGTTTTCACAATACTCCCTTTCGCTTTGAATCAAGTTTCGTCGCGTCGGGATAATTACTCATTTATTATAATTCCAATTTGAAAAAACCATTAAAATTACTAAAAATCCAAAATTATGCTATAATTATTACATTTTTTTAACGAAAATTTGTTAGATAATTTTTATCGTCGCCACAAGTCTGCTTGCAAAGTTTCAGCTCGATTGGATCACGGGAAAAGGGGTAAAAATCGATCCAAAATTTTTTCGTCAGACAAGCAAGCAGACGCTATGAGTTAAAAGAAAGGGATTAAAAAATATTTTAACTATTTTTAACACAGAGGGATATTTTTATACTTAAACATATAAATAAAAAAGGGAACCTAGGTTTTAGGTAGATATTGAAACAACGCCCAATCACAATCGACATAGGCACAGACACAATAGAATGTATTAAAAATTTCACCTAGCTAGGATCAATAGTGACCAATGCAAATGACACATCAACTGAGATAAAAAACAGAATGCACATGAAAAATAAAAGTTTATTCGGTTTGAGAAGACATCTCGCATACCAAATGCTGTCAAAGAAAACAAAAGAAAAAAAAAGTCCTGTATGGCTCTGAATGCTGGGTATTGAGTAAAAAGGGTGAAATTTGAAAACTGCTTGTATTTGGAAGAAAAATATTCGGTCCAGTACAGATTAACGGAGTTTGGAGAATGTGATGTAACGAGGAGGTCTACAATATGAGCCCAATGAGCCCAACATAATATAATTTTAATTTATAGAATTTACACCACTTTTTTTAATTATTGTTAAAAATCAACATGTTTCGAAGCCAATGGCTTCTTCGTCAGGATAACAAAAATAAAATTTAAAAATCGAAGTATAGATAACCAAAATATTTAAAAGTTATTTATGGAAAATGAATAATATAAAGTACCTACTTAAGGAACACTTAAGGTGTTTAAATAATAAATAGTAATAATTATTCCGAATTTGCTAACCATCTTTTGGCTATGGATCATTCTTTTGATATTAATAATGGTTTACAAATTTTACATACAAATTATACGGAATCACAGTTTGATAAATAAGAAATTTTGGAAATAAGAAAGAGTGTTAATAGTGAATTGAATGTTATAAATAATCAGGTCCTTTTTGCAAATAGTTATCTTTTAAATTTATTTGCTTGTTAAGTAGGTACTTTATATTATTCATTTTCCATATATAACTTTTTAATATTTTGATTATCTATACTTCGATTTTTAAATGTTATTTTTGTTATCCTGACGAAGAAGCCATTGGCTTCGAAACATGTTGATTTTTTCAATAATAAAAAAAGTGTTGTAAACAAAGTGTAATTCTATAAATTATAATTATAATGTCACCACAAAATAATTTTGCTGTGTTTGAAGAAGAAGTAATATAATTTATCAAAATGGGGAGGCTGCGTAGAAAGCATGAGTGAGGAGAGAAAGCCAAAAAAACTTCTCCACACAAAGCCCCAAGGCTTCTCCACACAAGGCCACAACCCACAAGCGTTGGTAGACTCAAACTCCGAAGATTGGATGGAGTGCAGCAAGACGTGAAAACTGTAAGCATCAGGGATGGGAAGAGTACATGTCAGGATAGAGGTAGATGGAGAGGAATATCGGTGGAGGCCAAGCCACAATGGGCTGTGGGGCCATTGATGATGATGATTGAAATAACGAATATTTTATACGAACCACACGGATGTGTTGAGATTCAATTCTCGACGTTTCGACATTGTCGAGAATCGAATTTCAACACAATCCATACGGTTCGTATAAAATATCCGTCCTTTGCTAAATGTGTCGAACGATCGTAACATAAAGCATAAATCTGTAATTTTTTTATTTTTTATTTATTTTATTTATGGTACAAATACAGTTATTATATATACATATCAGATTAAACTTCTTTTTTTTAAATACTTGGCAGTCATGTAGACCTCATCAGTAAAGAGAAGCTCTTGAGTCTGATGAGGGAGCCACAGTTCTTATTCCTTATTATAATATATAGGTACATAGTATATAAAGTTTTTTATTAATACAGTAAAAAAGGTAAGTTGATAATGAAAGTATTGGAGTTATTTTGTAAAAAGCTTTAGGTTTAAATGAATTGTGAATTTAAGTTTGATTTTAGGAAAATTTTAATTTTTTTGATTTGCTCTGAGAGGTTACTGATGCATCGTATATCGATAGGTAAGTTATTATAGTAAATAATGGCTTTATAAATATAGTGATGCTGCATTTGGGTTGTTTTACATTTAGGCATTATGAATTGGTTTCCATTTCTCATAAGTTTGAAATATTCCTGGTTTTCTGTAAGGTTTTTTTCTTTACATATTTTTAATATGGAAACTTGCTTGAAAATATCATCTACGTTTGGTACTGGAAACAATTTAAAGAGATCTTTTGTTGGAAACGTAGATTTTTTTTCAGTATTACTTTAATGATAATCCTTTGTGATATTTTTACTGAGTTTATATTTTTCTTATAACAACCTCTTTTATTTATTAATTTATTTTAATTTTATATTTATAAAATGCTCCGTTATCGTCAAAGTAATATCATACATTTCAAATTTTAAGATGTTTAGTCAAGATATATTTTTTATAGATATATCACAGGGATGATATGATGAAGCTATTTACATGGAAAGTGGGTATGGAAGTATCTTGAATACATTCAGCAGAAGTACCTGCTGGTACGTGTTACCAAACGAGATATTTTCATTTCCATATTCATTCGATGAGAATTGTATTTCGAGCTCAGATCCCCTCGCGCAGGGCAGTGCAAGCAGCGGCCCGTGACGGAAGAACTCTGCCTATGACACGTAATATAAATAGGCCAATCCGCGCACACCGTGTGTCCGTAAGGTCTGCGATTGAACATCAGCAACTCGTCTTGCTTTAGATTCTTCTCTATACACATAGTATATAAGCAACCTTTGAGCGCTGGCAGTTGCGTAGTTACAAATATTTATTCAATTTGTCTTAAAATCATGTACCTATTCTATTTTCTTTTCAATTTATTATTTATGTAACATTTGTTTAACAAAAATTACTAATAACTCCACACTAGGTATACCTTTTCTGTGGCAGTTATTCTCAGTTAAGAGTTATGAAATAGTAACATAATAATAAATAGCATAGTAATAAATAACAATAGTAAAAAAATAGAATTTTTAAAATAAAAAAAAAAGCAGGATGACAATTTGTAGGTCGACCACAATCAAATCCCTAGCTTTGTCTTGTAAGTTGCCTGGATAACCCGTATTACAAGCCTCAATATGATATTCCAAATAAATATATATTTTTTAGTTTAAAAAAGGTTGCTTACTTATAAGAAAAACTTCTTTTGTGTTCATTTTTTGCATCGTAACAATACACATATTTTTTACGCACATTCTTTTGAATGCGGTCTAGCTATAGTAGTAGATACAAACACAAGAACACACGAGTCTAAAAGAAAAGAAAATAAAATATAAATGTAAAGTGAAGATAAAAATCTACATAAGTAGAAAAAGCAGGATAACAATTTAGTAGAAGATACAAACACAACAATAAATTAACCTAAAAGAAAAGAAAAAATAAATGTAAAGTGAAGGTAAAAATTTAAGTAGATACAAAAATAAATATTAAATTGTGAAATTGTATAAAGCAGATTTTGCCAATTCAGAGGTCAAGGGCGGACCACTTTGTCTCACATCTTTTTCTTTAAAGCAAAAGTCTAAACTCTTAAACTTAATATTAAAAATGACACGTGTAAAGAGTGTATGATTTCACTAGTCCTGGTGGGCGTTTGATGTTTATTTACCTTTTCATCTCTATCCATGATTCAGTGATAACATATAGTCAGCGTGGACGGTACTTAATTGTGAAATTAACCTATTTTGGCCAATTAACAGAGCCTTCAAATAGAAAAAAATACATAATAAATTGATTTTGTATTATTAATATTTAAAGCATTAACTTTGTGGTTAGACATTATAACAGAATGTTAGTTAACTTAGTAAAAACCACTACAAGATTAAAGGTCTACCGGTTTCGAGACGTACCCGTCTCTTCGTCAGGACCAACACTACACTACTATGTTCACAACACTGCACACCACAACCATAGTATTGTTAATCTTTCACCAATATTTATCACATGCGTGTTAATCTTGTCAGAGACAAGCATGCACTCTGCATGTCTCTGACAAGATTAAGAATGAGAGTGAGATTTTTTTAAATTTACTTAAAGTATTCCTGCAGCGATAGGTTGGATGGTACTGACCGAGCAGATTAATCTCCTCTGGGCTGCTTAAACCCTTATTATGAACATCATGCTTCTGATAATAAACAGAACCTTCCGTCGTTTGACGACTCTACCACTCTACCCTCATTACTTTTGACCCACAATAATTTCACTGGCCTTTCCTTGAGATACACCGGCGTGAAGCTATAATACCAAGCGTATTAAAATATAGGAATTTCGTTACACAACATTTAGTTTGTATTTAGTGAGAGAACTATACTAGTATATATATACGTATAATGTTAGTTTCATGCGAATAAAATACCGACGCACTGCCAATTTAGTAGCCCCAATTCGTAAAACAACTTATTATTAGGTCTTTACATATGAAATTGAGGTTTAGTATGGGAGGAACATAAAGCCGATTTTTTTTATTATAATATATTTATTTAATCAAAGTATGTACCATTGCTATCTATGCACTTTTGCCATCTCATAGGTAGTTCATCGATCCCTTTACTAAAAAAACCATTCGGACGGGAATCAATAAAATCTTTGAAGGCGGTTTGGACTGCCCTATCGGAGTTGAATTTTTTCCTTTGCAAGAAGTTATCCAAATTTCGAAAAAAATGGTAATCTGTTGGGGAAAGGTACGGAGAGTACGGTGGATGTCTTAGACATTCCAATTGAAGCTCCTCTAATTTGGTAGCCGTCTATTGTGCAGTGTGTGGTTTAGCGTTATCATGAAGCAGCAGTGGCCTAGAGCGATTAACCAGCCTCGGTTGTTTAGCAGCTAGCTTTTCCATCATGGTTTGCAGTTGCTGACAATAGACATATGCCGTAATCGTCTGGCCAGATTTAAGAAAGCTGTAGTGAACGACACCAGCACTAGTCCACCAACCGCTCACAAGTAACTTTTTTGGAGTCAATTTTCGCTTGGGGCATGGTTTGGCTGGTTCGGCAGGGTTCAGCCATTGCGATGAGCGCTTCCGATTATCGTACAGGAGCCACTTTTCATCACAGGTAATGATTCGATTTAAAATCCCTTCATTATTGTGCCGGTTGAGTAATGCAACGCAGCAGTCAACGCGCGTTTGTTGATTTGCTTCACTCAATTCGTGAGGTACCCACCTTTCATGCTTTTTCACCTTACCAATTTGTTTCAAGTGGATTAAAATAGTTTTATCACTAACACCGCAGCCTGCAGCTAACTCGGATGTAGTTTGCGATGGATCCGCTTCCACAATAGCCTTCAATTCTTCATTATCAACTTTGGTCTCCGGCCGTCCACGGGGCTTGTTCTGCAGGTCGAAATTTCCAGAACGAAAACGTTGGAACCAAAAACGCACTCTGTTTTCTTTTGCGGCACCGTCGCCATACACATCATTAATCCCTCGAGCCGTTTCTGCAGCACTGGTGCCACGGTGGAACTCGTACTCGTAAATAACGCGATATTTCAAGTTTTTCATTTTGTAAACTGAGTGACGCAAAGAAAAAAACAATTGAGAAAAAAACAAATGAATTATAATTTTCATAACACAAATACATGAGTAAATAGCTGTATAAATTTGGATTTGGAATTCCTAACCAAAGAGAAGATATTTGAGATCAAATTTGCCAGTACGGCAAAACGCCAATTTCATATGTATGGACCTAATATATACATAGGATTTTATTATTCCCATTTTGAATAATAATTTATTAGTGTCCTTATATATATATTATATATACTCGCGAGTAGGGCACGCAAATTTACGGGAAAATGTTATTACCGGTTTATCGGTAAAACTCTGAATTCAATACCGGTTAACTCGTAACTTACAGAGAATATTAAAATATCAAAAAGTGAATATTATGCCATTATATTATTATGATATAAAACAAAATAATAAAAAAATACAAAATTGTTACATATTGTTATTGTAAAGATTACTTATACACGTTATCTAGAATAAATCGGGTACATTCAAATACTATTAATTAGAACAAATATAATCAATTTTATCATTCATTATTGTCATTATTGGCCTTAATGATTTTTGGGTACCACAGTACCCAAATTTAGACTTTGACTTACCAGACCTCACTTGGTAATAAGCTTCCGATACGAACGGACGTGCTCGCACTGCCCCTCGTTACGGAAATTTATTAACAAGACAACCTGAAGATGCCTGTTGTGATTCAGGCGAAACGTCGGTCGACGAATGGTCCTTCTGAGGACCAGATTTTGACGCGGGTTGCGAAATTAATACTAACATATATATATATAAAGAAAGAAATTTATACTAACATATATATATATATATATATATATAAAGAAACACGTGTTTCCCTACCCGCCAAGTTTTCTCCACAATCAGCCACAACCAACCACCGGTGGTTATGGTGGTAGATAGCCCTTGGTGTCACATCGAAAATATGCGAGTTTGGTGGGGGTGGCTGTGCGTGGGTGGGAGTGGGTGACGATGTTGTTTTGTTATGGGAAGGCCGCAAATGCTTCAGATTGTTTCAAAATAGGCACGCCGACTGTGTCGGTGAGTCTACAAGGTTCCGGAAAAACCTGCTCTAGAAAGTTCTGGAAGGAGAAAGTTCTAGAAAAATAACGTGAATTAAACTGATTTTAACAATTCTTCCAGATGGCACCACTGTAACATGATATATAATATACAAGGTAGAAGCATTAGATGCACTAACTTCCCCCTTGTATGCACTTATCCCAACTCACCTTATGCAATACTTTTGCTGGAGTTTTAAACGTTCAGCATGCCTTCATTGCGCAAAAAATATTGCTAAATATGCAACGCTAAAATTTGTATCAGTATTTTATATCATGATCTCATTAATTACTGATTATTTCAATATATTTAAATATCATTTTGTTTTATTTCAGTTCAAAAATGCCGAGCAAACACTTGATGAGAGTTTGAAAACGTGTATCTGGGAGACGTCTATAAAATTCATGCGTATGTTGAGAGTTAAAAAAACTAATAAACACCAAGCACCTATTTTCCCGCGGGTATCTTATATTTTATGAAAAAAAATCGTACGAGATTACGAGTACTCGTAATATTTCCATAACATATGGAAATAAAGCCCTATTTATTTTTAAAAAAACCTTTACAAACTACGCACTAACCACTAAATTTCTGAGAATTCGTAGATAGGTACGTTCATATAATTCGTTTCGGGTGTCGTATAAAAGTGTTTACTCGTATGGGCTGAAATGTTGACCCACTTTTAGGTTCTATTCAAAAAAACTTCTGACAAGGTAAATTTTCATCAAAATATACAATTTACCTCGTAAATCCTGAACTATTGGATTAAAAATAACTACAGCGGCTTAGCCTAGAATATAAATAAGTTTATACCTATCTAGAAATCTTTTTCAAAAATATCTTATTTTAACAATTTGTGATTCCAACTCGATGGTTTTTCTCACGAGACGGTAAATATTATTTGTGAAAAGGAATATTCCAATATATATGTATATACATATATTAATATGAAGATTAAACAGTTTTTTCGATGAACCAAAATGACATTAAGTGATTTTTTTAAATATTTTAAGCAAAGCAGGAATACTTACAAATAATTTCGTATGATAGGGACAATACACGGAGTGCGAATTTTAACATATTAATAAGAGTATTTAATGAAAATTATACACTAATGTTAAATTAATTTGAAGAACTATTATTAATATTTCAAAATAAGATATTTTTGGAGTAGCCTAATTTTGTTACGTAAACAAATCTCCAATAATACTAATTTCGAATGTCCATCCGTAGGAAACCGTAATCAGTATCCAACAATAGTTGATTTCATTCCGTTTTCAAAATTAGTATAATTTCAAATAGTACCTACACATAAAAGTTTACATTTTAGATTGATTTCCCAACACAGTTATTTGTTTTGACTAATTAACATTTTATATATATATATATATATATATATATAGAGTAGCTTGTTGGTCCTGTGGTTAGGACTCTCGCCTCGTGATCCAAAGGTCGCGGGTTCGAACCTCACTCCAGACCAGCAAGTTAGTCCTATTTTCATAGCACAAGCGTTTAGCTTAGTTTGAAAATAGTAAGAATATTGATGTGACACGTATTCCGTGTTCGCATCCTATTTAAAATAGATAAGTATATATATACTATATAATATATATATATAAGATATATATAATATTTATATATATATATATGTGTATAAAATTAATAATTACTTTATGTTAAGTTGGAATTCAAAAATAAATAGTCCGTCATTGTTGACGGATTATAGCTAGAACTTTCATAAAGCCAACAGCTGACGGTGGTCTGAAGTGAATTTTTCATATCCAGACTCTTTAGGCCCACCTGTCTTAGTTTCTTAGGTTGGATAGGTTTTTTAAATTATTTTCCTCGTTTATTCGGTTAGATTTTATCTCATTAAATTTAAATTTTATCAGTCATTTTTGGCTATATTGAAATTTTAAAGATTATTTTCGCGACATTAGCGGCTAGATGAGAATTTGAAATATTATTTTAAATATTATAGATTGTAAATTTTAAGTTTATTTTCCCGTCATTATGAGTCAGGGTAGTTTAGGTTTATTTATTTATTTATGGGAAACTAACAGTACATATAAAGAGATTATACATGATTATTGAACAGTATAGAGACCATCTTACAAGTTTCCACAGAATTAACCTGTTGTGTTTTAACATAAAGCAACAATAACTTGAGTTATAGAATAAAAAACAAAAAAGTGAAAGTTTTAAGTTATGGACAAACTATGGGAGTCAAAGAATTAGAGGTAAAAGGAGAATAAGGAATGGATAGGAAAGGACAAATCTACTTAGTAAAAAGGACAAGAGATAAGAATAAAAAGAAGTGCAAAAGATATATGTATAGCATAAAGATATCTGATCAATACATCTGCATATATATATATATATATATATATATATATATATATATACACATACATATACACATACATATATATATATACGAGGTCTGGGCAAAAAAAAAAATGTTAATTAAAGAAAGATACAAGATAAAAAATTACATATACGAAGTCAGTTCAAAAGAAAGAAGATGGATTTAAGAAGAGGAAAAAAAAGAAGGTTTATGACCGAGGTGAATATCCAAGAGTTTTAAATTCATAGATCGATGAATTGAAAAGATCCAAGTCGCTGAATATAGGTTAGATTGTTATTTTTAAATAATTTATTATAACACAGGATGTGTGTGTTTGACCCTTATAATCATCATATTATGCTGTTAAATTTTGTGCACACACAAGGGGGACCGGAATCAGTTGAAATGCACATGTAAAAATCAATAATAATAAATAAAAATTATAGGTACTACATAAACTTCGGATAATTACCGTAGTTATGGTAAGTTTTGCATCAGTATGGTTGGTTATTGACCGCTTCCATTTTCGACAGGGCGACATAATGCAAAAACTCTAACGGATTGGAAGACCAACATTTTTGCAAGCGAAAAAAATATCGGGAGCGCATATGGTAGGCACCAACTTCATTGCAATCAATAAATTGAGATATCTGAATAAATATATAAAAAGGTAATGTTTGTAAGTTTGCATGTATTTATTTATTTATTTATTGTTTATTTACATTTACATTAGTTAATACAAGATACAAATAACTGCCACACTAGGTAAAAACCTGTTCTGTGGCAGTTATTCTCATATGGTATTTATGTAGTAGTAAAAAATGACAATTAAAGAACCTAAATCTAAAACATACATACATACAAAATCAGGATAAGAATTTAAAGTAAATCATAGGAATACCTAAATCTAAGAGAAAAGAAAAGAAAATACACATACAAAATTAAGATAAGAATTTAAGTACTTACAAAAATAAATATTATATCATAGTATACTTTAAATTATATAAATAGTTTTTGCCAATTCAGAGGTCAAGGGCGGATCACTTCTTCAGCATACCTTCTACCTGATATTTTTATAAACTTATTAATATGATGTTTAAAAGGTTTGTGTAGAGTTATTTCTTTAGTTTCATTATGTAACTTGTTAAAAACAAGCGGGGCAGTGAAATTAAATTGTCTTTGCCCAAAAGACGTTTTCCTTTTAGGTACCTCGAAATTAATTGTATTTGCCAACCTTGTAACCCGTGTTTGTTGTATGTAGGAGGTAATCTCCGAAACTACTCATCCGATTTCAAAAATTCGGTCACCAATATTTAGAATAGACTTTCAGGGTGTACATAGGCTATTTATAATCCCGTTAAAATAAAAGGGCTTTTCGCGGTGATTTATTTTACAACCAAAGTCGACAAAAAAAATGGTCGAGCGATTCGTTTTTTACGAACGCTGCCTTAAGGGAAAGATATATTTAAATACTTTCTATAGAGAAGTTGTAGAACTCAAAAAGTTCTATAAAAAGGCCGAGACAACATATATCTACATTTCAGAATATTTTGAGTTAGTTCAAATCTTTCAGAACAGTGCTGGATTTATGTCACAGAGACATTATTAATCAACATATTACATTACACATATTACAATTGTGTAAAGTGATCACTTAAGCCAACCATAAAGATAAATCATAAGTCCTATGTACACCCAAATGACTTTTATATACCTACTTTCCCATAATAAATACAGTTTCGTCTCTGTGAGATATCTATAATATACATTAATATATCTACATGTTTAGGTTAATACACAAATTGATAAAATAATATATAAAAACAAAACAAATCAAAACGTGACGTAATCAGCGTGGACGATACAAGGCCTTTGGTTACCTAATGTACAGTACACAGGTAAAGTATTTTCGATTTGCCGGGCTAAAAACGCGTTGCTCAATGACGCATGAAGGTACGGAGCTTTACATAAATATTATGTTTATTCAGAGACAGCTCTCGGTGGGTTCCCGTCCAGTGTTGCGTTGGTAATAATAATTGTATCTGATAAAACCAGATAAGAGCGTTTCACAACTCTTCAACAGCTGCTGTGACGAGATGACATAACCTTGCCGGCGTATTATGTATTTATAACCGGTTCCTCACGTCGCTCAGCATAAATTCGACTGCCGTATTAACAAAGGAGTAAACTAATTGTTAATTTCGTCTTCTTCTTTAATCTACATCTTTCTATTAACGAAATGGACAAAAGTATATCTTAAACTACTAGCACGCCTATATTGACGATCCTTACGTATACTGTTTTATGTTGATTTTATACTATCCAATCAAATTTAATCATTTCATTGTCTGTCCTTCCGTAATTTCCTTTCGAATTCATCGCTAAAAAAAAACAATTAAATGGCTAGAACTCCGGGTCAGCAAGCCCGAACCGGCCGCCTAACGCAATTGCTACCGCCGCCTCTCCGTGGACCGCCGAAAAGATACTATAAACATATACTAGGGCTTGGCAAAGACACGAACCAATGTTCCTTCATTTTTGACGGTTTGCAGCTAGATTACTCTATATTTTTTGTTAATTTTAAAAAAAAGTTTAATTCTCCATTAACATTGATTTTTTGAAACGTACATTTAACTTTTGTTTCCACTATGGGCCGCATAGCGTCATATACAGCCGCCCGCAGGCTATCGCCGATCGCTTGCTAATATCGAATAAATTTGATAATTTAAGACAGTAATAGGAAAATCGATTTTCTGCAGATTCGACATCATATCATTTTACGTACGTTTTTAGTATTTGGGTGGGCAAATCTGTGAACTTTTTATACCTGTATTAAGGGGGGGGAAAGGTTTTTAACTTTTTTTTTGCATTTTTTAAATGAATGTATAACATCGCAAAAATATTGTGTCAAAACTTCAAGTCAATCGGAGCAAAATTGACGAAATTATGAACATTTGAGTGATGCTCAGACTGATTTTCTATACCTGCTCGGGCAGCTGAGAGACGCGCTCACCTGAGGACTACCGGACGTGCTATTGTATTGGAAGAGTTTTGCGTAGACAAGGACAAAAAGATGCTGATTATGAAAGCTCTTTGCTGTGTGAACATGGCATCGATGATTATGTGTAAGTATAAAATAAGTGTCGAGTTTTATCTTGAATTTTACGGTGTGCAAAACTTTAAAGCGTTTTCCCCACATCTCACGTTTTCAAAGTCGGTGTCCATCACAACTTCAAAACTACTGCACCGATCCTTTTGAAATTTTGAACACTATTTCTGTACATAATTTACGAGATAACGCTGGAGACTGTTTTTCAAATTTGTTAATAATTGATATTTTTTAATAACAAATTAGCCGATTTTTTTTTGCAAAAAATCGCGTTTTTCCTTTCAAAGTGTTCCAAAAAAATGAAAAATTGAAATTTCAAAAAACCCTCCCAGCGTTACCTAGGGAAACTTATTATCTAACGAATGAACTTTGATTTTTTGATTTCAGATGATCCAGCACCAAGTTATGATGGACACCGCAATTCTACTTTTTTCCGAGACGCGTCCGAATAATTGCTGCCATTGCCGTATTTTGTAATATTTCTTCTTGAAAATTTTACACAATATTTTTCGAATGTCATACTTTAATGAACCATTGTTTTACAAAAAATTCACAAAAACATGCCTTTTTTGTACGAATTAACCTTACTCCCCCTTAACAATTTAAAAAATCATCAACAATACCTGTCACGCATCTGAACTATCAAATATTGACATTAAGAATTTAATTTTCATGTGCGGCGTTTGATATACAGGATGTCTCGTAGCTAGTAGCAAACACTTTGGGAGAGTCTTCTTTATTCAACATTGAATAGAAAATATTCTTTATACTTTGGATGAAATGTCGACAGTTACGGAGATAAGCGATTTTTGTATAATATTTCCAGATCAATTTTTGTGAAATATTAAAAACTCATTTACTTCGATACGAATCAAATATAAAATGATTAAAGCCTTGCAGAAGTTTGAAAAATATTTCTTGTGAGGTTTTTGTCTTTTTTTGACTTGTGATTTCTGATTAGTCGAACATTTTAGTAAAATAAATCAGAAATATTCAAACAAAAATACAAACTTTGATGTGGCTGCTCACTGTTACTGTCGATATTTCGTTCAAAGTGTAAAGAATATTGCCCATTAAAAAATTAATTGAATGAAGGCGAAGTTTTTGCTACTAACTATTACTAGCTATGAGACACCCTGTATAGATTTTTTAACAAAAAAATCAATAATCTCTTTATTCTACTTTCATAGTCTAGAGATTTTCAATACAATCAGTCTTTATTGTTGTATAAACATAAATACCCCGCGCCTATTATTAATTGTATTTGCAATCTGTTGAACACTCGAGTTAGTGATTTGTTTTTCTAATTTACTCGTCCAAACAATATTGTATGAATGGAAATTTTTATCTAAGTAAAATATCCCTGACCTTAAGCAAATTTATTTTGTTAAAAATTTAATATTACATACTTAAATCACTCCCGACAGATTAAAATTAATTTTAAATATATATTTTATTCATATTTTATCAATTTGTGTATTAACCTTTACAAGTAGATATATGCCGTCGCGAACTTATTAAAAACCGCTGCCAAGGGCATTATAATTGCGTCGTTTATTGGCACATTTCATACTTTGGATTTTTTATTATTAAATAGTAATTAAAGTGCTTTTAATTTTAAAAAAAAACTAACTTTTAATTAGTGAGTAAAGCCTCAAAATACGGGGATAAATAGAATATATTGTTTAAAATCATCCCTTTATTTGAATACAAAACGTTTTAAAATCAACAAAAAACGTAAAAATTTAATGCAAATTTAAAACATTATAACTTTATTGTTATTGAATATTTCTTAATTATCTAAGTACATTCTCATTTAAAAGTGGGTAAGCGTGTAATATAAATGTGTATTAATTATATTATAATGAATACAGCCACTCTTAAGTTTGTACATTTACCAAATAAATTTAATAAAAAAATTATTTTTTTTCACATCTTAAAAATGATATATGTCGACGATCCCTACGTATACTGTCGAATTTGCAAAAGTTCGATTTTCATTTTAGTATCTTAAATAATCCGATTTACTCTATATTTTTGCATAATTAAAAAAATCCAACAAAATCCAAACAAAAATAATTTTTGTTTTGCTTGAAACGGAAATTCATTTTTTTACTTTGTCGGAAAACATACAGTAAATTGGATGATTTAAAACAGTAAAATGAAAAAAATATTTTATCAGATTTGACAGTGTACGTAGGGACCATCGATATGTAGGGAAAAAGCTTACAAACTCTTCAGCCTTTATTAAAAAATATAGAGTGTGGAGACGCAACCCAATCACCTAGCAGTACCCCTGAGGAATTAAGAAGGCTATTCAAAAGCCCTTTGGACTGATAAACTCACCAAACAATAGGCTATTCTAAAACCCTTTGGACTGATAAAATCACCAAACTTCACGAGAATACGTGGCAGCGAGTAACAATGGAGAAATAATGGTGGGAAATTGGGGAGACCTTCATCCGGCTTAAGATTATGTGCATCTTCCTACCTTATTATTCTAAAACTAACCGTCTCAAGGCTTCGGTTGGTATGAATAAAGGAATAGAAGTAATTAGAACAATGAATCAATATATCGGATGTGATGAGATATCTAGAGAAGTACGAAATCTTACATCTCATAATGCAGGGAAAGTTTACCGGAAGTCGGGACCCTGGAAGAAGAAAAACACCATGGCTGAAAAACCTGATACAGTGGCATGGCCAGTCTGCTGTAGATCTATTCTGGGCCGCAGTAAACAGAGTGACGATAACCAACATGATTACAACTCCGTTAAATGGATAGAGCACAAGAAGACAAATAGTTTTAAGGCTCGATGGCTAAGATTACATCAGACAAGTTGTTGACCATACAACAAGTTACACTGGAAAATGCCACCTTACAAACCTTTTCACTTTTTAATCTTCTTCTTCTGGTGATCTGTGCCCAGTGTTGAAGTAAGTTTCCTAATTTTATACGTCCCAAAACTCTTAATCTCTCGCGATTTGCTTCCATTGTTCCACAAATTGCTATATTTTATCTGTCCGACGCTTCTCGGCCTCACACGAAAGTATGAATTACTTATTCTATCCCGCGAAGATACTCCGAGGAAAGTCCTTTCCACGGCTCGTGGACTCACCATAGACTTGTGGACGAGACCTCTGCAGTCAGCCAAGTTCCGGCAGGAAGATTATCAATTCGGCGGAGTTTATTGTAAAAGTAATTAATCGTGTACTATAAGGTTTCAGCGGCTTCATTAAATCTTCAGTTCAAGGTCAATCGAGTAAGGATAACAATATTATTACGCTGTTATCTGTAATTACGGAAAGCGTATTACCGTTTCTTAAACATGTCCACATCACGCCGCATCGCATCACTGAGATAAGGTACAGATACACATGCTTCTTTACTGCCACTAATAAGCACGCCCTAACAACTGTACACACTTGCTCATTACTGGCATGCTTATTAGTGGCATTCTCATAAATAAGCATGCCCAAAGCTAACAATCAAACACACATGCTTATTAGTGGCATGCTCTTGTCATAGAATAGAGACGCTCTTGTTCAAAATGGAAACTTTGCAAACTGAAATAGAAAATTCAAGTGAACCAATAAATCAAAAAAGTTTCCGAGTTTCCATCCGCACATTTTTGATTTTAGTTTATATAATTTTTATTGTAAGATTTGAATCATTCATGCCTATTAATAAAGTTTCGTAAACATTATTTCTCACTATATTATTTTTACACAACGGTGACCGAGTATTCCACAGACATTCGTGATTCCTATAATAAGTCACGAAAAGTAATGTTTTATCATCTCCCCAACGCGCCATATTTGTTTCATCTGTCGCGGACTGAGAAGATCGCATCGATAATAGTAGCCGCGAAGCCCACGAATGACACAAGCATGCTCATAAATAAGCAAGTCTGTTCACACATGCTCCAAAGATACCCCTTCTCTACGGTGAATAACAGTGGCATGCTTATAAATCAACCGGCGGTTGATTTTTGAGCATGCCACTAGGTGGCATGCTCATTTCTAGCAATGTGCGTACACACATGCCACTAATAAGCATGTCACTGTCAAGGTCGATACTGCGCATGCTCACGTGCCACTAAAGAAGCATGTGTATCAGACGCCATAGGCAAAAGCATGGAAGACCACACATGTCTCTAGAAAAGTGTTTTTCAAACGGTCTGCCAGCATGTCACTGAGTGCAGTGAAGTTGGGGTTGCCCTCCTTTTGGGAAGTGAGGACACGTCCTCCTTTTGGATACCATCTGGCAACCCTGAGTGAAGTGGGACCACCACAGTCCCATGGCCCTTCTAGATCACGCTTAGGTTAAGCATGTGAATATCTTACCACATCCCAACTCGCAATAACAGACATTCACTTACTTTTCATCTCCCCTTTTGTAAGACCAACTCAAAACAAAACTCCTTTATGTACAGATCCACAAATTCATTTAACACAAACTATCACCACATTGACATTTTCAACGCAACAATAAGAAACATAAAACAAACAATATCAACACTACCGCACCCAAACTAATTTGTACATTATATCTTCCCTTCTACTCCCGTCCCACATTCCCCTCCACCCTCTCCACTCGCTATTAAAGTAAGTTAAAGTTAATTATTATATTCAGTGGAAAATTTATAATTGGCATAATTGTAAAAACCATTATTTCATATTTTTAAGATTGTCGTTTTGCTGTTAATTTTCCCTAAAACAAAATAAATAAATAAATGTGAAATCAATTATTTATAAAATTATATTCCTTACCCACTCTAGGTTACCGTAGTTTAGATAGCGTTTATTGAATGTAAAATATTCAATAAAAAAAAAATCCGTCCTAAATACCCCGTCAAAAATTACGTTTTTTTACTCCCTTTATAATTAACTCGTGGCGTCTGCTTGCTTGCCGGCTTGCCGTCAAAAAAAACTTTGGATCGATTTTTGACCTTTTGTCCGCGATCCAACCGAGCTGAAACTTGGCAAGTAGACTCGTGGCGACGATCAAGAAGATCTATCAAATTTTCGTTAAAAAAAAATTAATAATTATAGTATAATTTCGGATTTTTCAAATTGGAATCATTAGAAAAGTTTGATTAGCAACGGCGGCGGCGGCCCGATAACGTCGCGGAATATTTTCTAAATTTTAATTACTCCGTCGGTATACATAATAGGTACTTCACTACGAATGTCGAAAATCTAAATTGACTGAAAAATGTTTTTAGAATTTAATCTTCAAAGCATGAAGTGTCTTATTAAAGCTCAAAACATCTGACATTTTAGAAATATATAAAATTACTAAAAATTAAAATATATTAATTCGTCTTTAATTGTTGTTATATTTTACAAAGAAAGGGAGTATAATAATAACTTGGTTTTTATGGGTTACTTTCTTAGTGTGTATGTGCCGACAGTTAAGGCTGTGAGAACAGCGCTATCTAGAGCAGCGTAGCGTCTTGGTAACACTAGTGATTGGCGTTATCTTCTTCTTCTTATGGTGCCATCTCCTATCGGAGGTTACGACTTTATTTACCGCCGTACGGAACAACTCAGTCGAGTTGCACTTACAACAGTCCCTCAACTTACGCAGCCATGAGATACGATGTTTTCCTGCGCTTCCTTTACCCCTTATTTACACTGGATGATGAGTTGGTTTGGACTATATTTTGGTCCTCTCGTAATATGTCCATTATCTAGTAGAGATTTACGCTTTTTTCGCTTCTCATACCTCACTATTAAATTTTATCTCATTATTATTTGAACCATCTGGTGGCGTTAGTGACGGACATTGTTACATAGAGTATTATATATTTTGATTGATGATTTATACCAATTATATATGCGACGTGTAGTATTAATGAATGCATTTTATTAGTTTTGATTTTCATTAACTGAAATATTTAAAAAAATCTAATTGTTTTGAAAAAAAATCTAATTCATTAAGCGCCTTATTAAAAATGCGTAAAGTCAATGTTTTCATTTTATTTAATAACAATTTTGAAATCATTTTTTTTTTCGAAAACGTAATGAGATCAGCTATCGTGCTAATTTTGAAAACGGAAAGAGCTGTTGGATAGGAAGTTACGGTAGGACATTCGAAATTATTATTGCTGGGGATGTGAATTTTTAGAAAATATTAAATTAAAGATAAAATAAGTCAGTAATATAACGAATGAAACGTGTAAAATAAAACATAAAGGTAGGCAGGGGGGATAAGTAAATTGATTAATAAAGCGGCTCTTTAATTAATGCCATCATCCAATATTAAGTACTAACATAAACTTATATTAAGCACTATCCAATATTAAATATTATCTTATTTATTTATTTTACTTTTTATTTATCTTAATTATTTAGTTCCACACATAATGTTCTGTGGGCGTAATACAAGATTTCAGCCAAATATATTGCATTCCATTTAATCATTTAAAAGTTTTCACAATAAAGTTTTTGCACTCCTGTTTAAACCTCCTTATATTCACCGTGTTTTGAATTTCCTTTGGAATCGAAGATTTTTAGACCTTTGTACATCATACAATTTTTCGATATGTTTTTCTTTTTCTTCGGAAGTCTAATGTTGTCGCTTCCTCTCGCATTATTATTATTATTGTAGGACTAGAAACAGTAAATCAAAGAATAAGTGTAATGTATTGGTGCAAAAATTTAAAATTAAACACGGATTAGTACCCAAATACTTTGATGACGGGATGAACCTGAATAGGGATTTTCATTCTTACAATACTATCTTAAAGGTAAAATAAAATATTTCTCTTCGGTAACAAGTAAAACCACCATCACCATAGATATTGCAGCCCATTCGTGTTCTACATTCCGTAAAGGTGTCTTAAATGGCAACACCTAAATACACATTTAAGGCGGCACATTCACTGCAAATGCATGTTTCGGCGTTTTTTACGAAAATGTGGGTTTTTATTATTCATTTATATCAGAATGTATATGATTGACTGCAATTTTTTTAAGGCGATAACGTAGATAGAATCTTTGTTTTATATAAAAGTAATAAACTGGACATTATTTACAATAATTAATAAAATATAAGCAGTAATCGACAGGCCGTGGCCAAAAAAATCGTTTTCAGTGTTCTAGGGCGAACAGAGATTTAATTAATGTTTGTATGTAGGCGTATCGTGTTTTTTATACATATAAAGTTTACTTAATTATGTAAAATTGGTATTAAGGAAATTAAAAAATATACAATATTAATAAAGTTACAATGTTTTAAATTTGCAATAAATTTTTACGTTATTTGATGATTTTCAAACGCTTTTTATTCATATAAAAATATGATTTTAAACGATATATTGTATTTATATCCACACTTTGAGTCTTCATTCACTATTTAAATGCTACATTTTTTATTAAAAACACGTTAATTATTAGTTTTAAAATAAAAATTCTTAAGTATGAAAAATGACATCACCATAAACTAGAATGCCGATGGCCGCGGCAGAGACTGGACGTGTTCGTATAGCCGAATATTCCTTGTCATTTATTTCATTATTAAATGTACTTCTATGCCAAATTTGACATTTATAAGAATTATTATTATATTATATGCTCAAAAGCAATTGATAACTCCAATCTAATAAGGTTTTTATTCTTATCATGCTTTTTTGCTTTGAACACGCGTCATTATATCAGTTTGCAATTATTATTCCAGCTTCAAAAATTCATGATTGCATGTGAGTCAAAATACAGACTGTATGTGCCGTGCGCATGCGCGTTGCCTATCTTTGTTTTTGTATTGTTTTTCGTT
The DNA here is from genome assembly GCA_016648135.1 of Agrypnia vestita. Classification (NCBI taxonomy): domain Eukaryota; kingdom Metazoa; phylum Arthropoda; class Insecta; order Trichoptera; family Phryganeidae; genus Agrypnia; species Agrypnia vestita. Next base: position 53,602 of record JADDOH010024683.1, on the reverse strand, counting down.
TAATATTACGGTATACATTATGTTTTGAAAAGTAATTCAGAATTATTAATATGTATTTTTAAATTATATGCAGTAAGTAATAATGCAACGTAAATAAAATACGAGAATTTGATATACGCGGTGTGCGCGTGGGCGTAATTGTTTTGTAATCGTCATATTACGATATGCATTGATTTAAAAAGGAGTTCAGAATTATTAATATGTTTCTTAAATTATTTACGGAAAATAATAATTCGACTCAAATTAATATACGAGCATTTGTCAAAAGTTTAAATAAGTAAATATTTTGACAGCGACAGTAGTTCTGCGGGGACGCCTGGGTATTCCGCTGGCTTTCGAAATCGAAGAATATATGACCTTTCATCAAAACCTTACTGTTTTAGCAACGCATATTGTAAATATGTGACGAAAGTGTAATTTTTATTCGATTTACGCTCAGATGGCACCTCCCGCACGGCTTGAAAGTGCATGATCTGTCGACGTAATTAAACAGATTCGCTTGTTTGCGAAACGGATGTCCAGCCTTAAGGCTAAATAAAACTGTTTATATAATATTATTGTTACGAGAACCTAAAACAATTGTAACTGCGCATTATCGAAGTCCACGCCACAGAAAGACGAAATGTTCGAGTTGTTGAGAGACGAAAAACAAGCGACAGACATACGGCGCGAGTGAGTGCGTGCGATATTGCTATAGACAAAAAATGCAGCAAATTAAAGTATTACGATATTAATAATTTGCGCGAATTCCTCTTGCCTTTCCTGATTCTTACTACACTATTTAATAAACGTAATAAATGAGCGGACGAGTAATTGGAACGTTAAAAATAATCGGAACGTTAATAATAAAGGACTTCAATAGTACATTATAAAATTCCATTTTGTATTCTGATCAATTTCGAACGATCGAGTGTTTTCTTTTAAGAAAGCATAAAAGAGATTGCTCTCAATCGACAGATTTATCTTTGAAAATCTTGAGAAATTTTTAAGAGGCAGGTATTATTAATTGTTAATTTTTAATTACAAACATGAAGAGATGTACTATAATGTAGTCTTTATATACTGAATGCGGTGGAAATGCGATCACTATGGCGCCTGTGTGGAAAATCTTTGGTCGATAGAGTGAGGAATGAACAAATAAGAAGTGAGTGTGATGCTGGCTGTGCGTGGTAGGTAGAATAAAGAAAGGAGTGCTGAGATGGTTTGTGCGAGTGTTGATGGTAACAGGAGTAGAAGGCGTCTGCGAAAGACCTGGCATGATCAGATACTACAAGTATTGTAGAATGGCCATGTTAAAAGCCTAAACAACCGCAGAGCATGCACGAGAAGATGTATGAATGTAGTCGAAGCAAAAGTGGTATCCCAGGATAGAGGAATATGGAGTTTTATCCTCTCTGCCTACTCTTGTGAGGAAACGGCGTGATGGTTAATTAATTAGTTAGTTTTTTATATATCTACTCCCATTACAAAAGGTGTCAAACAGGGATGCGTAATGTCACCATGGCTTTTCAACCTGTATATGGATAATTGTATGAAAGAACTGAAGGAACTAGAAGTTGGAGCGAAAATGGAAAAGGAGTGCTGAAATGGTTTGGTCATGTGGAACGTATGAACGAGGAAAGGGTGGTTAAGAAAATATATGAGGCGAATGTTGAAGGCAACAGGAATAGAGGGCGTCCGCGAAAGAGCTGGCACGATCAGGTACTACAAGTATTTGAGGATGGCCCTGTTAAAAGCCGCAACAACCGTAGAACGTGTATGAGAAGATGTATGAATGTGGCCAAAGCAAAAGTGGTGTCCCAGGATAGAGGAATATGAAGTTTTATACTCTTAGCCTACCCTTGCGGAGAAACGACGTGATGGTTAGTTAATTAGTTAATTTATATATATCTACTATTATCTATATAAAAGAGATAACTTTTTTTTTCTAATAAGTGTTCAGACTTTTATTCATGACTACGTGGTATAATTTCATTCAGTATTTTAACATTACTCGTATTTTACAACATAAAGTATATTAAACCTCTTCGCTGTGTAGTATTATCCTCTATTATATTACGCCAGAAGCGTAAGTAGCACCAGTAGTTTTTGCTCTTTTGCTCTCGGCTGGTGCCTATTGTGTTATCGTCGGAACGGTAGGTAAATTAAGTTTTTAATGACCTCATAAATTTCGTCTCATAAATTTAATGAGGTGTAAAATAGAAAATCATTTTGAAAATACGTCTGATGAAGTATTTGTTTTCGTTAAGCGAATATGTGGTTACTCTAGTCGTTTGAACGATGAAAAAAAAACTGATTGAAATGAAAAAAGAATAGATCTAAGCATAATTTAACGAAAATTGAAATTTTTGATATAAACCTTATTAAATTATAATTATAATTATAAACTGTTTTGAACTATAAAGTCACTCAATTAACTCAACACACCTTCCTTTTAAGCGATCATTACACCAACATGCATACATCATATGTGGAGTAATAAAGCTAAGGCAACAATATCAAAAAAAAAATTTAATGCAATCATCGACAATTTAGAATGTACTGAATTCGATATATTATACGAAACATAGCCAATAAATTTATAGGAAACATGATTTTGGAAGGATTAGACATAGGTACAAAAATCTAGTATTCAGTACATTTTAAAATAATAATCCTTGGTGACTGCATTCGAAACATTTTTTTTGGATGGTTTTCTTTTTTTTGGTTTTCTTTTAAACACCACATATGTATATTATGATTTTCTCCTGCTTCAACCCTAATGCCAATCTTTCCACTCTTTCTTACTTTTTGATACTTACTTACTAAATAAACTATTAAATAATAATAACTATTAAATAATAACTAAAAAATAAACTACCAAATAAATGTGTTAAAATATTTGTAGATTTATATTGGTTTATATCTTACTCTATATATTGTACTGTTTGAACTGTTAAAAACGCTCAACAAATTAAATAAATAAGGTATAACGTTGTCAATTGGTGGTAAAAGTCGTCATTCTAGTGATGTTCTCATATTAAATAATCACCATCATTACCGTTACTAGAACTAGAACATTAAGAAACCGCTATTAAGAATATTTTTCAAGCAGAAATAAAAAAAATATTCTTGCTCTCTAGCAATCTTTAGTAATAAAATATATTATATTAAAATGAAAGTTCATACAACGATTTTCTATATTACTAAGTAAATAGTACTTTTTCAATTCAAAATATTACTTAAAAAACACGACACAATAGCAAAACAATCACATAAATTGCTAGGTTAGGAAAAAGCGCGCGGTTCGTATGCAGGTACCTACCTACTGTCAAATTGACAACGACGTTTTTTGACGTTCGGCGGGCGGACATTTCTGTTTCTTGCGATGGATAAACAAATATAAATTGAACTATTACAGCGGACTACGATTGTTTTATCCAATTCTGATTTATTGTGTAAAATAATACCCCAAAAAGTCAACAGATGAGTTTCAAAAAAAAGTTACATTAATTGTTTTTCCCGAGGAGTCTTCACTTGCGTGATTATTTTTCGTAATAATATATATGCAGCCGTCATATGCACCTTCATAATCCGACCAATCCATCCGTAACACATAAATGCCTCATATTACGTCTGAAGTGTTACGCATCATAATGTGACACTCGCAGCTCTCATCGACGGGAGGTCGCTTTTTGTCTGAGTAATCTATTTTCATAAATATATAATTCAATACAATTTGTCAAATCAATCACGAACTTGAAGTTTTTCATTCATGTGAAATTATTTTGTCAGTACAAAGGCAAAGAAAAATGTTATTCTTTTAGTTTTTACCAAGAGTTGGCTTAAGAAATAAATGACAATAATGTACTGTTTGACGTAATAAGTTTAAAAACTGTGTTTTAAGGTTATTTAGAAATATAACACTAGGTAGGTATATTTATTTTGTCCAAATTGTTATACGTAAATTGTGTATACCTATTTCTACCTTTTTTTAACACTGTTTATACCTATAGGTATATAAATTGTTTTGAAGAAATATAACAATAATGCCAACTGCTTACGATGCCTTAACAATTAACAATCATAAGGTTTAGTCAATTATAAAGAACTCTGATTGGACCAAACCATGACGCAACAACAATATAAATATTGACATTTGGTAATTTGTTTAGAAATATTAAAAAAAAACATTTTTTTTTTATTTTTTTACATACATCTTTATTAATTTTTTTCTAGTCTATTTAAAGTATATTGATACATATTTTTTTCGCTGTACCTCTCCAAAAAGAGACTAACTCTTGTGTCCGGAGAGGGACTTACACCTTTACAGTTTTTTTGCAAACATTCATAGACATAAAGGTCTACTTGTACATTCTCAGTATATTTTCGAGTCATTTGATTCCAATCGCTTTAATATTTTTATTTTTATAAATAGTAAAAATATTAAAGTGACTGAAATCAAAGGTCGGCGTGTTACGTTGTATAAAATTGGTTTATAAAATTAATATTTTCCAATTGTAAACCTCAGTGTAATATTTTGAAATAATACCTACCTTTAGCCAAAATATTATTGTAAATGTTATGATTATTTTTTCTTTTATCTCGATTTACAATCGGCATTTCAATTTTACAATTAGACACGGTAATGCGTCCATTAGCTTAATTCCGGTACATTCATAATAATATTGCTCAATTTGTCCGTGGATAAATGCAATATATTTTACATATTTTAGCAGAATATGTTTCCGGAGACTTTCAGGGTAAAACCACAGTATACTAAGAACAGTAATACGTCTTCATACAAACTGGCCGCTACCCATTAGAATGTGTGCGTGCGTGCTCGGCGCCGTGTACGCACGCACCGTGACGCACACATTGACATAGAATATGGGGGCACAATGCGGCGGCAGTAAGGGCCGTGCCTTCAGTGCCATTCGCGCTCGCAGCCGCCGCTTTAGAAAAAAAATACACTTCCTGAAAAAAATGCCTTTTTTATGTTTGTGGTGCTTTACTAAAATGTTGTGTTGATTATCACAAAGACTGTGAGTTTTTAAAAGTCTACGTTGATGTTAATCAGCGTTCTTGCAATTTAAGTGCAGAAACTAGGTATACTAATTACAGAAATTTCCGGGTTTCGTGTCTACCTTATGCGTCGGAATCTCCTAAAGTGACAATCCTAGCGTCAATGCAAGAGTAGGCTAATAACTCGCCGACAGGCCGGAGATAAACTACTGTTCTGGGTATACTGTGGTAAAATGATTCGTTAAATATAATATAACAATATTTTTATATGTACATATGTTCTGAGAACATATGAAAGGAGTTAATACAATAATACTGATTTGTGGGCGTATTCTAGTATATAATATATAATCTTCTATACTATACTAATACACAGAGGTAAAGTTTGTAAGTTTGGATGTAGGAGATAATCTCCGGAACTACTCATCCGATTTCAAAAATTCTTTCACCAATATTTAGAATGGACTTTCAGAGTGGACATAGGCTATATTATCCCGTTAAAACAAATGCCCCTTCGTGGTGACCTATTTTACAATTTTTACATTTAGTGATGAATGCTGCGGCGAAGCTTATATTCAAGGCATCAAAGTTCTCGCGGATATCCTCAATGCTGAAGCAGCTACATTGGCTTTGTCTGCCGGAGCGGATAAATTTCAAACTCTCTCTGATGGTGTACAAAAGTCTTCAAAGAAAAGCACCACAATATTTGATCGACCTCTGTATCCCAGACATTATCACCGGAAGACGGTTCACACTGCGGTCAGCTAAATCGGAGACACTCTGCAGGCTGGTAGTTCCAAGGAGACCTGGAGCCACCAAGTCAGCTGCCTCTAGTGCTGCGATCTATGGAGAACCAGAAACTCTTCAAGAACAGCCTAAAAACTCATTTTTTCGGGATGTCGCATCTGTAAAGCGCCCTTGAAGCGTCTCTTACGCAAAAACGGCGCTATATAAATTAACATAAACATAAAGTCGACGAAAAATGGTCGAGCGATGGGTTTTTTACGAACGCTGCCTTAACGGAAAGAAATATTTAAATACTTTCTATAGAGAAGTTGTAGAACTCAAAAATTTTTATAAAAAAGTCCGTATGTTAGGATTAATACACAAATTGATAAAATATGACTAAAAATCAACGCGTGGGAAATAATTCGGAAGAATATCATATAGGTATACATATACAGCTGTGAAATCTATGTATACTAGTTCATGAGAAAAGATTACAGATGTCTCTAGCAAGGTCCCTTCAAATAAACGAAAGATTCTCAGATTTGGAACATATATCTACAACAATATACAACTTTAAAAAAATTGAAGATGTTCTTACGATGGAATTGGTGAACGTTGCATTGTAAAGAGTGATCACATAAAGCGATCGTCCAGCAGAGTGAGCAAATTTCACATTTTTTTCTCATATCTTCTCTTGCGTTTTTCATAACATTTTTGTAGGGAAATATCTCATTTTAAAATTTATTCATCAGGTTGCATACATTTTAAATACGGATATGTTGTTAAAATATCACTAACTAAATTACATAATTGATTAATAAATTACCAAACCTCCGATGTTTTAAAAATGAAGAAAATTGCTCCACTTTGTGGCCTTTTAAAAACAGTATTTTTTAAAACATAAATTGCAAGTAAATAAACTAACAGATTTTGCAATAATTGTAAAAAATTAAAGATAATCGTTTACTTTGTAATATTATTGAATAAAAAAGACATCTCACGCGGCCATTCGTTATGAAAAAAGCCCACAAAGTGGAGCAATTTTCTTCATTTTTAAAATATCGAAGGTTTGGTAATTTATTAATCAATTACATATATAATTTAGTTTCTGACATTTTAACAACATATCCGTATTTAAAATATATGTAACCTAATGAATAAATTTTAAAATGAGATATTTCCCTACAAAAATGTGATAAAAAACGCGAGAGAAGATATGAGAAAAAATGGTGAAATTTGCTCATTCTGCTGGACGATCGCCTTAAGCCAGCTCATACAGCCGTTCAGAATCTTCTGTGTATAGTTTTCTGGGATATTCTGCCGTGTGTATGTGACCTCTCTGATGATGGACCCTGCAATGGGATCCGAAACGTTGGCCAGAGAGGTCACATACACACGGCAGAATATCCCAGAAAACTATACACAGAAGACAGCTCATACAGGTTGTAAGTCCTGGGTCATCGTATAAAAACGACTTCCGCACACGTTTCTCATATAAATAGCTTCGTATATGTGAGACATCTGTAATTTAACTTTATTAAAATAGAACACGTTAGAAAATTTCCAAACATTGTAAAGATGAATCGCTATTCACGACATCATGTTGAAGAATATCGTTACGGGTACATATTTATCTTTGTATACGCCAATGAGGAAAAAATATGTATGAAGAAATATATTTTACGCAGGTGTGGTGACATTTGTATGTGTTGGAGACAAATAACACATTTTATCGTAGAATTCGTTTTTTCGGAGGCTTCTCACGAAAATTAGTCACAAAAATAGTGTTAAAATATCATTTTTTAGTATTGCTTTTTTTACAATTCAATTACATCATCTAATATTAATACAAAACATTTTCCTTGTTTGATATTACACGTGGAACGCAAAACAAGCGACTTAGGCAATATGCATGTAGCCAGGGTGTCTCGTATCTAGTAGCAAAAACTTCGGGGGAGTCTTTCATTTCCTTTGAAACAAGTCAAATGAAATGACCCTGAGAAATTCGAAAAATATGTTTTGTGATGTTTTTTATCGTTTTATTTGAAGTTTTAATTAAATCGAATGAATTTTAAATATTCCATTCTAGTTACTAGATAGATAGAACAACGTTTTACAGAAAATAAGTCATAACTATTTTTTAAAAAATGCAATTTTCGATGTCGCTTAACTTCGTTACTGTTAACATTTCATCCAAAGCGTATAAAATATTTCGTTTTCAAAATTGAAAGAGGAAAACTCGCCAAAGTTTTTGCTACTAGCTACGACACACGTCGTGCAAATGCCTAGAGCACATTTTTTCTTAAAATATTGTTATAATTATTATATTATTTTTAATTTTATTTGATTTAGCACAAACACAGGCATGACGTGCCCATACATTTTTTGCATGATAATATCATCTAAATAATATCACATTATGTTACATTTTTATATTACAAAAGGTATAATCAAATGAGGAAGTTGTTTTATCTGTTGCATCAATGATCATATTGTCAAATGCAATAAAATGTTATTTTGAATTTTGATTTGCAGTCTGAAAATATGTCTATATTGCTTTAGTCCTAATAAGTCTAATATAATATACTCGTGTGTGCCGTCATCATTATTATATCGAGAGTAGAGTGCCAAAAGGCGATTAGTGACCATTTCGAACTTTACAGGAGAGCAAAAGAAAATTCTATCAATGTGATTTTGTCATGGAAATCGTTTAATAATAAAATATTTGTTGATCCAAAACACACCCATAAACCATAAAATCCAATTCCCATATTTGTTAAACCAAAACACATATGTAAATCGTTTAATAATAAGGGAAACATTGATAAAATCATATTGACAGAATTTTCTTTCGCTCTCCTGTAAAGTTCGAAATAATCACTGAAGCCCTTTTCGCTTTCCACTCTCGATATGTACGGAAGACGGGACAGTTTTCTTCTTACCGCTACAGTAAAATAATACTTTCGTATCTCGGCATGTCTTTTTTTGTCACTTTTCCATTTTGTATTTGGACTATTTTATTTAGTTTCGCTACTGTGTCTCGACACTGGCACGTTTCATTTTCATTCCCTATTTTTACAATACGGTCAATTTATTTGAGAAATTGAAATCTCGCGCGTCGGTACTAACAAATAACTAAGTATGTTTTTTGTCATTCTTAGTAGTTTGAATAAGTCAACATTACTTCCAAAATCATACAACAGGTCGTGTACACCTTCCTGATCCTTATATACTTATAATACTTATAAACAAAAAATATGTTTTTTCTCAATACATATGTACTTCAACCAAACACAATCAATATCAATGTGTAAAACAAATCAGATTAGGTGTGACAGAATATCAAATAGAGCGATCGAAAAACATAATAAAAACATGTATTTGTACTCACGAGATGTAAACACAGCCTCGCACTTCGGCCGGACGAAGAAAAACTTCTAAACAATAAAAAACTGAACAACAAATACTATATTATAACACAACTTGAACAGATGGCCGCACAATACTTCACGGGGCGTACGAACTGTTTTTAGCACAAATTCCAACCGTATTGTTGAATACAGATTACCGAACAACTCATTCAACAACTCAAAAATGTCGATTTCGATTACACGGCCTATATAATCGCCAACTGCAACGATATTATTTATCGCTATCGAATGGTGCAAATTTTAGTTAACCTTTGCGGCAGACCGCGTTCGCGATACGCGCATTCAGAGTCTTTTGTTTGGATTTCAAAACAATGCGATTTTCAGAGATTTAAAACCGGACTCGATTTCGCGGCAAAATGGCTGCGGCCGACGCGTGTTCCCGCCAAAGACGTGTTCGAGCGACTGTTCGTGTTCGTTCTCGGCGCTCGCCGCTCGCTCGGATCAGCTGGTCGCCGAGCGAGACAGGTGATCGGGCAGAAAGATCCGATTAAATTCAGTGTTGTTTATTATTGACCGTTTGATAAGGCGCGAGTGGAAGATCGCATTTGTTACCGAACTAGCCTTTCGCGCGTCGTGCTACGCGTGGTCTAATGACAGGCGAATTGTTGGGAAAAATTGGAAGCAAAGCCGAGAAAATTGCAGGGCTCGGTGCAAGATTGGGCTCTCTGTGCAGGGCTCTCTTATTTATTGTGTGAATCTAGTCTTATATGTAGGGTGAAAATACGCAAGGTGTTTCCGTGCATTCCGTCATAATATATCCCTTTAAAATAATTAATTGCACAAACATAATGTAATTTTTTTTTAATGGTTCACAAACAATATAAAACACATAACATGATATTGACAATACAATTATAATACAATTAGTTTAACCGGTCGGGTGCCGGAGCGCAGATCTGCACCCCCTAGACACGTATGCTAATTCGGCCTATTTAACCTGCGTTTATGAGTTTTTAAAGCTTATCATTAGTTGCATCTCAGTTTTTGAACGAATGAACGAGTTCTATTTGTCAAGTAACCTCATTTGCCGCGCAAACCGGACAGAAAATCATTCCAAATGTCTTCGAACCGCGCATTAATTGTGTTATTTATCTGTTAAAAAAGGAGGTTTTTTAAAATTAAAAAGTGTTAAAATTAAGTATTTTTATATTCTTTGATATATTTAGAACGAAAATATTGAAATACAATATCTTTAGTGTTATTGCTTCCGTGGTTTTATTCGATAAACATTTGCGTACATTTTGTTTTCATAATTAATGAATAAGTAGGTAACTATTGTACAATTATTGAAATATAAGTAATTATTGAAGTTTGTATATTGAAAAACTAGAAACTGCAATTTCTTAGCTATTATTGTTGATTTTTATATGAATACAACCATCACAAAAAGTGTCTAAAAAACATCAATCGTGCGCGAATTTGCGCGGCAGACTGGGTACATTCCGCGTCATGTACGGCCGGCATCCGGCCGGTTAAATGCTTTTCATCACTTAAATGTGAACACACCAAACATAGAGATATAAGTAAAGGCTGAAACATATACAAGAAAGAATAGAAAAAGTGATTTTATAGAGTGAGATTGAATAAAGAGACTAACAGTTAATTTCGCAAGTTTGGTAATAGTTCTCTTATATTCGTGGAAACTGTCGTGAAATATGTCAATGAGGAGTTATGGTTATTTTCTATTTTGTTGCATGACCTCAACATTCTAGATATAGAATTAAAGTGGGCCACATTGTTATTGTAAGTTGAAAGAGAAAATGTATTATATGTCCTACTCGGCGACTAGGAACATACAAAGTTATGTTTTGGACATAAAATTCTGAATCAATATTACATTATATAGGTATATTAACTCAGCAATTAATCTTCTAACTTCCAATTTGTCTACATGAAAATATTTTAACGATATATCACTCGTAAATAGACACTTCATATTAATTTTGACACTTTATTCACTATTCACTAGAATATTCCATCCAATTTCCGCACTTATTAATTTCGCTTCAGTATATCTCGCTACGTAAGGACTTTCCGGAATCTTCGCTGTCGAATTACAGCTCGCCTGGCCGTCCTGGCAACTCGCTTTGCCCCCAAAGCGAGTTGCCAGGTATTAAAGTAAGATATTAAAGTGCTGCCCAGATTACACTTAAATGTTAGAATGCGAAGAAATTTTTGCTGTACAGATTAGATCATATTGTAACGAGGCTAAAAAGAATCACGCACTCATTGCAAATGAGAGTTGTTTGAATTGACTACAATACTAACGAAGATTCCAGAACGGCCTAGCATAATCTACGGCTTACGAGAAACATCTCCAAAAGTCTGGAAAACGCGGGAAACGTCTCGGAATTTCGATATCAGAGCACTAGCGAAAATAAATACGGCACACGGGAGTAAAGAGAGTCAGAATTGATTTGGGCGCGCGCGTCTGACATCGATAACAGAAGCGAGGGCAGCCGCGAGTCGCGAGTTGCCAGGACGGCCAGGCGAGCTTTAATTCGACAGCGAAGATTCCGGAAAGTCCTTACGTAGCGAGATATACTGAAGCGAAATTAATAAGTGCGGAAATTAGATGGAATATTCTAGTGAATGGTGAATAAAGTGTCAAAATTAATATGAAGTGTCTATTTACGAATGATAAATTTGTAAAACAGTTTAATTTAAGGAATATCGTTACATTTAATAGTATTTAGCGACTTTGTATGTTAGTTTAACTAATTAATGGGTATTCAATAATTTTTTTATTATTATTTTTTTTATTTATTTCTTTTAAATTTATTTATACATATAAATGAAGGTAGTTGCTTCAATAGACAATGTGTGTTCTGTATTAAATCCCAGCGTTTTCATTCATTCATCCTGCAGCCACGACACTAACAATATTTGTGTAAGTTATATAACGAGGTGACCAAACCAAATTCCAAATTGCTGCGAACCAATGAATTATATAAACATATTAATGATGATGGTTTTTTGGATGGTTTTGTGATTCTATATATGAAGCCTAATATTTTTATAGAGTTTTATTGATATTATTAAAGTGGTAAGTGAATGTGAAGCGTGAATCAATAGTTATTCCAATATATATGTATATAAATATATATAAATAGTATGAACAGAATTAAGCCCAATATCATTATTAGAGTATTCTACATTATTTATAATTCTGTTTCTCGTAAACGAGATCCTAAAACATTTGTGTACATTTAAGTGCATATCGTTCAAATCTCACCAGCCACTTAGGGTATTAAGATCTTTTTGGAGAAGTTGATAGTCAGTTGTTGTGTTGATTTTATGAAAAAATTTTAAGTCATCTGCATACACTCTAGTAGGGGTCCAAGGTCATTAATGAAAATTAGGAATAATAGTGACCCTAGGTTGGATCCCTGTGGCACACCTGATGGTACGGGTGTAGGAGATGACTCATATCCGTTTACACATACAATCTGGGTTCTATTTTCTAAATAAAATATAATCCATCGTAAGAGAGTAATGGTAACAAAAATGTTATAATTTTTTGAAGAATTATAAATCACACCAACGCGAGAATTTATAACGACCAAAAATCATTATTTCATTATATACAAATAATAATATTTACAGGTTGCTAATTTGAAGTAGACAAGGACCAAATAAATTAGGAAAACTGTACAGCATACAAGCGCGGGCCAAACATTATCTTCAAAATCAGAATTAACCTTCAGGTTCTTTTGTGTATAGTTTTCTGGGATATTCTGCCGTGTACATGTGACCTCTCTGGCCGACGTTTCGGATCCCACTGCAGGGTCCATCATCAGGGCTGGTGTGCTGGGGATGTGCGTTGAAGTGTAGTTTAAGTATTGCCTTGCAATACCATACCGAAGTCAGGGTGTGTCCGAGCTTGTGTTATGTTAAGTACTGAATTGCAGTACCGTGTCGAAATCAGGGTGTGTGTGTCTTGACGTAGTGTGTTGTGCTTCCGTGTCGGAGACAGGTATTGTCAAGAATTTCTGTGGTGTTATGACAATGTTTTATGTCGGATGTCGGACTGTGCGGATCGTCGATTTGATTTCGATTATTGCTGGGATCCGAAACGTTGGCCAGAGAGGTCACATATACACGGCAGAGTATCCCAGAAAACTATACACAGAAGATTCTGTACGGCCGTGAAAACCTAAAAACATTTTTAACCTTCGGGTACCGGAATATCGTAAATAGGATCGGGGGCCTGAGTGGGGTACAAAGTGACCCCAATCAAATTTGCGTTTTAATGAATATAATAGTTTTAAAATGTTCAATATTTTTGATGTGCAACATCTTTCCTCTCGCTTTCCTGCAATATGTGGCAGTGATTTCGTGAAAATGGACGGAAATGCGTAACAGGAAATAGGACGGGGAAGCGCACGCTATTGCGTTTGACCAATGAGCGCGCGCGACGGAAAAATCATCGTTTATAAACAATAAAATCTAAAGCCGTACATTAAATGATATAAATGTATTTTTTTGATACAAATATGTGAGAATTACGAAGTTCGAGCGATCATTTTTTTTTGATAGAATGAGAGGTTGATATGTTAGTTAGTGTTTTTGATAGATAATTAATATTAGATAATTATAATTAATAGACGGCACGGATCAAATTAAAAACCTTCACCTAAAAAATATCACATTTGTACATTGACAGACTGGCTTCAGAAATGCCAGTTTTATAAACATCTTGCGTATTGTTGATATTCGAGATATATTTGACTTATAAATAAATCTGTTCGACAAAAATTATGATATATCTTTAAACGATTTTGTCAAAAACAATAATGTCCTTTATGAATTTTAATCGTAAACGAAACCATTTAAAAGACATCTGTTAACGAAAAATGTCAATTAAAATCAGCTGAAGCGATTAAAATATTTTACGATTTGTAAGGCGATATAATATATTCGTGTGCTGTTAAGTTACATAATTTTGAAGCATCCAAAATAGAGTATTTTGAGTAGGTATGTCCAAATTTTTCAGAACAGAACTGGATTGTTGTCACAGGGACATCAATAATCAATTAATGTATATTATAGATGTCTCACAGAGACGAAACTGTATATATTTTTACTAAGGGAGAGTAGGTATAGACGTTTATGGATGTACATAGGACTTACGACCTATCGTACTGTTGGCTTAAGTGATCACTTTACACATATGTAACGTTCGCATTTCCACCCATGATAGAATACCATGTCTATTAATTTTTGGGAGTTGTATATATTTCAATTATACGGCACGTTTCACATGTGAGTTGCAAGGATCCTCACTGCGGTAAGGAGTGTAATGATAAAAATTCGGATAAATTCCATTAGACAAGATAAATTATATAGCTAAACAAACTCCAAAATCAAATATAGATGTCTCATTTAGCGACATCTGTGGTCATTCAAGGGGAAGGAAAAAGCTTTGTGGCCGGCCGCGGAGAGGATCCTTGCAACTCACATGTGAAACGTGCCGTGTAATTTAAATACATACATCTTTCAAAAATTAATAGAATGGTATCATGGGTGGAAATGGCGAACGTTACATATGTGTAAAGTGATCACTTAAGCCAACCGTACGATAGTTCGTAAGTCCTATGTACACCCATAAAGACTTCTATACCTACTCTCCCTTAATAAAAAAATATACAGTTTCGTGTCTGTGAGACATCTATAATATACATTAATAAACTAAAGTGATATTGCTACCTTACATTCTTATCTTACAACCGAGTGACTCTCTCACTTGTTCGACTCATGTTACACTACATCCCTACGTACATCGAGACACATACAGTCGAACTTTCTCCACCCCACGTGATGTACACCAACCCTGCCAAATTGTGACCCTAACGTTATTTGAGCACGCAACCCTCTGATCAACTAAACTCATCAGTTAGAATGATTGTGTTATTACTATAGAATTAAAATTAACTTTTCAATTATAATTACGACTAGATATAAACTTGTACATTAATTAATATGCGTATATGTAAAAAAATTAATACAATACAACGTTAACTAGAACACTAAAGAAAAACATAAAACAGGTGCGGGTCTGACACTAAAATGTTTTATAGGGCAATTTTAGAGGCTGACCTACCATGGTACATTTTTAGCAGAGAATTACAACATTTTTAATTTTGTTTTCACTCAGACTGAGCAATAAGTATTTTGCAAATATTAATTGTGTTTTCTTTATATAAAGTGTAATGTAAGTCCTCATAACGGGCCCGGGCGCCCGAGTGTGCCACATCACTCAGCGCGCGGCCCAGGTTACACGCAAGGGTCGTTATTAATTATTATTATGTTCTACGAATTTTGTAATTTCTAGCCTGAATAAAATATATTGAGTCAATTACTGGTGTTTCTGTGTCACAATCCCTTGCAGTAGTTGGTATCTGAAAATATCGTAACTCTTATCTTGTAAATATTGTAACTGTTATCTAAATGTTATGTAAATATTATAAAATATTAGGTCCTTACATATGAAATTGGCGTTTAGTATGGAAGGAACATAAAGCCGATTTTTTTTATTATAATATATTTATTTAATCAAAGTATGTACCATTGCTATCTATGCACTTTTGCCATCTCATAGGTAGTTCATCGATCCCTTTACTAAAAAAACCATTCGGACGGGAATCAATAAAATCTTTGAAGGCGGTTTGGACTGCCCCATCGGAGTTGAATTTTTTCCTTTGCAAGAAGTTATCCAAATTTCGAAAAAAATGGTAATCTGTTGGGGCAAGGTCCGGAGAGTACGGTGGATGTCTTAGACATTCCAATTGAAGCTCCTCTAATTTGGTAGCCGTCTGTTGTGCAGTGTGTGGTCTAACGTTATCAGAAGCAGCAGTGGCCTAGAGCCATTAACCAGCCTCGGTTGTTTAGCAGCTAGCTTTTCCATCATGGTTTGCAGTTGCTGACAATAGACATCTGCCGTAATCGTCTGGCCAGATTTAAGGAAGCTGTAGTGAACGACACCAGCACTAGTCCACCAAACGCTCACAAGTAACTTTTTTGGAGTCAATTTTCGCTTGGGGCATGGTTTGGCTGGTTCGGCAGGTTCAGCCATTGCGATGAGCGCTTCCGATTATCGTACAGGATCCACTTTTCATCACAGGTAATGATTCGATTTAAAATCCCTTCATTATTGTGCCCGTTGAGTAATGCAACGCAGCAGTCAACGCGCGTTTGTTGATTTGCTTCACTCAATTCGTGAGGTACCCACCTTTCAAGCTTTTTCACCTTACCAATTTGCTTCAAGTGGATTAAACAGTTTTATCACTAACACCGCAGCCTGCAGCTAACTCGGATGTGGTTTGCGATGGATCCGCTTCCACAATAGCCTTCAATTCTTCATTATCAACTTTGGTCTCCGGCCGTCCACGGGGTTGTTCTGCAGGTCGAAATTTCCAGAACGAAAACGTTGGAACCAAAAACGCACTGTGTTTTCTTTTGCGGCACCGTCGCCATATACATCATTAATCCTTCGAGCCGTTTCTGCAGCACTGGTGCCACGGTGGAACTCGTATTCGTAAATAACGCGATATTTCAAGTTTTTCATTTTGTAAACTGAGTGACGCAAAGAAAAAAACAATTGAGGAAAAAACAAATGAATTATAATTTTCAAATCACAAATACATGAGTAAATAGCTGTATAAATTTGGATTTGGAATTCCTAACCAAAGAGAAGATATTTGAGATCAAATTTGCCAGTACGGCAAAACGCCAATTTCATATGTAAGGACCTAATATAATGTATGCATATTTTATTAAAGAATTTCACTTGTTCGTGGTTCGCTATATTTTTAGGAACTATACCTACATTGATATTTATTGGGATATTATAATAGAATACTTGGTACTAATTTTTTGTTTATTTATTGTAATATTAACATAAATCGTGACCAATATTTAAAAGCATTCAATACATGCATTCGTAACAAATAATTTTAGATACCACTGACATACTTTTATGAATGGCAAATAGGACTATTTTTGCCTCATCATATTGAAATAAGTGAAAAAGTAAGTGTGTAAGTGTGTATCGTAAAATTTCGTGAAATTTACTACAAAGCTTGAAATATATCATGTGTTTATAACATTATCTCACTGACTCAAAAATGATTGCGTTTTAACTTTCTTTTGTTTTTTTTTATCGAAGTTATCTTCTTTTGGCTCATTTAGCATAATTTTTTTATCGTACCGAATGTTGCACACGCGCAGCGTAAGCATTATAGCGGGAATGCGTGTAGCGGGAAGCAGCATGTAGCGAAAATACGTGACCACGAAATGCACTTGAAATTAGTGTTCCAGTAATATCTTATTATGATGCTTTCGTTATCTGTCTGTCCCGTAACTTCATGGAATTCACGGCTAAAAAACAAAATTGCACAGCTGAAGAAAGACTCGACAACGACGTAGGCACCACCGCTTCTCCCTGGCCCGTCAAAAATATACTATGCTTCACATTGCAAGAGCAGGGCTTAGATAAGACGCGAATCATTAATTTACGCCTCGTGTACGAATAGTAAATAATGAATTGTCGATCTTGAAACGAGTACCTACCAATCATAGAGATGCTCAACTGAAAAGCAGACGAATGATTGATTGGTTATTGAATTGAAAATTAGAACCTTTTTTTGAATTAAGATTTTAGGTGTGTATTAATTAGGATTTCATGTTATTGTCGATGATTTTGCAAAAACGACGTTATTGTCAGATATTCTTTTTCAATACAAAAAGCACATTCAACCATTCTACATTCAATGCGGCTGTCAAAGTTGTATATTTTCGAAACTTTTGAATGCGGAACCGTTTTAGACCGAAAATCGATAAAACATAGAAGTGGGTAAGCACTTGGAGTTTTTTGAAAATGCACACGTTTTTCGATTCGTTGCATCATACGAGTATGTCTGCGATGCTGCGCCGATAAATTTCTTTGATTCATCGTGATACGTCGATCATTTTATTTATATATTTTAGCTCTTTTCAAATATTTATAAGCTCTTATTTTAGCTATCAAAAAAAAATGGTTACGTTTATACCACTTCAAAACAAATATTAAAGTGTTATCTCCCTACACACCTTATTATTGTATTAATGTACATATTTAACCAATACGTAAATAATCACGCCAAAGAAGTATACCTTCTACCGCGCGTACATATTGGTACGCGCTCCTCCAATTTTTTTTACTGTTGTATTAAAAAAAATACTTAACATTGTTGATGGTATGTAAAATTACATCACACCTTATGATCTCTTAAATAAAATGATTTATAGAGTCTATTAATATTGCATATCAAAATTCAATTAAGATATTGTATATCAGAATTAAAAGATTTTGTTGGTGAGATCACTAATGAGGATTTTTACTCAATAGGGAGAAATATTAGTGACAATGTTATTAACCTGTAGCTTGAAATTATTATGTGGTTCGATTGCATATTTATTTATTTATATATCTTTGTTTAGTTAATGATACATTGTTTATCATTAGCTAATATTAAAAACATTATATAGGAATATATGTACACTTATTAAATAATATTTCTCTTCATACATTTTCCATTGTTATGTGCCGTCAACATTCTTGTTTGAACATATCGATTCTGCTCAGCTTCCTCACACCTTCTGGCAGGCTATTATACTCATTTATTCCCTTGTAATAAATACAGTTTTGTGTGTATGTCTTTTTTCTATTTGGAATACTTATTTTTTTTGCATTTCTTGTATTATGTCTATGTACCTCTGTGTTGTATTTGATCTTATTTTAAAAATATTTTGGCATTTTGTCGTTTAATATTTTGTAAATGAATATCATTGTATTTAATTTTAATCCTTGTTTTATATTAATCCAACTTAAATTTGAGAGCATCTTTTTAATTTTTCAATATCTATTTCTCTGTAGAATTATCCTCATTGCTCTATTCTGTTGAATTTGTGATTTTCTTATATCTCCTTCATTACGTAGGTACAAAATAGTAGGGCAATATTGAAAATGAGGAGCAAGTATTTATTTATATATTGTTATCGCTGTTTTTTTTAGTTAATTTTGGTCTTATTCTTCCTAAGAACTTTGTTATGTGTTCAGCATGTTTTTTAAATGATAATTTAGAGTCTATAATTATCCGCAAATATTTTATTATATCCACTATTTCTATTTCTTCTTCATCAATCTCTATTTTTATCTCATCAATATTCATTTTACTTCCTATTAACATACCTTTTGTTTTTATTGCATTTAATTTTTATTTATTCATTTAAAGCCAATTCGATATATTAATTAATTCTTCATTCATATGTTTCCAATCCAACATCCCAGCCGATACATTTCATGAATTACTTCCTAGGAAATAATTCACGCTGTCTCTGAAATTAAAGAAAAGTAATTTCAAACCAGATAATTTACGTAACAGCATTTGTCATTTCGACACGCTGTTTGCAAATACACAAAACCAATCAATCAATGCTTTTGTCAATGATACCATAGAGCTGAGAGTTGACGTTCATATATGTAATAAATATTCCGAGGCCCTACAGAGAGTATTGTGCGCATTCTACATGCATATTTTAACACTGTAAATTCTTTAGATTGTGTAATGTATCTATATTTTCATTTTCATCATAAAGTGAACGTGCAACTGGTGTCTGTCAGACCCCTATTCACGGACAGAAATTCTCAGAAAAAATAGACAGGGTGTATTTATTAATGAACGTGTAAAGTTTCCATGAGAAATATCAAGGCGTCTGTCAAATGCCATCACAGATTGACGAAGTATACAATGTTATATACTAGCGGTTAAGACATGTTTTGTAACATAATATGTGAGTTATAAAAGCAACGGTAGAAATATCTAGATTTTATAGGAAACAGCCTTATATAAATATAAATTTACAAGACATGATTTTGGAAGAGATAGATATATAAAATCTAGAATTCAGTACATTTTCAATAAGTAATCCTCGGTGACATTTCTCCACTCCTCTCTGTCACATCTCCGATAACCTGGTCTACGTAGCTTAATCTCGGGCGGCCTCTACGATTGTTGCCTTCAACATTTCCCTCGACGATGGTTAAAAGGCCCGGATGCCTTGTATTATGGCCAATACAAATTTCTCGTTGTTTACATGTTTTATTATCATTTAAAAAATGGGAGAAAAATGATTTTGTGTAATAAGCGGCCAAATAGGATAATGTGATTTAGAGCCATAAAACATTATAATTATGACAATTAAGATTATAAGTGTTGTATAAATTTTTAATAAACAGTTTGATTTTCATATTATGACGTTTTTTCTCTTAAGTATCCCATCTTGCCCCGGTCTCCCCTACAACTAGTGCAACTTAACGAAAAAATCTCAAATATTTTTTTTTATTAATTAAGACAAATTATAAAAGTTTACGTATTTTTTAAACATGTGTTAAATTACAAATTTTTACTGTTAATTATTAAGTGTTTTATTATGTAATTATTAAGTATTACATTATTTGTATTGACGTAAATTAGTAATTAAAGTACAACAACACTTTGGCAACATCACAAAGTTCGCAGTCCTGCGTTAGAGCCTCGAACGCCCGCTTGAGAGGTTTCCAGTACTTACGAGTGTTGCAGAATTGTTTATTAATTAAGTTATTTCCTGTGGTTTACCATACCTTAATATATTTTTTCATTATTAAAAAAATATACAGAGTAATGTAATACTTCTCACATCAGTATTATCACTATTTTCAATATTAGCTAGACGGTTCTGCTACGACAATAGGACGAACTCGGTGAACTAACTGAATAGTTTTCCTGGAACTAGACCTGAACCCCTGACTACTAAACTAATACTAAACTAGTACATAAGACTCATATTTTAACCACTAGACAAATAAGGTACTTAGCACAGATATTACATGCATGAGTTATTCCTTAATTTTACCCATCCAATTAATTAAGGGGGAATACATACCTAAACATTTCGAAAAATTCGATTATTAAATGTTTGCATTTTCTTGAAGCTTGAGGTCTTAAGAATGTTTGGTGAAAATTTCAATTAAAAATTCAAAAAAATAACAAAGTTATAGCTGATAATGGTAGCTGGTAGTCTGGCTCTTTCATAATAGAAACGTAAGACCTGTTTCCATTATGTTTGTGAAGAGTGCTCGATGATATGGGAATTCAAAGCAAGGTAGAGGACTTATATTATGGATCTGGAATTGATGATTTTACGTAAGTTGAAAGATTTCGCGATTTATTCATTGCTCAATTTTCAAACGCATGAAAATCGGTGACCAAAATATCTCGGCAACCAAATTTATAATGATTATTCTTTACATAATTATCGATTCTTTGTCCTAGGATTTTTGTAAATGACTTATTTTTTTACAGGCATAATAAATCCGAGTTTCTCCCTAAAAAATACTATTTTAAATTCAAACGCCCGCCATTTTGTCAAAAATTAATATTTTAAAAAACACCGACGTCAAAGACTAAATAATTGTTTCAATTTTGATAATCTTTTTGTTTTTTTTTATTCTGATGATTAAAATGAAATGGGAGTGGTCACCGCGGAGGACTTTTTTTTAGGCAGTTGACATAAACCAAGAATTTTCCGCCAATAAAATTTTGTACTTAGTTTTAAGATTTAGATTTTTTTAAAAAATCCAATGCCCGGGGAGTAGGCCCGAAACAAAAGAGAACGATCTAGACACTCGGGCTTTCTATATTAACAAATATATTGTGTTACATAATCTGAAAGTGTAAAATAATGTTACGTGTCGCGGCTCGGCCGAAATGAATGAAAAAAATAATTTATCACTCGTAAAATAAACCTTTATTATCGCTTTAACATTTTATCTGACATTATACATTCTCTGGAAACTGAATACTGTTTTCAAACCAAAAGAATTGCTTCGCTTTTGTTTCGCTACTCCGGTAAGAACTTTTCTAAAATCTTCGCTTTCGAATTATCTGTTGCTTCCTTATTTCTTCGACCGTCAAACGTCAACGGATAACTTATTACAACAATCTAAACACTTTGTATAAACCACTATTTATCGAATTATCAACATATTTCGGGGCCAACGGTTTCTTCATCAGGATACAATATAAATGTTGATAATTCAATAAATGGCGATTTTGTAAAAAGTATTTTCTTATTATTTATATAAATAATGTTATCACAAACTTATTCTGCAGTTATTGAAGACGTAAAATAATCTACTAAATATCCTCTCTTTTTCGGAGCTCGGTACATATCAGTACAGCTAGGGGAGAAATGTCATCTATGTTACCCGCCGGGTCCTAAAGAGTAAGTATACAAAATTTGGGTCAGATCGGTCAGACAGATTTGCTTATAAAATATATAAGGAGGGGGGCGAGGTGTCAAGGGGGAGGGGGGAAATGTCATCTATGTTACTCGCAGGGTCCTTAAGAATACGTATGCAAAAATTTTATTAGATCGGTAGAACGATACAGATTTTTATTTAAAATATATCAGGTAAAGGGGGAGGGGGGATATGTCGCGTACGTTACGCGCCGGTCTTAAAGAACAAGTATGCAAAATTTGGGTCAATTCGATCAAACTGTGTATGTAGAACAGACAGGCAGACAGACAGACGTTTTATAGGTATTGATATCAGGTTTTAATCCACTATACGAGTAACAACATGTAAGAATGTTCTTAGGTTTTCACAGCCACTCAGAATCTTCTCTTTTGCACTTTTGGGCTATTATGCCTTTTTTATATACCTCTCTGGCCGACGCGCGACGTTTCGGATCCCATTGCAGGGTCCATCATCAGGACTAATGTATTGTTGTGAGTGTTGTTGTTGTGATTCTTAATCACAATACTTAAAACTTAATCACAACACCACCACTCACACCAATACATCAGTCCTGATGATGGTCCCTGCAATGGGATCCGAATCGTCAAACAGAAAGGTTGTAAAAATAATACCCCAGAAGAGAAACCAGAAAATAACATTTAATCCTAAGCGCTTTCCATGGAGAGTACTGTCATGGAGCATCCTCAAAGGCAGAATACCAATTATAATAATTTCGTTGTCTCTCTGTCTGTCTGTCCATCCTGTCCGTCCTTCCATCTGTCTGTCTGTCCGCGTAACTTCGTGTAACGTCCGTAATTCAGTTCGATTTCACGGCTAAAAAACAAATTAAACGGCTGGAAATGGGTCTCGAACCCTGGGCCAGCAAACCCGAAGGTGGCAACCATAGCGATATTGCCATCGTTGAGCCTGCATTACCCGTAAAAATACAGTACATGTAGGACTCAACAAAGACGCGAACCATTTCATGTTCCGCCCGATCGCCGGCAGGGGAAATATTTTTAAAAAAATTTCAAATATTTTAATAAAAGTCGTCATTACTATTTCACGTGTGTCGGCTATAAATAAAAAAATTATTTAACTTTAGGAACCGGCATGTAAAAGTACCGTCATTATTGACGGGTTGAAGCTAGTTAATAAAAACAATATGGCCGAATAATAGAATGTATGGCAGGAGGTAGCGCGAGAAGTAGTTAGTAATATTCATCATCATTCTTGGCACTACAACCCTTGGTGGGTCATGGCCTCCTCAATAATCTTCCTCCACTCATCTCGGTTTATTGCCAGCTCTCTCCAGTTCCGAAGCTCCAAGGCAGAGATGTCTTTAGGACGTTGTCACTCTGTCTTAATTCTGGCCTTCCTAAGCTCCTTCGCCCTATTGGCCTTGAGTTCAGCAGGGATTTGTGCTTGAGCTTGGACATTCTCTCCACATGACCCAGCCACCGAAGTCTTCCCAGTTTTATAAATTTTGTGACGTTTGGCTCCTTAAACAGAGTATAGAGCTCATTGTTGTAACGTCTGCGCCAAAGTCCATTTTCTAGAACTGGTCCGAAGATACTCCTCAAAATTTTCTTTCCAAAAACGTCCAGTGCTCGCTCATTCCTCTTAGTTAGTGCCCACGTCTCAGCTGCGTACGTGAGCACTGGCCTAATAAGCGTTTTGTACACTAATATCTTGGGGTTTCTGGACAGCAGTCTGGATTTTATCTACTTTTGTAGGCGGAAAAAACAGCGATAGCAGTTAGTAATATAACACAACAGTTATTATTTAAGTAATGGACAATGCAGGGTTCTGAATATTTATTAGGTTATTTCCATTTTTAATCGCTCGATTAATTTCAAGTAAGTATCTTTAGCCTTAGTCCCTTAGCCTTCAAATGTATGATCCCTACATTGTTTTGATCATACGTGTGATCGGCTGACGGATTATATAACGCGCATTTACTTCAAAATTTACCGTATAGTAATTTAAATTCATTCCTCATTCGCGTCACGAGGCGCTCTGCGTTAAAGTCACACAATGTCACAGCTGCCGCCGTCATACGCGGTGGTGTTACTGAATTTCATCACGGCTCGTCATGCGAGACGTGGCAAATGTCAACTAGAACCTATCGTTTAATTGAAAAGGCTTTCAGGGTTATTAAAAATTTCACTAAGCTTTACGACCCTTGTGCGTCAATTAATCCCTCGAGAAACACGGAAAGTGTTTCATCGAGGCTTTCAAAATTAACAACACAATAATGTTACGTAACATCACTGTCGTCTCACTGTCACTGCCAGAAAGGTTAAATCAAAAAATATTCGTGGATACTATCCAGAAGACAAAAAAAACGACCTAGAGGTGATGTCCAAAGTATCGACGAATGGTCATGGGACAGTCTTCGTCCAACAGTGAATCGATTGTAGCTGATAACTGAATTAAATAAAGTAGAATTTCTGACAATTTTCAAAAAACGAAAATTTTAATATTTTGACCACATAATATTCCTGCCTTGTCGAAAATGTTCAAGCTATTCTGACCTAATATCAATAATCAATAATGGAGATATGAGACATCAAAGTTTGCATTTTTTTCAATATTTCTGACTTATTTTTTGTAAATTGTTGGACTATCGTTACAGCAACTTATACCGATTACGAAAAATTCATTCGTTTCAATACAAATTAAATAAAATTATAATTGGACAGTCCAACCGAAGTCTGACTTGAAAGGAAAATGATGTTTTAATTGACTATACAATTTAATTAATTCGAATTCTTGAGTATGAGGTATAATTTTTTGAATATTTTTATATAATGACAGTGAAATATTCTTAGTACGCATGTAAAATTTAATTAAAATAATCGATGTTTTAATGGTTTTATGGATACTGCAATATAGGAAAACAAAACGTTTAATTTTTGTCTTTTTTAAAACGACATATTTAACAACTTGTCGAAAAATATTAATGTCTGAACAGCACCACCTTTATTTCAAACTTTATACAATCAATTTTTAAATAAAATATTTGGTCTTTATTTGAAAATATAGAGATTAAGCTTACCAAAGATAACTAACTCTATTGCATTAAAACTAAAATAGTGTTTCGGGGTTATAATTTTTTTTGATGTTTTAACAATATATTTGTTCATATTTTTTTAAGGAAATGCTTCAATAGTAAATGGATCTATCTTAATAAAATTGATTAAAAGCCTGTTTAGCTATGGGTTTTGCAAAATGATTTAATAAGTTTACGTTAAATTTAGCAAATCGAGAGCACATACGAAAATCTTGTACTGCGGCCTCCTCATATAAGAGAATGGCAAAAATATAACACCGAATCATACGCATTCTACGTTTTAGGCTAAGGTCACGGTTATATTTATATTTATACATTTATAGCTTTATTTACGTTTATATTTATATATTCATATTTATATGATGAAAATAAGAGACCAAAGAATTTATAAAAGGTATACCTACATAGTATACTTAATGGAAACATGACAGCAAGTCTCACGGGATTAGGTGACATCTTGAAGCTTACCGCATTTACGTGTGTGTACGCTTCCTGACAACTTTTAATTAATTAATGACGAAATTATGGAGTACACTGTGTAGGCAGCAACAATAGAAAAACAGGCTGTCGCTCCTTCATTCCTTACATTTGCCAAGAATTTAATAATCATTCAGAAACAGAACACGTTCTAAAACTGTGGAAGTAAGCAAGTAAATATTTATATTACAATTTTCAATTGGGCATGTTTCATCTACACGACGACGCCATTTTATAACAAATGAGGATTGAAGCGCAGAACGCAAAATTCAAAAAAGTATTTTTATAATTTCGGTTGAATGAAATATTATTGAGAACTTACAAGATATTTGTTCCAGTTTTTATAATTATTTGATTAAGCGTAAATTTCTATAGTTTCAATAGTGACTGAAGGAAATGCGTATTGGAGCCCCCCAAAAAAAAACAAATTATTAAAGCATTAGGTATAATTTATATAAACACAGGTAATATTCTTGCATTTCACTCTCTATTGACATTAGAGCTCCGGGCTCCTGGCATCTTTCTGAGGTGGACTTCAAACATTTGAAGACCCCTTGGCAAAAAGTTGTTAACTAACATTTTTGTCAAAAATGAATTAATAAGCCGTCTAAACTAAATATTGTACGCTCTTTCTATTGGAAATAAGTTCAGAACTTAAAAATAAATAGAACGTGTTCAAATCTTTTTCATAAAAACCAAATCAGTTACTAATGGGAAGAACATGTTACCTTCAATAATAACATGTTCATGCCATCATTCTTGCCTTTTAATTTGATTGAAATATTTATGGTTAACATAAATTTTACTCTGGCAGTACTGTCATACATTTGTTTTAAATTGAAGACTATAATTATATTATTTTTCAATAATTTTAAATGGTACCTACCATGTTTTGTATTATTAATTAACATGCCAGGTATTTTGTAATTTTGGATAATGGATGGTAAAAACGGATAGCATTTGAATTGTTGTTTGATGTTCGTATTTTACCAATTTTAAAAAGGTGTTGTTATTCTATTAAAAATGAGTTACAGAGGCGAAAAAATGGTTGTTAACTACATTTTTTAGGGAAAATTAGTATATTTATTTTTTTTGTGCATAAATGCGATTTTTTTTACTTTGTATATACTTTTTTGATATTTTAGTGACATACATCAATAAAAATTAATCTAGAATTAGCAATAAAACATATTTTTCAAAGGCGAAATGCAAATATCTAATTATCTTAAAATGACTTGAATGTTAGTTAACAACTTCTTGCCATGGGGTCTTCATTTGTCCATATTAACAAGCGTCGATGATCGCAAAATTTTGCACCGCATTGACTGCATTAGTGCATGTACGCCACTGTCTGTCACTCCTTTAGCCGTATGATAAATCTTTAGTAAGAATATAATTTATGATATAATGGTCGCATGAGAAGTGAAAATACATGTTTGCCTTAATCGATACTTCACTTGGAAGAAATATAAGATTTATTATTATCTTCACAATTAGTTACGGATAAGTCTGCTTTGCCTGCTACGTGTGCTGCTATGTAATTTAAACGTGATTTTATAGTCCTTTCGGGTGTCCTATCCTAAACAAAACATAATAATTTCGTTGTTTGTCTATCTATCCGTCCGTCTGTCCCCGTAAATTCGTTTAACGTCCGTAATTTCGCCGAATTCACGGCTAAGAAACGAAATTAAGCGGCCGGAGATGGGGTTTGAACCCCGGATGAGCACCTCTAACGCGGAAACCTACGGATGTTGCCATCACCGTATGTACGAGACTCTTCAAAAATATATTACATATTGAACTTAGCAAAGACGCGAACCATATTGAACTCAGCAAAGACGCGAACCATGTGTACCTAAAAAAATTATATTATAGAGCGCACAATATATTTTCTTTAGGTACACTGGCTTTATAAATATTTTCTCCACAATTAATGACATCTTCTGTGTGGTGTAGTGGCTAGGATACCTAGCTTTTACCCAGGAGGCTCGGTTCGATTCCCGGAACCGAAATAATTTTTCCACATTTAATTTTTGATTTTATTTTGAAGTCTATTGCATTTATTATATGAATTATTTAATTATGTTGACGCGTTATTTTTTGCACGCACAATCACCACAATCGGGTTAAAAATAGTATCATTAACTGCCGGCAGGGGAAATATATAAAAAAATGTTCAAATATTTTCATAAAAGTCGTTATTATTCATGTCGTCTATAAATAAGTAAATATTTATTCTTTAGGAACCGGGATGAAAAAGTACCGTCATTTTTGACGGGTTACAGCTAGTTTTTAATAATTAAGGAAAGACAGCATATACTCGCAAATACACCAAAAATATATCGTTTCGTACGAACAAGGTATTTTCCCGATAATTCTTCTAGGAATATAATAATACAAATCGTAAAATTTTCTGTTTCGGACACCAATTTTTTGGACATTGTTTATTTCGAACATAGATTATTCTGGACAAAAAATTATTTTTGAATAGATTAGGTTATGTAATATTTTTTGTATTTCCTCTCTGCGTTGGACACGTGGGACGTGTCTTTATATCTGTTCGTTTTATGCTGTTCCCTTAAGCCTCATGGGAAGCGACAGAATATTCAGTATTGTTGGCTCTTGTAAGATTACCATGTACTGTACAATCGATTGACGTATTGATTTGGGGATTAATGTTGGATCATTTGAAAAGAATTCCATTACCTGATTGGGAATTTATATTAAACATCCGTGTCAGGATCACGAGTAAGATAAAACATTTATCCTCAAAATATCCGGCCAGTGGGGGCGAACCTGCGGCTTGCGGCCGCTTTTAAAACGATTTTCGCTGATGAATGTCACCGAATCGTCATTTAGCTGGTAAGGATTTAATAACGTACTTGGTGTACATTTTCATATTTATATTACATTAACATCGACAAACATTATATTGTGGATCGTGGGTGAACGAGTTAAATTACTTGACTTTCTCTCTGGGTGCGCAGAATCGAATCCTTGGATGGTCAGCTTTTTTTACTTTTCATATTTAGTAAAGATACAAAACAGGCTTTTAAATAATAAGGTAGGTACACTGAATATATCTGACACCAGGCGGCACGCGTGTTATTAAGGAGTAGCTGGGTGGGAAGAGGGTATCTTTAGCCATGATATTTTATATGATTAATATTTATTATTATAAATTGAAAGCATTAACTTTGTGGTCGGACATTTTAACTAAATGTTATTTGTGTTGGTCTATAACCACTAAAAATACGTTTTTGTCTACCGGTTTCGAGACGTAACCTGTCTCTTCGTCGGGACAACCACTACACTAGCATGTAAATATAACTACACACCACAACCATAGTATTATTTACACACCAATACTCTTCACATACGTGTTACTCTAACTGAAGGCATGTTGACCAATGCAACTAGTTAGAAAGGCGTAATTGTTACTTTTAATCTTATATTGTTTACATTACATAAATTATTTAATTTTGAAATAAACATAAGCAATAAGATAATGTCTCGAAGTGGAACCCTTACTGACATTTATCGAGAAATCACAATTACGGTGGCTGGGACACATCTTGCGGATGCCGGCAGATAGACTGCCAAAGCGGATATTCCAGGCAAGACCGGAAGGCAGAAGACCAGGGGCCGTCCTAGGAGAAGCTGGCGGAAACAGTTGGAGGACTGCTGCGAAGCGAGGTTGCAACTGAATTGCGCTGACGTGGAAAGCGAAGCCCAAGATGGGAAGAGTTGGAACCTCCTATGCGGCGCAGGGACCCCGACCCAATAGGATAAGGGGTAGAAGAAGAAAAAGAAGAAGATAAACATAACCGTAACGGTTTATTTATTCATTTGGTGAACCTGCACTCTGCAAATTGAATTTTCTACCTGATGGGGAAAACTACAATTTTCTTTGAAAGAAAATCTACATAGCAAACGTCCACCATGACCATGACTAGTTAGGTACTATCGAGACGTAACGCATCTCGGTACAAGTTTCAGAAGAGGCTAATAATTCTCAATTTTGAAGTTTTTTGCCTCCGACATTGTCTGGCTATGTTATCAGTTTTTGATTTGTAATAATATCTTTCCTCTCGCTTTCCTGCAATCTGTGGGAGTGATTTCGTGAAAATGGACGAAAATGCGTAACAGGAAACTAGACGCCGGGAAAGCGCGCGCTATTTCATTTGACCAATGAGCGCGCGCTGTGATAGAGTTGGCCGTCAGATGGTACCAACCCATTTTCCGAGAGGTTGGTACTGTATTAATAAATGTGTATGAGTTTGTTTCTTTCAAACTCTGTAGGGATTGACAAAATTAAAGAAAATAAACCTTCTTGTGTTGTTAATAAAGAAACGACTTTAAAAGTTTATTCTTTAATATGTCAAATAGTTATTTGATAACTTTATCAAACACAGCTGTCAAGTCAAAAAAATTTTTTTTTTTCTATCTACCAACATAGTAGGTATACTGTTTTATCGACACGGTCACATTTATTTACCGACAGATCACAGTGGGGCAATATTCAATATTTTTCTAATGACCAAATTCTTAAACTGTTTGATGATGACCAAACTTACACTGTTTATCGATGTTACAGCGAATTTGCATTTTTAGTGAGACTATACTTTCACTAGTAGAAATGTACTTTTCCCGGTCGGACAGAGTCTGGGCAGTGAAAACATCTAAATCAACGAATTTTCAGATTCACTACACATTATCCGTGAAAATATATGTTGTTACTCAAAGCATAGACAATATATCGGTGAAACTATCAATTTGTACACGTAATTCTTAAAGCGTAGAAAGTATAAAGGCGGCACTTCACTAGGCGATTTTTATTCATTTTGCGGTCCTATTTTAACTCCTAAATTAAAATAGGACAGCGGCACCGCAAAACGAATACGAATCGCGAAGTAAGGTGTCGGCTGAAAGATCGCGCACTCGGGTTTTTTATGATATCTGACGACTGCCGGAACAAAACGAGGTTATGTCACCATGTAAATATTGGGGGGTTAAGGGAAAATTTTTATTAATGAATATGTATTTTGTCAATTAAGTTTATTAAATATGTTTTTTTTTATAACAATACAACAAAAGTTTATTTCTTACAAATATAGAAACATAAATAAACATACACCCGGTATTATTAATTTTAAACGAACCTTTAAAAGTGCGTCAAGTAACAAACACTCGATGCGAAAAATACAAAAAATCAAAGAGATTCTAAGTCATCATTTACGTTTGAATTCATTCAGATTCTTCCGCATTTCCAATTTTCTATCTTTTTATCAAAAATTGTCATTTGCGTTTCTTGTTTGCGCTGTGTAAAGCACGTGTAAAGTGGGTGGTAGACGTACAACATAAAGTGCGCGGTTTTTAAGTTCGCAAACTTACTCGGCTCGACGTCGGTGACAGACGTGAAGCTTGCTCACACCGTATCATTTTTATGAGTTTAATCGACTCTCTTTTGAATTATAAGATGATCAGAATTTCGTAAGTATTCGCGATTAAAATTTTAAAAATATATTACGTTTTAGTTACCTACCCAAACTAATCAAGTCCAGGAGTATGACAGTTCGAAAAACAGAACTATCGCCACAGAATAGAGAATATGCTATCGCTCAAAGGATAAAAATTAGAAATACTGTCGCTTTGTGGTGACTTTGGACTAGACTAGTGTAGAATGAGACACAAAACGCAAAATAAATTTTGAAAAACAAAGTCCATGTGCCATTAGAATCTTGTTATAAAATCATATAATGAAGAATTGGTGCAGCCGAAACTTTCAACTTTCAACACTTCAAAATGACTATTTTGATAATATCCGTTACCTACATAATGTTGATATGCACAGAAGAAATTAATAATGCAGTAAGAACCTTGTTCACGCAATAACTTATTAAATTGTTATTCAAGGCCCGGTTGTTTCAATTTGGATAAATAAAAGTTCGTTTAAAAGCATAGATTTTTACGGAAACGGATTTCAGACTTGTCAAATTTAATTTTTGACAGTTCGGAAACCAATAAATTCACTAGTAAGTAGAAGTTAAAATATTGTATTCATTTCTATTGGTGAAAAACTCTTTGAATATGAAAAGAATGACCTTGAATATATTTTCTCTAAAATGCCAGTGAATGATGGACTCACTAGAAAAACAGATTCACTGTAACATCGACATCGCCAAAATTATTTAATGACAATATATGTATTTATAAATGAATTTTTAATAACAAGTGTCTGAAAAAAGTGCAGATCATTGATAAAAAATAATAATAAATGAAAAATGCAAGTGAGTAATAATGAATAATTATTAGAATAAATATTTCCATATTTAGCTTTTTTAAATTTTGAGGTTAATTTCTGTCCCTGCTCAATTGATATTTTTAATTGTGAGATGTTAAATGTTACACATCATATGCGACTACTGTGAGGCTCGCTCGTTTTTTTAGTCC
Source organism: Agrypnia vestita (assembly GCA_016648135.1). NCBI lineage: Eukaryota > Metazoa > Arthropoda > Insecta > Trichoptera > Phryganeidae > Agrypnia > Agrypnia vestita. The sequence goes on along the minus strand of JADDOH010024683.1, from coordinate 21,111 downwards.
AGTATCCAATGATCTTCATTTATACCATAATTTATCACGGATAATCCACTAAGCATGTATCTATATTTTAGCGCTTGTTCAGACACAGCGGGAACCGTTCAGTTTCAGAATCGCGTTTCCAAACACGCGATTTGTGTCATCTGTTCACACAGCCGCGGTTAATAAGCGATTTGTGCGCGCGAAAATAAACGTCAGTTTGACAGTTCTGGTGCCGTTCTCCATCTTTGAATATCAGAGATATATTCGCTCATTACTTTGTTAACGACGGCCGTGTTCCATGGCAAGACACATAAATATCATTCTGTCAGTTCATTTTTGGTGAATAAATACCTACTTCTCTAAAATACTCTTTTTTTTCCACCATTTCCAAATATCTCCACCAACTCCTGCCAAGCTTGGTTCTTGGCATATTTGAGTAATCCTCACACTATTACAGGTCTTTTCTCCCATATTACAGGTCTTTTCTCCACTTCATCAATAAAAAATTCAGTGTCAAAGCGATCCATAACCATAGAAAAGAGAATATAATCCACGCGTGCTCCTGTTGTGACATGGAACCGTGCGGTGCCCGCAACGCGACTGAACGCTCTCGTAAGGCCCCATAGTAATAGGATCGTGCGGGCGCCGTGCGGGTCTATTTTCTAGCGGTTGGGTTGCGGGCACCGCAGCGGTTGACTAACCGCACGGTTGTGTGTGAACGATCACATACAAACCTAGGTAAATGAGACCCGCACGGATCTCATGCGATTCTGAATCGGCACGGTTCCCGCCGTGTCTGAACAAGCGCTTAGTCAGTTCCAACAAATGAAGTACGCGGCCTATCTGGGCAGAATTTATGGGGCAGGATTATGCGGTCTGGGGGCTGTAGATCGGAGTGCTCAGGCTCAGAATTGCATGAGGTACTTGTACTTTTACTTGAGAACATTTAATTAAATTCCCGGCAGAAGCGATAATTCTGCGATCGTCACGCTAGAAATATGGCGGGAATTATAACGACTTGACGCGAACTTCGCGGGGAGCTGCGTGGAAATACAACTCTATTCCAAAAATGAGCAAAACCTAGTGAAATATTATTTAAGTAAGGATAAATTATAGTGGTCTCACAGAGACGAAGCTAATTTATAATATATGAGAAAGTGGATGGAAGTCTCTTATACGATGGCTCAGGGCTTACAACCGGAGCTGGCTTAAGTCTACACAATGCAAAGTTCACCAATTCCATCGTAAGAAATAATACACACATTATCAAATTTTGAAAGTTCGAAACAAGAACCTTTCATATATTACTATGGTCTCTGCTAGAGACATCTGTTGATTTTTTCTCATTAATAAGTTAGTATACACAGTTTTAGTAGTAATGATACCTCTATAGTTTATTTGTTAAAGTGGTGTTCTTTTAAGCAATATTCCTTTTAACGTATATATGATATTCTTTCGAATTATTAAACATATCTATTAGAATATGCCTGAAAATCAATATTTCCAGTTGGTGAACGTTGCGTAGAGTGATCACTTAAACCAGCTCACACAGATTGTAAGCCCTGAGCCATCGTATAATAGACTTCCATCCACTTTTCTCACACATAAAGTAGCTTCGTCTCTGTGAGAATTCTATAATTTATCCTTAATTAATTAATCATCCCTCTGGGGACAAAATCCAGTAATTGTTGTTAGAACATACCTTCGTATAAAAATGTTGTTTAAAAATATTATTTATTTTAAGATATTTTAGGTCATCAAATATTCCAGTATATTGTGCTGAAATGAAAATTAAGGAATGTTTGTCAGCAGTAAAATGTGTTACTGAAACTACATTGTTCTATGGTCTCACTTTTACTCTGTGTTTTATTATTTATTTATTTATTTATTTATTTAACGCCCTTATGGGCTTTTACAAATATACAGAATATATTTTTTTAAATAACATAAAACAGTTAAAATAATAATACAGTTAAAAGTTACAATAATAATAGTTAAAAGGTAATAATAATAATAATAATAATACAGAAAAACATAAGATAAAATAATAATAAAGTTAAAGGTACAAATAATAATAGTTAAAGGTAAAATAGAAAAAATTATTGTCCATTTCCATTTCGTTGAGATGTAAACAATTGTATCAGCTTTGTCCTATAAACAGTTATACTATCAGCAAAAATGTCAGCCGCCTCTGCATGTTCTTTCCCTAATGAGTGTAATCTGGGAATTACAGAGTTTACTAATGCATTAGTTCTGACATTTCCGCTATAATAGAACAATGCACTGTGTCTTGATGACCTCGATGGAGCATATAAGTCGATCAGACTAATAATCTGTTATTGTTCTTTACCGGTTCAAGATTAGACAGCAGACGTCACCAAATTTTTTCGTAATTGAGAATCGATCCCGGTACCTTTCGACGAGTGCTCTACCCTCTCTCTATTTTCTCTGATACCTTTACTCCCCTTCATAGCAGGCTGTATGTAATGCCAAGTTATCTTTTCTTTTTTATAATTGCTCCAAAAACAAAGCATACAATGCGCAAAAAAGGTGCCAGTTTCAAAAAATGACGAAATATTATAAAACGGCCGCGCGGTGGCCAGCATAGTCGCCCTCAGGGCCTATCATGAAGAACTACTTGTGTGAATTTAATACTGTTCTGTTAGTATTTAACTCATTTATTTATTTTGTAATGAGATGCTAAAAAGAATTTACGCACTGTCAGAACCCCTGGTCATGTGTCACTTGTCACAACACTATCTACTAAGAGCCTTATATATGATATATTCGAGAAACGCCTAAAAAAGCATAGAAGCCAGGAGAATCTTCTCCTAAACTAGAATAATCGGTAAAATAAGTAATACAAGCGCCGGCCGCTGCTAATATCGGAAAACAATCGGCTTTCGCCGAACTGTGATGCCGTCTGGCAACAGAATAAATAAATACCTATAAAACTCAATGTCTGTCTGTCTCTTTATACAAATCTACACAGATTGCCCGATATGACCCAAATTTTGCATACTTATTCTTTAGGACCCGGCGGTTAACATAGGTGACATTTCCCCCCTCCCCCTTCCAGTGATATATTTTCCATGCAAATCTATACCGTTTGATCGATTTGACTCCAATTTTGTATACTTATTCTATAGCATCCGGCGGGTAGCACAGGCAACATTTCTCCCTCACCATTTACCCCTCCCCCTCCCCCTGATTTATTTTCCATACAAATCTGTATATTTAACCGATCTGACCCAAATTTTGCATACTTATTCTTTAGGACTCGGCAGATAACATAGGCAAATTTCCCTCCTCCCCTTTTCTCCTCCTATTCCCCTTGATATATTTTATATACTAATCTATGCCATTCGAACGATCTGACCCGAATTTTGCACATTTATTCTTAAAGACCCGGCGGATAATGCAGATTACATTTTCCCCCTCCTCCTTTACCCCAACCCCTCCCCCTTATATATTTTTTGTACAAATCTACACCGTTTAACCGATCTGACCCAAAAATTGTTTTGATATAAATAATATATAAAATAAAAAATGACTCATATTCTTTTTCGAAACAATGGAACCTTTGTTTACCCCTACAAACATATTTTTACACATTAAACCTGTGAACCCTAGATCTCATTAAATAGCCAGCAGTATCGGGCATTCTACTGCTAGCCGATCGGGGCCCGCAATCTGATAACTGTTTTCAATCATTTATTACTACAAAATTATTCATCAAATATGTTTACACAACTATGTAAATATTATTGCATTCGCTATCAATAATAATAAAAATTAAACCATGCAAAATTGACTAAAAACAATTCACCGCAAGTCAGCACCTCAATATAATATTTATCAAAAGATAAGAAACCTACTAAGCTGTAAACATGAAGGAGAAGCCAGATAGATAAATCTCTAAGAAAATAACCGCAAGAAAATTCTGTGAAGACAACACATTACCTATTTAACTGTAACTGGTTGAGTATATTTTATACGAACCGTATTTTTTTCCGAGAAACAATTCTCGACGTATCGTTGAATTCTTATTCAACGTCATCACGTTGATTCTGGTAGTCATTTCTTATGCCCCCCATCCACAGCAAAGGTTTTTAGAAGACTTTCGACTTAAGGCAATCTCTGAGGTGAGATTGCGATAGAGACATCTCTCAGCTTTTGTAGTCCACATGAACACAACATAAATCAGAGATTCACCGTCTTTTAAGCACTTTTTCATTTAAGACAATTGAATAAGCATGTGTAAGCCGTGCGTACGACGCACATTGTTTCGTTGTGTTGGTGTTTACGGGTTTAAACACCAACACAACTAAACAGTGTACCTCGTACGCACGGCTTACACATACTAATTCGATTGTGTTTTATCGTTGCTAATAGATGGACTCCCAGATTTCTGAAGTAGAGACCATGGGAGAATCAAAGAGGCATCGGAGAAACCTCAAAAGAGATGGACCGACGATATAACCGCTGTGGGGGGGAAGAAATGGCTACAATTAGCAAATAACAAGGAAGGATGGACGGGTATGGAAGAAGCCTATATCCAGCAGTGGAGAGATGAAGGCTGAAGAAGAAGAATTAATTAAATTAGTGTGTTTGGAAATAAAAACTTTTAAATAGTGGTTGAAGACTCGTGTGGGAATGCAAGAGTAAATAGAATAATTTTTTTTAAATCATCTCTTTACGTGGCTAAAAAGTGTTTTAAAAACATCAAAAAATGTAAAAAGTTTTTGTATATTTATAACATTATTAATATTGAAAATTTCTTAATTATTTTAGTGCAGTTTTATCATCGTAATGCTAGCTTTACACTCGTTTACGTCTCCAGGTGTATACAGAGTGCCATGCGATTGTGGAGCTTTCTACATAGGACAAACCAAACGCAATATCGCTACCCGATTGAAGGAACATATTGGAGCAATTAAAAACAACAACTCCAATATATCAGCAATCTGCGAACATGCATCCAAAGGGAATCTCTGTCACTTCATCAGATTTGACAAGGCAAAAATCTTATCAATAGAACCTTATACCCAGATTAGTGAGGGAGTCCATTGAAATATACAAACATCCCAATTTCAATAGAGATGACAGTTACAAACTATCAAGTATTTGGCGCCCTGTTCTAACGACATTGATTCAACCCTTGAGAGAAGTCGCAGTAAAATTCGCCGACATAACTAGTACATATTGCACACTGGCGACCTCTACTGTAGAAGAAGAGAACACTACAACAAAGTGCATACAATTTACGTCCTAGAAAGCAGCACCTAATCAGTCCGACCTCCACCTCCGCAGGTAAAGGTCGTCCTCCTGATGACGTTGAATAAGTATTCAACGAAACGTCGAGATTCGCTTCTCGGAAATACATACGGTTCGTATAAAATATCCGAAACTATTTACAGTTAAATATGTCTAACGACTGTAATAACAACCTTAACTCTTTTATAAGTAATAACATTGTAATCTCTCAATTTTGACGTTTTAAGTTTGACAGGTTTGAAATTAATGAATTCAATCAATTAGAAAGCTACATAGAATTATCTAGTTTGACTATTAACACATTAATCACACTAACATCAGCGTAGATAAACATAAAAAATCTGCACTTATCTGTTTGTGGTTTAAACTATTTTTAAAGTCACATTTCACAAACAAAATAAAATTGCTATTTTGATAAATACATTATTTATTTGCGGTATTAATAACAAGCATATAATCATAATAAATCACAAATTGTTACTAGGTATGATTGTTTTTTTAAATTAACGGGACAGTAAGATGATTTTGGCATGTGGACAATACGAATCACAGATGTGTGAATTATAATAGTGTGCTATATTACATAATTCAGATTTTACAAAAACAAGGTTTAAAGTTTTGGTCTTCTGAATTTTTTCACAATATTAGGTTAGTAAAGAAAATGTATAATACAAGTACTGGAAACCACAGGTACGGAAGACTCACGAAAGACCTGACAGAATTAGGAAAAGTCCTCCGATATTTGACATACAAGTTCTTGATCTACAAAGAATCTATAAAGTACCACAGTTTAACGACATGGGAACATAGATGAATGTAGTGAATATGGCAAAATAATCATATCAACTACCCTTATATTATTGTAAGCATCACCTACAAGTCCTTACTAGCAGAACTCGCGCACTGTTATTATTTCATATTGTTATCGTTATTATTGTTAATGGGCAGGCAGCTTAAGCTGATAGGCCCATATCATTGTCTCTCATTTGAATATCCAGCCTATTCTTAAATTGGTTGATACTGGCTGCAGACACAACGCCCTCAGGCAAACTGTTCCACATATTGACCACTCTATTGCTCAATGCATGTTTTCTTTCTGAATTGAGACTTGTTCAACTTATGTGATTATTGTGATGTCCTCGAAGGCCCACATTAGTGTTCAGTGCAAACATATCTGTCATATTAGGAATATTTTAGTAACCCGATAGACTCTTGAATGACTCAATTAGGTCACCTCTTGCTCGTCGCTCCTGAAGAGTGGTCAGTTTCAAGACTCCGCATATTCCAGGTTTTTAAGACCCAAGGGAAATTTTGTGGCTCATCTCTGAACATTTACCAGTAAAACTATATCTTTAACAAAATATGGATTCCAGATATATTTTACAAGACCTGCAGTGTTTTCCTAAAAGAAAAGGAATGTCTAACTAACTAACCATCACACCGTTTCTCCGCAGGGGTAGGCAGAGAGGGTTGAACGCCACACTCTTCTATCCTGGCACACCACTTTTGCTTCGGCCACATTCATATATCTTCTCATACAAGTTCTACAGTTGTTGAGGCTTTTAACAGGGCCATCCTCAAACACTTGTAGTACCTGATTGTGCCAGGTCTTTCGCGGACGCCCTCTATTTCTGCTACCTTCAACACTCGCCTCATATATTTTCTTAACCATCCTTTCTTCGTTCATACATTCCACATGACCAAACCATCTCAGCACTCCTTTCTTTATTCTTTCTACCACACTACAGCCAGCATTGCATTCACGTCTAATTTGTTCATTCTTTACTCTATTGACCAAAGATTTTTCACACAAGCATCTTAGTGATCGCATTTCCACGCTTTCAGTCTAAATAATAAAAAAACTGATTTTGGAGGACAACCCTCTTAGAAGCTTTAACAATCAATAAGTTGAGTAAAAAATAAATCAAAAGTAAGTACAGTCGAACTCGAACTAAATTTGCTCCTTATAGCCGGGACTCCTTATATCCGGGATTCACTTTTTTCACAAATTTTTTTAATTGTGTGATGTTATTTTCAAGAGCAGCTAAATAAACATCCTTATTTTTCCAGAGCGATGAAACTGTAGAAGATGATAGTGAAAACTTTTTACAGACTTTTTGACGCCGATGGTTTCGACTTTTTCGCGAACCTAGAGACACTTTCGTTTGTTAGTGAACATGTTTCCGATAGAACAATTCGCGTTTAACTGATTAGGCTTTTAAATGCTTGTACAGTTAACTGCATAAAATAAACTGTCACCATAAACATTTTGGAAACCCCCAATAATCGGAGTTATATGACCAGTATTCTCAACCTTCAGTAAACTATTGCTTGCGTGCGCACGTGGGATTTTCAGACACAAGTTTGTGTACATTATAAAATGAACCCTAATTAAGTGCGAGCCGCTTTAAAAGCAAAGTGAAAAAGTTCATTGTTACGAGTACGTATTTTCTTTTTTTCTGTAACCCAAGCAAATATGTTTGCAGAGTTTCTAAAATTTGCTCCGTATATCCGGGAATCGCGCTCCTTATAGACCGATTGTATGGAAATATGCGCAAATCAAAATGAATTCACAGTTTTTCTCATTATAACCGGGATCTCCTTACATCATCGCTCGTTATAACCGAGTTCGACTGTACATATTTCAGCTGGGCTCGAAATGGCATTTTCAACATTTTTTTTCTAGTATAATCGAATATCAGTGTTTTTATTTTGTTTTCTTTTTCCCAACTACGGGGTAGTCAGTCCGACTTGCTCCATCCACCGCTGCCGCCGTGGGATTCGTCTTCATCTTTAATTTATTTCTTTCCTTTGTTTTTATTTATTTTATATATCTTTATTTCATTGCTTATGTTCGGTTTTACAATTATTGTTATATTCTTTATAATATATATCTATGTTTTTTTTAAACTTTGTTTTTTTATGCTTTTGTTTATAATTATTTCTTTGTTTTGGTTGTTTTTATTATTATTATATTCTTCATAATATGTTTCTATATATGTATGTATAACATCATCTCTGATATTATTATACATACTTATGTTTTATCTATGCATTTTAATATCTCTTATATTATGTTTATTACTAATAAAGACGTATCTCAAATTGGGGACAGTGAATGGCTTTGTTGTTAACAAAAATTAACTCGAAATAATAATATAAATTACTTAATTCTTTTCCAAAATATAAATTTATGGATATTTCAGACCATTTAATAATTTACATTGAATCTCAAAATGAACAGCAAGAACTATACATGCCACAAATTAACAAATCCCACGAACAAGCACAGCGTTCCGGTTTGCTCCGGCCCGTTCCGAGCCCTGTATGTCAGGAGAAAATAGTACTGTAGCGGGGCTAGAATGCCATTACTTTTTTACACCACTGGAGCACGCTCTGGAACGATTTGTCAGATCTCTCTGAAATTTTTTTTAAGCTTGACTGAATACTAACCGACAGCGGAAACGATCATTGTATGCAATAGGTGGCAACAAAACGTGTGACAGCGTGTTTGCGTATATTCCAAGAATACATCATTAAAATAGTGTAGTGGGGACGGAACGTACTGGAATTTTGTACGGGAAATTCTTTTTTTATTTTAGTGGGTTTGGTAATGATGGAGGCAATGAGGAATTATTGGATTTAAGAGAGAATATGGTATGAAATATTTAAAGAAAGTGTGATTCTATACTGAATGGCAAGTAAGTCAAGCAGCCTGCAATACGTTACTCGGGTGAGAGACAAATTTTCTTGCTCGAGCTTGAGCTTACAGTTGAGTGTAGATATTTTCTAATTTCTATTATTAATAAATTTTATAAGATATTAAATGGCAACTCTTACTTTCTAACCTTTAAAAAAACAATTTAACTGTCTAAATATGTTTTGTGTGTTAATTCAATCAGACAATTTTGTATAATTTCACAAACTTTAAAAAAGATTTAAAATATTTGGTATTTTTCAATCTTAACCCTTTGCACTCAAAAGGTTTTTGGTATTTTATTATCCGTTTCCCGATAAAATTCCTTAACCGGTCGGATGCCGCGCAATTTCACACACAATTGCTGTTTTTAGACACTTTTTTGTGATATGTAGTTATATTCATGTAAAAATTAACAAGTTGCAGTTTCTGGATTCTCAATATACAGACTTGTACAATAATTACATATTCATTAATTATGAAAATAAGTAACGAAATTTACTGTCAGAAATGTACGCACATGTGTATCGAATAAAACCATGAAAGCAATAACACTAAAGATACTGTATTTCAATATTTACTTTTTTATTTAAAAATAACACTTTTTTTATAGATAAATAACACAATTAGTGCGCGGTTTGAAGACGACATTTGAAATGATTTTTTGTCCGGTTTTCGCGGCAAATGAGGTTACTTGACAAATAGAACTCGTTCATTCATTTAAAAACTTGAAATATAACCAACGATAAGCTTTAAAAACCCATAAACTACCGGTTAACTTATTGCTATTTAATTTTACTAACATGATTCTGGTTAAATTATATTGAAAACTAAAAAACCCAATATATTAAAAATATTGAGAAATAAGACTGTATTTTCTTGCCGCCATAGCGGCGGCACTCGAGTAATATGGAAAATCAGGCATGCCGCCTCTATGGCGGCACTCGAGTGCTAAGTGTAGTGACATTCATAAAGTAAGTGTACATTGAAAATTATGTACATACTAGATAGGTATAATAAAACATTAAACATAATATTTTTAAACATTTTTATTCAACAATTTTCTTTTAACAGCCATATCAGAATAAAATAATTATATTATACCAGTAATATGTCATGTGTATTAAAAATACATGGAATATTCATTAAATAAAATTTTATAAAAATATCAATTGTTTTTTCATCTTGCATTACTTACGATTTTCAAAATGTTTAGAAAAATATAATATAAATTTAATAAAAATAGATAAATCATATTTTGATTAATATTTGAGCTTTGTAATAATAAAGTAAAATTTTATAAGATCTAAAACATTATCAGAATTATTTCAGAATCATTTGCTTGACAAATTAAAAACAGTAATAAAATATTTTAAAAAGTAATCAGATTTAGAGTAAATGTTTTATAACTTTGTACTCCAGTTCTAGAGTGACAATGTTGTCAGTCATGTAAGATCATTATGTAAGATCGAAAGACAGTTGCGCACTGACATTCGGTGTCAACCAACCACGGCAAGGATAACTACTCATACACTGATACACTTTGTAGTATGCACTATCCCATCAGTGTATGAAAAAGTTCAAAGTTATGAAACGCGGACTCAACTACAGAGATTAAATTGTAAATATAGATTAGTAAATTATCCAAATAGACATTATTAAACATAATATTTTTGGACCAACAGTCTTGATTTTAAAAATGTATACAATATTTAGAAAAAACTTCATAAATTATATTATTTGTTCTAGAATAACAACCAATGGGGAATGATTATTTATATCACAAAACAGAGAAACATATTTAAAATTAATTTATATAAAACAAGAAAACTTGAATATGCAGTTCATTGAAAAGCGCATTACACGTTTCAGACAACATACATCACACCACTCTCATACATAACAAGTTTTCTGGGGCGCCCCGCCCTTCCTCGTGTACAGACCATTGTATTTTGTTTTAGTCTCTTCAAATTTTATTTCAAAATTAAGATGGTGTTCTTTTATTTTGTAGAAATATTTAATTCTCGCCAGTGCCCAATAAAAACCTCTTATAAAATGTTACAATTTTTTTAATACACTTTTGAGACACACTTGACCCAGAAAAAACGCCCGAAAAACAAATTATGAGTTAAAAATTGCAATAAACTAAAACATTGTACGTACAAATGAACCGTCAATAGTACATTCTGGTGTTACATTTCGAACCCCTTAAAAAGTCTTAGAACTCGCATAGTAATGCGTAAATCATTATTTTTATTAAAAAGGTTAGATGTATGGATAAAGCAGTACCAGATAATATTTCACTGCTAATACATCTACTTTATAAAAGACCAACATTACCAATCACATTTTCAATTTAATAAAATTACAGTACATATTGGTAAATATTATTTACACAATTTTTAGTGGTTTGAATTATTTAAATATACTTAAACAAATTCAAAAAAATTATCCAAAATTATAAAATTGCATTTATTCTATCCCATATAATATTTATATAAAAATATTTTTGTGCGCAAGGTATTTTGTCTGTGATTGTAATAAATACACGTATGATAAATATTTCATAAGTTATCTCTTTCACTTGCGATTCAATTACGTATTACACTTTCAGGTTTAGAAAATAGTGTCGGCAGAGGCATTAGAATCGGCTTAGCTGACATTTGGCAATAATCAGAATTGGTTATATAGGAAAAATGTGACATTAAAATTATCGCCCAATAATGATATCTTATGTAAAACTGAAAAATTAGTGATCAAAAAATAAATAGGATTTAAGAGTAGTAAAATACAACAAGATTCATTGCAATAGCAGAAAAATGTCTTAAAAAACGAGTATTCCTCATATCATCCTCTTCAAGCACATTTCATACAGCAATATTCAAATATGTTGGTAAATATGTACACACTTTTGAGTCTGCATATAAAACTAATCAACCGGTATAACATTATTTTGTTCCACAAATAAACTTTCCTTTTCGGAACGCTTTCTCAGACTAGTGAAAACTGATAAAGTATACGCAAAGTTACTGAATTATATTTTATATACGGTATTGTTCATTTTATAATAATCTTAATACAAACTGAATGACTATTTGTGTAAGACGTTGCACATTTCATTGTTTTTCCTGTTGAGCGCGTAAGTCCGACCGGGGACACGGACGGTCTTGTACTGTGACTTCCTCAGCCTGTGCTTGCTGCCGGGGATTCTCTCGATCTTGTATATATTATGCCTGAAAAAAGTCAATTTACTTGTTAGAGCCAATGAAACTACAAATCAGTTTCATACATCCTGGTAAATCTTATTGAACATCATTAAGGTCGGCCGCACTTTGGATACGAATTATTACGTATGTATTTGTACGTTTATTTTCGTATGTATTTGAGCGCGCATATTGATTGAGTCTTGCGTTGTCACGATCAGTTACTTTGCGCATTTCTCCAATGACGTTTGTGCCAAATGAATAATCGGTATCTTCTGCAAAACTCTATTATGGCAGACTTAAATAATGACAAATTTCATGACTATCTATATCTAATAGATTCACAAATGCTGGGGAGAATCAAAGTGCAACGAGAGCTCATAATATCGGAGAAATATTTAAAAGTTTTTTTGTTCGAAGTACATAATTATACATCACCTTCAAAACCAAATTATTTAACTTACAGGTACTTTTTAGTTCTTTAGAGATTCTCCGCCATGATCTGCGCTGATAATCACGTAGTTAAATCACTTTGGTCCCACAAACATTTGTGGTCATGTGTCAAATTGACAAAATTTTCAATATCCATCGTACGAAATCGCGAAAAATTTCCGAACAAATCCGGATGGTGTTGGACGTCGCATCTATACGTGTGTTCACGCACTACTAAATCGTGTACAGTGGGTGATGTTCAATACTACTTCGAAGGTCAGGAATGTACTTGCGTATTCGTACGTATACGTAGTACGTACTACTCAATTTCGTACGAAAACGCATCCAGTGTGTGGCCGGCATAATTAGTCTAAAAGATACACAAGAGTCTTACTTAAATATTGTATCGGGTTGCTTGAGCTGCATGCAGAGGGAGTTGGTGCTGTAGAAGTCTAGATCAGACAAGAGATTCAGTTTGGGCTCAGTCGTCAACACAAACTCCACTTGAGATCTGACAAATGAGGTGTCTGCACGGAGTAAGCCTTGGACCACGATTCCGGCACTGCAACATTAGTAAGAAAATTAAGGTGAGAGATATATGTACATTAAAACCTCGTTGATTCTAAATTCAAGGGACCCAAAAAAAAAACATTTTGAATTACGCGGAACCCCGTCAATTTGAAATTCAAAGTTCAAAAAAATTAAAAACTCGTGAAAAAAGTCATTAATTTACTGAAAAACGTCTGTATTTTTTGATATTTAAAGAAATCATTTCGAAAATGCAATATTTATTATGCTAATACAAAGACCGCCACATTTCTATTACTAAAGTATCCTAAACTGACATATCTCACGTGCGAAAAAAATTGAAATATTTTTTCAATTTTGTCAAATTTAAAAAAAATTCAAATTATGTGAACTAAAACGTATTGATTTACGGCGCAAGGGGCTAAAAATTATTTCGAATCACGAATTATCAGGGTTTTCGAATTATCGGGGTTAATCTACTATAAAATTAGCATTTTGGGACTTTGGGTTTTAAAAATTTCGAATTATGAATTAAGAATTATCGGGGTTTGAATTAACGGGGTTTTACTGTATATCAAAGTCATCTGCAAAAAATCTTCTCTAAGTTCCATTTTACCTAGTTAATTATTCTTTAAATTATCAATTTCAGATTACCAAAAATTAACTTTTATATTGGAATTTCGGTGGCAATCGATAGGTTAATGTGTAATGATAAAAGTCTGCTTCATTGGACTTTCTATAAATTATAAATGTTTAATCATAAAGTTCTTACCTTTTCTCAACAAGCGAGTGTGCCACCCTGCTCCATAGAGACACCTGAATCTGTCCAGCCAAATCAAATGACACCGCTCCGAGAAGACTCAATTCAGCGGTTACACCATTTCCTAGAGTGATCCATTCGGAGTAGTCGTTTAGTAAAGATATTGCCTGAAACAGAAAAAAGTGAGAGGATAAAGAGGTGTCCAATTTATTTTTTAAGTTATATTTCTTTTGGGGCGTTTAAAATTTTAATTGTAACGGAAGTTGCACGCGTTGCGTGCGCACAGCATGTACCGGAAATGTGAAACCACGAAGTTAGATGTTCAAGTGAAATTTTAGTACGCAAAGTGAAACAGAAGTTGGCCATCAAAAAGAGTAAAATGTGTATACTAGTGTAATGATAGAAATTCGGATGAATTCCATTAGACAAGATAATGTATATAGCTAAAAAAACTCCAAAATCAAATATAGATGTCTCATTTAGCGACATCTGTGGTCATTCAAGGGGAAGGAAAAAGCTTTGTGGCCGGCCTCGGTGAGGATCCTTGCAACACACATGTGAAACGTGGCGTATAATTGAAATATATACAACTTCCAAAATTTAATAGACATGGTGTTCTATCATGGGTGGAAATGGCGAATGTTACATATGTGTAAAGTGATCACTTAAGCCAACCGTACGATAGGTCGTAAGTCCTATGTACACCCATAAAGACTTCTATACCTACTCTCCCTTAAAAAAAAATTAAAAAATAAAAAATAACAATTAAAAAAAAAAAAAAACAGTTTCTATATATTTAGAGACATCTATAATTTACATTAAAATGTGTATATTTCATATATTGTTTATGGTTGTTGCGTAACTGTTAAAAATGTATTAACTTGAAATTAGTGTAATATAAATAATGTATTGTCGACCATCTTAAATCCAGTACCAATCATAAAGATGCTCAATTCAAAGGCTGACGAATGGTTGCTTATTGAATTGAAAATTAAAACCGCAAAATGCAAATTTTAAATTCACTATCTTTGTTGGTTTTTGAGATATCTTAATTTTACTTTCAGTCTTTTGTTCAATTTTACTCCAACTTTCATTGCCATTCATTTAAAAAAAATAGTAAACTTCTCTATTGTACTGTGATAATCCAATTAGGTTGAAACAAACACAATTACAGATGACCTCGATTAAAGTGAAAGATGCATTCTCTAATGATCCACATAAAGTGAAAATCCACACTAGGCGGAGGAAACCAAACGAGACTCCTAAACTTTGTAATTAATATATTTCGTTATTTTTTTAATCTGGCAATAAAAATGTTGCATGAAATGTTTTAGGAAAAGCAGCAGGCAATGGGTGATAGCCAACCGCAGACACTAATGGCCGCGCAGCCGTCAGTACAGTCGGTCACCAATTGCAGAAACCAATGGCCATTAAGCGGCCACCAAAGGCCACGCAGCAGCTACTGATGGCCGCGTGACAACCAGTAAAATCACCCACAGGGCCTGGCAAACTGTATCATGTAAACTTTATTAAAAGCTAGATCACAAAAAAATGTTGTCCAGACTGCATAAATTTATTCTAGGATAAACAAACGTATCTAAAAACACTGGGGACCGACTTTGGAACACACTTGGGTTTTAAAACGCAACATGGATTCATATTATAACTAGGGAATGCAATCCCAAGTCAGGATTGCCCTTTCGGGATCCCTCGAGATTAGAATTTCCAATCCCGCAGGATCTCTACGGATCGGGATCCAGAATACTTTTGCGTTTTTTTTGTGTATAGAGCTGAATAGCAATTAACAACAATGTCTTGCATTTTTATATCAGCAATTTTAATAAAATGTCCATTATTAATCATTGCATTAAAGTTTTTGTAGGCATTTTTCCAAGCATCAATCAGTCAATGTAGTAGAGTAAATAAAAACTACTAAGTAGTAGTAGTTTTTATTACCATGTTAGGTTATTATTAAAATACAGCAAATATTATTCAAAGCTATTTTCATTATTTGAACGTGACATGAACATAAGTTTTAAGTACTTACTAAAAGCTCTATAGACATATACAATTAAACATACAAAACATAAAAAATGCTAATCAATCCCGATAATCTCATCCGATTTTTCTGTTCGGGATTGATCTCGTAAAATGCCTCGAGATCTCGCGGGATCGGAATTGCATTCCCTAATTATAACAAATCAGACACCAGGTGGTTTAGTGTCACAGCACATTACCTGGAAGGCCGTGGTCCTGCTGCTGGCCGTGCCGGCCCACAGGTGGCTCAGCAGCTCTCCCTGGCTGGTGAAGAAGGTGAAGGGCCTGACTTGCACTCCTTGAACACTGAGCTCCATGCCGGCCGTGGCTGCTTCTTCTTCTTCTCCTTCCTCCCCACTACTACTACCACCCATGGCGCTGGACAAGCCGCCAGCAAATAGGCCAAGCTGAATGATTAAAAATTGTTTTTGTTATTGTGTATATTAAAGTGAATTTGTATTTCTGGTGCGTATATATTTAGGTTAATAATATCAGGTATATAATGTTGATATGCACAGAAGAAATGACAAATGCAGTAAGAACCTTTTTCACACAATAATTTAAATCTGAAATTGTTATTCTAAGAGGTCAATCTCAATCCGGAAATAGACATCTGTCATGATCTGTCAAATTTCATTGTAATGTGAACAGTTCCGAAACCAATATAATTTCACTAGTAAGATATCGGTTAAAATATTTTTCACTACTTTGTATTAATTTCTATTGATGAAAATCTGCTTGGATATGATAAGAATGACCTTGAATATAATTTCACTAAAATTCCAGTGACAATATAGACTCACTAGCAATACAGATTTACTGTAACATATACATTTCTACTTGCCATCGTTTCAAGATTTGTAATTATAAATAATAATAATAATATTTTAGCCAAAAGTAAAACAATGGTTTCACATGTTCCATACTCATCATACCTGTGACCTCTGTCTTAAAGAGAAAGCTGAATTTTGAAAATGTTCCGTCAAATACAGGATTTTTAATAAAATGATTTTCAATATTTTTTAATACCCTCTAATAATGAGCATAAAGTTGTAGGTACTAACACTAAACAACTCCTTCCTGTCCCCCTCTGACTCGATGACCACATCTACGTGTCCCCGTTTTAACAGCCCACCGGATATCTCCTGGATGGTCACCAGAGAACCATTGGCCCACTGATTTTGCATAAAGGAGCGTGAGAAGGCCGTTGTCAGTCCTGCAAAAGAAAATAAATATGTATTGTTAAGGATTTATACAAACTGAATCTTCACAAATTGTTGAAATAGATTATATGTATTTTCCAACCAAATGAAAATATTTGTCTACACCTCAGACATGATATTGTGATTGCTCTGAGGTGTTACATTAATGATTAAAATATAGTATTTCTTTTAGAGGTATAGAACTTTAAAATGAAATAAAATGCATAAAATTGTGGTAAAGCCGTGGTATTGACTTTATTGCAAAGATAATTTTATGCCATTAGTGTTTAAATAAAATTACGAAACAATAATTTTTGTAATAAATTTGCAACATTGTTCTAGCACAAGTCTATTCATGATAAAATAGCAAACCAAACTGAGCACAAAACGGCTATCAAAATCTCTGAAAAAAGTGTAGCCAATTCGAAAAACAAACCTTTAAAAAAACACTATACATAAAGCCCCGTTAATTCAAACCACGATAATTCGAAATTTGCCATAATTCGTAATTTTTTAAGCCCACAAGTCCCAAAATGCTGATTTTATAGTAGATTAACCCCGATAATTCGAAAACCCCAATAATTCGTAATTCGAAATAATTTTTAGTCCCTTGCGGCATAAATAAATACATTTTAGTTCGATTTTTTTTTAAATTTGACAAAATTGAACAAAAAATGTATCAATATTGGGTACATTAATTAAATTTCATAGTAGCATAGTATATATTGCGTTTTCGAAATGATTTCTTGAAATATGCAAAAATGCAGACGTTTTTCATAAAATTAATGGTTTTTTTTTTACAAGTTTTACGATTTTTGGCAAATTTCGGAATTGTAATGTGATTTTTTTTTTTTTTGTACTTTGAATTTAGAATTAACGGGGTTCCGCGTAATTCTTTATTAATTAAAAGTTTTTTTTTGGGTTCCTTGAATTTCGAATTAACAAGGTTTTACTGTATTTAAACACTAACAGCATAAAATTATCTTTCCAATAGAGCCAATACCATGGCCCTTACAATGATTTTTATGTGTTTTATTTAATTCTAATGTTGTACATATATAGTAATAGCTCGACTTATACTATCTCGACTTACGTGAGTTATGCGATTTCTCTTACTATGATATTGGATATGTCTCACGCGGACTTTTCATGCACGATTACATTCAAAGATCAATGAAAATTAAGATTGATTTGTCATACGTTTTCTAAACTCTTAAATAACTATGTTGTTCAAAGGAAGTAAATCTAACTCTCCTGCAACTGGTAAGAAAAGGAAAACAATATCTTTGGCATATTAACGTGACATTATTATAGATTTTGTTAGCAGAATTATAAATTTGTGAATTGGCAAAAGTTTGAGCTACCGGAATCCACCGTAAGAAGAATAATAAAAGATAAAGAGAGAATTCTTGAAGCGGTGAAAAGTGTGTGAAAAAAGAAAGCATGATGACACAATGTCAGCAGACGAATTTGTTAGATTTGATGAAGACATTGAATTCACTTTTTTATGAAAATCATTTATTTTTTAATATCTTGCACATTAATATGTATAAAGAACTGCAATTTTATTAAATATTTTTCTTATAAACTAGTGATTTTAGTCAGTCCCACCTGTCGTGTAACTTCGGGGTATTACTATGCTTCTAAAAAAATATCCTTTAAGAATTAGATCATCATTCTTTTAATGTTCTTAAAAATATGAATTATTTACATATTTTACAGTGAATGATTTTAATAAAATTAATGTAAATATTCTAATTTATTCAAGCCAATTTATTCATTATTTAACCAGCTTGAGGATCTAATGAGGATTTAATTAACTTGTTGAGGGCCTAAAAATTCCAAAGCAACATATAGGCAAGGGCCGTAAATTTTCGGAATTTTTTGTGATTTTTCTTTTTACGAAAAAACCATGAAAACATGCGTAAATTAAAAAAAAAACACACACATTCATATTATTTTATCGTAAGTGTCGAAATACAATGATTTTTTTATCAAAAAAATTAAAAAAATAATCTTTTTTTGAATTCCGATAATGTTGCCAACCCGACATTTTCCGATTACATACACTACTATTATTATTTGATATCCTACCTAAAAATTTTCTTCTGTGTGGTATATTTTGTCGCACGGCACGGCACACAACGGAACATCACACTCAAAACACATATAACATGTTTCCTTCCGTTGCTTTCGTGCCGCGCACACAAAACACTACGCCATTGTTTCACTTTAAATTTTGAAGCATATGATCCACATTTAACACACACATTTCTCAAATAAACGAAACATAAATAATGTATTTTTGTTAATAAATCACTGTTTGTATCAAATTGCACCATAAACCAAGAAATATCGCGAATATATGTATATATTATCCGCGCGTAGATCCGTGTTCCAACTGTGATTGCTGGGCGCGAACTGAAGAAATAAAAAACCCTTCCTATCGACAGAGCAACGGAATCACGTGATTTTTGCATGTACCATACACGTGAACGTCTTTCGCGCGCTGGGCACATGACGACGGAATAGATCGACACGGCGACAGACACGTGATTTTTGCATGTACCACGCATGTGTCTTTCGCGTACTAAGGACGTGACGACGACGGAATATTATTTCATTATATAATTTTCGATCGTACAACATGAGTTTAGGGCGACATCTATAACTTTTCTATACGATTTTGACGACCGAAAAACTTCTACTTTGAGTGTTGATTTAAGCTATAATCGGCCATGTTTTTGAGTCGAAAATGGAACGACAGGTCACAACAGGATTTCTCTATTGGGAAAAAATTACGTTTTTCAAATTCGATACGCGGCCGTCGATAAATAATTTATTTTGTGCCTGTCGGATATATCCGACGCGGCCCCTGGGGACAGTCGCGCTCCGTCGGATATATGCGACGCGGCCCCAGGCTCATTAAAAAGGTGAAATTTAAAAAAGTTTTTTCACTCATATTGCTGAAAAAGATTGTGTGGAAAATTTGAAAGAGGCATGCATTTGAGTTCCCTAAAAATATATAAACAGAAAGACTACAAACCTCTCTGTCCAAGAACATGCCAGTTGTTGAGTTGTTTATCCCCTCTGATAATATTCCTCAGCGTATTCCTAAACTCGGGACACTGGTCTGCGATCATTAACATTCTTTGGTACAAAAATTGTTTCACTTCATACTCTTTATCCGGTTTTGTCAAAAAGGTGACCAGCTCCCTGACGACATCCTCCGACGGTGCGGATTCCAGAATGATATCCACAGCTAACGATCTGGAACTGGAGTCGTATCTCTTAGACAGTTGATAGAATATTTGACGGCAGGCCTTCAGCACTTCTGCATTCCAGTTGGATTTCGGCATGGCCCTCAAAGCTTTTAGGGCTGTAACGGACACCGTTCTTTGACCGTCTAGAGCTTCTTTCAGCAATATTTTCACCGTGTCAGGGTGTTGCAAGTTTTTAAGGGCTCTTATGTACTTAACACGACAATCACTATCAGTACACTCTGCCAAATAATATGTAATTGAATTCATTACTTTCTCCACCACCTGGAAATAAGATCTTTTTAGTACCTATATTAAAAGACGAATAGGAATGAGCTGGGCTGCTTTTGGCAAACTCAAACGTGTCTTCGAGAACAAAGAGATCCCAATTAGCCTAAAAAGAAAAGAATTTGAATCATGCATACTGCCAGTGATGACATATGGAGTGGAGACTATGGCCCTTACAAAGAAAAGTGTAGAAAAGCTCAAATGCACGCAACGATCCATGGAGAGATCCATGCTTGGAGTAAGCCTAAGAGATAGAATTAGAAACGAAATTAGGCGCAGAACTAGAGTAGTGGATATCATGGATCGTGTAGCGAAGCTAAAATGGCAATGGGCAGGGCATGTTGCAAGGCAGGATGCTATAAGATGGCCTCCCAGAGCTCTGAAATGGAGACCTTGCGAGAATAAAAGAGGCATCGAAGACCTCAAAAGAGATGGGCCGATGATATAG